>VOCO01021885.1:0-50610 GCA_007922225.1 Emydura subglobosa
CCAGGAAACTCGGGGTCGGGACCAGGGTGTTGAGGCGGTGCCAGAGCTGGACAGGACCAGCTGGTTGAGCACCAGCGCTCGCCCCTCAAGGCTGGCCCAGGAAGGGAGGTATGCAAGCCTCAGAATGCTCAGGGCTCTGTTCCCTGCAGATTAGCTGAGAGTAATTAGGGGGCAATTAGGAGCAGCTGAGGCCAATTAAGGACCAGCCAGGTGCTTCATAAAAACCCTCTGCCCCAAACAGACAGGGCACGAGCTGGGAGGAGTAGGAGTGCTGGGTTGTGTGTAGGAGTGCTGGGTTGTGTGGAAGAGCAGACTGGAGGAAGGTACCAGGCTCAGGAAGCCAGAAGCACAGAAGGAGGGGGAAAATTAGCCCAGGGGAAGAGAATTGCAGTTGGGAACATGGTGCCAGCAGCACATAGCTGCTTCTCATAGGGACCCTGGGCTGGGACCCGGAGGAGTGGGTGGGCCTGGGTCCCTACCCCCTCCTCAGGGAAGACGTGGTGACTGGAGACGCTCTGGCCCACTACAAGCAACAGGAGCGTGAGACCCACTAGGGTGGAGCCGGCTGTTTGCCACAGAGCTCAACAAGAGAATGTTTCTCTGGAGGGGACCAGAGTGGGGGCCCAAAGCGTAGCCCCAGCAGGAGGAGCAGGCAGATTTTTCATGCATGAGGGCTTGCTATACCGAGAATTTCCTACAGGGAAAGAGCAGCCTCATGATAGAAACTGCCGTCAACGTGTAGTGCCTGAGGGATGTGGAATTGAGTTGATGATCCTTTTGCAGGACATCTGGGCATAGGAGAGATTTGTGACAGGCTAAACAGAACTTTTATTGGCCTTACATGTCTGACTCAGTGAGGAGTTATTGCAGAAGCTGTGATTTGTGTCAGAAGTGCAAGAGTTTGAAGGGTCCTAAGAAGGTGCCCCTAGAGCCTTTGCCCATTAGTGGGGAGGTGTTTGCCAGAGTGTCCGTGGATATTGTGGGGCCATAGGCGTGCGCAGCACATTTCATTAGGTTGTGCACCCAGGGAACTTACGTTAGGGTGTGCACCCAGGATCTTTATCAGGGGTGTCAAAGTCAATTTCACCGGTGGGCCACATTTGAATTACCCGCCAGCGGAATTCTCACTGTGTACTAGTCTCCGCCAAGAAATCTCACGGAGAACGGGATTTTGGCGGCAGATCGTGGCGTCTTCCTATCCACGGCACCATTGCGCGGCTCCTTCTTTTTCGGCGGCAGCTCACTTTCTCTTGCCGTCCACCGAAAAATCGCACGCGCCTTCTGCTCTTTCGGCGGCAGCTCTACCGGCCCACATCAAAAAAGTTCTCAGGCTGAATAAAAAAGGTTTGACTCCCCTGTATTGGGGTGTTTCTGGGCACACCTGGAACACCCCGTGCGCACGCCTATGTGTGGGGCCACTCCCTAAACCTTCCAGAAATGGGAAGAAGTATCTTCTGGTGTTGGTGGATTTGGTCACCAGGTGCCCTGAGGCTGTAGCTTTATCCAATATTAACGCTGAGACAGTGGCCACCAGTGTGTTTACTATTTTTAGCAGGGTGGAGTTTCCCAAGGAAATCTTGTCAGACCGTGGTGCCAATTTCATGTCCGTTGTATTTAAGCAGCTGTGAGAGAGGTGTGGAGTAAGTCATCTAAAAGCTGCCCCTTGTCATACAGAGACCAATGGATTGGTAAAAAGATTTAATGGGACATTAAGGGCTATGCTAAAAGTATATGGGGACAGACACAACAACTGGAATGTCTCGCTGCCTTACGTGCTGTACACGTACAGGAGTGTACCCCAAGAGTCTATAGGGTTTTCTCCTTTTGAGCTGCTTTATGGGAGGCAGGTCAGGGGATCTCAGGATCTGATTTGTAATTCCTGGGAGGGTAATGTAGAGATGACAGAACAACCAGTGGGGGAGTACGTGTCACAATTTTAGAAAAAGCTTGAAGATCACATAAGAGGGGCATAAATTATGCACCAAGAACCACTATTGAGCTAACTAAACCCTTACAACTGTTTGTAAAAAATTGAATAACATTGTTACTTCCATAGTGAACCTTACAAAGAAAAAGCCGGTTTTAACTAAATGTGATTTTGCTGTCAATATTTATGCCAATGTTAAGTCTTGTAATTTGTTGTTAATGCCAAAAACTGTAGGAATGTACCATGTGCCGGATACCTTGTAAAACCCTTGAAACGTGTTAAAAACTGAAAAGGAAAAGTTTCTATGATGCATTCAGCAGCATCTAGGAACACTCCTTTCTGCATCAATTTTGGGTGGGGGTGTCACGCTGGCTGGATCAGGGGGGCCCTTGAGGTGTATTCAGGAGCTCTGATTACTCCCTTCTACACCAGTCTCGCGTTGGGGGTGTTACACTGGCTGGATTGGTGCAGGGAGCATTTAGTATATTGTTTAACATCAGTATGTCAAAATCATAATAATTCATGTGAGAGATGCCATGTCAGGTACTGTTAGAAGATGATTATGTTCACGTGTTATATGTGTAATGGAAGTCATGGATATGTTTGATATTTCTGTATTTCAGATTGTGCTGTCTGAAACACACCCAAGACAGGTTGGCGGCAGGACAATAGCCTGCTTAATGGCCCATTGGGACTTTCACAGAGGCAAGGGACCCAGGGGAGAAGCCAGAGGTACACCTGATGAGTCACCAGGACTTGCCTATGTGACTCTGAATTCCATTTTGGTTCCTGTAAAATTCCACTAGCAGCCTGGCGAGGGTCAGAAGGTAAATAAGGCAGAGCCCTGGGAAACCATTTTGTCTTCAGTCGGGATTCAGCTTCAGTTACCAACCTACCTTTAGGTCAGCTCATCTATAACTGAACTGAAGCTGTGAAACAAAGGACTGAGACCCATCCAAATACTGGATGTACACCGGAGGAACTATACAAGCCTGCAACTCCACAATTCTACTAGAAACCTGATGTATATGGACTTTCAAATCATTTGTATGTATCTGATTGTTTAATCCTTTAACATTTCTCTTATGGTTTGTTTCTTTCTTTTTATAATAAACCTTTAGTTTTAGTTACTAACGGATTGGCTGGCAGTGTGGTATTTTGGGTAAGATCCAAACTTATACTGATCTGGTGCTGTGGTTGACCCTTTGGGGTCAGGAGGAACCTTTTTAGTAAAGAGCAGAGAGTTTAAATAACTGGTCTCTTTACTGGACCTAGTGGCTGATTGGGAGCCAGAGACAGGAATGCAGTAAAGGGGGCTGTGTGTATTTGTATGCTGGCTTCTTGATAACGAGTTTGGGGGAATCAGAAGTACAGGTTGTGGCTGGTTGGGAAGCCGGGCTTCAGTGCCACCCACCAGCGCTGGAAGAGTCTGCTCTTTTTTTGCAGCCTGCCCTGACCTTGGCATTATGAGGTGGCTACCCTGGGTACGAAAGGGCCACAAAGACACCTTCTGCTTAATGGACATTGCGGCCGAAGGCTATAAACTACGCATTGTATCAGCATCCCTTTTTATGAAGAAAGCACGGATGGCCCTAGGCATCTGTCTGGGGCACGCGGAGGCCCTGCTTACCTCTAATTCTAAATACCCAGTGGACCGTGTGGGAATGAAAGTGTTTAGCATCCACATCAGCAACAGGGTCAGTAACCAGGAGAACCTGTTCTTGGGACAGTTACCCAAAATGCTTGTCTTAGGGTTTGTGGATAACGATGCCTTTAGTGGAAGTGCCACTAGAAACCCCTTTTACTTTAAACATTCCAATATCAATTTTGTGGCCTTGTGTGTGGATGGTGACTAGATACCAACCGGAGAAAGCTGCTTCACTGGAGGTTTTCAAAAGGAGGCTGGATAGCCATCTGGCTTGGATGGTTTAGACACAACAAATCCTGCACGTTGGCACGGGGTTAGACTAGAGAACCCTTGTGGTCCCTTCTAACCCTGTGAGTCTGTGATTCTATTGCTGGTTTGTCTATGAAGAGGTGAAAACACCTGTTTGTTCCTTCAGCTCCTGTTGATTCATAGGACCACTAAAGTCCATCCATCCCGGCTTCTGTAATTCAGCAGAATGGCTGCACAGTTTATTTGCTTTCCTTTGTTATAAAATGACTTCTGAGATGAGGCACCAAAATGGAGGCTGGTTTGCCACACGTGCCTTTAGTTCCCATCCCCAGAAAATATATGAAATAAGCAAACCCCTTTTCCAGGGCACACAGACCTGAGGAGGGGAAAGTCAGTGAAATTGTACTGGTCCCCGCCCCCGCAAATATCTGTAACCGGGTGAAACGGGATGAGGTGGGGCCCCAGCGAACATAATGTACCAAGGCCGCAAACGTCTCTTGCCAGGCCTGCCTATAAATCCTGTGATTGAATAAGGGTTTTTTGAAGACTTTGGTCGTTGTTTCTAGAAACAGATGAGCAGGCACCGAGTCATAGCACACAATCCTTGCCTGCAGCTGGGGCGTGGGTGCACTGGTGTCTTTTTAGCTCCTGGCGCAGCTCTGCACCAGGCCTTTTAAAAGGAGTGCTAGGGATGATCCTGAGAATTGCAGCTCAGTGAGTGCTGATTAAAAACATTTTGTTTGTTTATGTGACCCCGGCTGCACCCTGGGTGGATGTTTTCATTCCCCTGACTACAGTGACACCTTGGGCTTTTCTCTGCGCTGTGATAGTTCATGTAGAGCCCTGCACAGTGTATGCAGAGTTGAAACGATTCCTCCCAGTGTGCATCGCCTTGCACTTACCTACAGCGCGTTTGGTTTGCAGTCGTGTTGTTCATTCACCGTCTTTGTTAGATGCCTCGGAAGTTCCTCACAGTCGTCTCTGGTTTTGAACAACCTGCATAATTCTGTGTCATCCACAAATTTTGCTAACTGAGTTCCCGTCGACACAGTGCTCCGCCACTTGCGGGGTTGGGTTTACTGCGTTGACTTCCAGATCGACTGAGCGAGTCTACACTGACCGCCATCAGTGTAGACATACCCAGAGTGAGTGCGCGCTCCTATCGAAGATATGGTGCGAGCTCATGCCCGCAGTGCAGAAGCCTGCGAACGAGCAGGTGAGCAACTATGCTTCTCTACTGTAGGACCGCAGGTGGGAGGAGGTGCATGGAGAGGAGCACAAAGCAGGAAAATAGGTCTTGTCCGATGAACCCGATTCCACTCCTGGAGGAGATGACAAGGTTGGATGACAAAAGAGCCCTGTGTAGATGTTCTGCACTTAGACTGTTGTAAGGTGCTGGACTTAGCACGACATGACATTCTGAGTACAAAAATTAGCACTATAAGGTATCATTAAAGCACCCGTGAAACGGTTTAAGAACCGGCTAAGTGTCAGAGCTCAAAAAAGAGCTGTCAAGGGGGTGTGTCTAGCAGGATCAGTACTAGCCCTGATGCTAGTGCTGATTCTCATCCATGTTCTGGAGGTAAATATAAAAACACTGCTGCTAACACCGGGGAATCACACACAGACTGGCAGGGTGGGAAATGATGATGAGGACCGTGCAGTCATACAGAGCGATCTGGATCACTTGGTCAATTGGGCCCAGTCAAACCAAATCTAAACACAAGGTCATACAGCTAGAAACAAATCATATAGGCCCTGCCCACAGAACGGGAGCCTTTCCCCTGGAAATCAGTGTCTGTAAAGGGCTTAGGGGTCATAACGGACAAAAAATCGACAAAGCACTCCCAGTGCAGTCCTGTGGCCAGAGGACTAATGCATTCCTTGGATGCATAAACGGGAGCAGTGAATAGAAATGGTGAGATGGTGAGATGGACACCGGGATACTGCACACAGTTCTGGTGTCAGCGTTTTAAAAAGGATGTTGAAAAACAAGAAAAGATTCACACAAATGATTCGAGGGCTGGAGAAAACGTCTGACAGTGAGAGACTTAATGAGCGTGATCTATTTAGCTTATCAGGGAGTGAGGCTGTGCTGCTGTGATTAGCAGCGTTTACTGAATATTGTGGCAGCTAAAGCCCAGGCAGGGGTGGTCTAAGATGTGCAGTAACACTTTTTCACATTTGTGTAGGATTGTGTACAAACTGGAAATAAAATGCTTGTGTAGTGAATGTGTTTCTCTATGTCAGCTTGAAGCTACGATAGTAACAAGCTGGATGCAACTTGGTTAGAAAACCTCTGAAGGGTAGGTACGTGTAACGCTGTTTGTTCCCCATATTGTGTTGTTGAGCAGATTTTGAAACTTGTATTTTGTTCGTACGCTGATAATGAGCAGAAAGGGTGGAAGTCAAAACACGTTTTACAGTTCAGAGTGTTCTGATTTTATGCTGGTTTTGCAGAGTTACAATCAGACGATTTGTTTCTAGCAATGACAAGTAACTTCAGATTCTTCATTTCATGTTCACCAACAGACGGTACTAGACAGTGCCAGCCCTGTGCAGGGTGACCGTGAACACAGGGTGTGTAACGAGGGACAGCCCCTTACACTGAAGTGCACTTACAGACCCAGGTCTGGAAAGGATCAACACCGACTCTTGATTCAGATCAAAGCTGTGTTTATTAACACTATGAAACCATTGTTGCAGGCTACAAAGTAACCGAGTTGCAATCAATGAGTGCACAGGTAACGGCACAGGACACACCACACATGGCTATACTGATGGCTGGACACAGTTACAGGTTGGCACTCTGATTAATGGATACAGGGATTAGCAATCGGCCGTGAGGCAAACCAGGATTAGCGACGAGACAAACCAGTCAGTCTTTGGCTCCCCTGGCTCCCTGTGCAGTTATAATCAGAACCAGACAAAGCAGGCCCAGCAATGGACTGGCCTTGTCACCCAGCAATGCAAATCATGAGCACAGGCAATAAGCAAGTACGAGTGAAACATCCTCAGCACTAAGTGCGATCCCAGCTGCCAGCCAGTGATCACTTTAATCTGCCATGAGCCCCTGACATGGGAATATCAACCAGCTGCTTCCAGACACACGGCTGTAGAAATACAACCTTCCAGATGCTAGGTTGTATATCTAGGGAAACACAGCCTAGACGGAGCTACTATAAGGTGGGTGCAAAACTGGTTGGGAAACCATTCCCAGCGAGCAGTTATCAGTGGTTGACAGTCCAGCTGGAAGGGCAGAGCGAATGGGGTCCTGCAGGGAGCAGTTCTGGGTCTGGTTCTGTTCAATATCTTCATCACTGATTTAGATAATGGCACAGAGAGGACACTTGTAACGTGTGCAGACAATACCAAGCTGGGAGGGGCTGCGAGTGCTTTGGAGGATTGGATTAAAATTCAAAATGATCTGGACAAACTGGAGAAATGTCCTGAAGTGAATAGCATGAAATTCAACAAGGAGAAATGCAAAGAACTCCAGGGAAGGGACAGTCAGTTGCACACACACAAAAGGGAAATGGCAGCCTAGGAAGGAGTGCTGCAGAAAGGGATCTGGGGGCCTAATGGGTCACAAGGTAAATATGAGTCAGCAGTGTAACACTTGCAAAAAAAGCAAACCTCCTTCGGGGACGTTGTGACGGGGTGTACCTGCCCCTCCCGCCAGACGGGGAGCCCTCAGCTTCCTCATTGTCCAGAAAGACCCCTCCCCATCACACACGCTGCACACACCCTGGCAGGAGATTGGTGTTAAAAGCCCAGCAGAGCCCCGGTGTGGGAGGAGGATGGGACAAAAGAGGAGAGAGACTCACTCCCAGAGCCCGCCAGCAGGGACGCAGCCCTGCCATGCCCAAAGGGCCGCCAGACTGCTTTCCTGGTCAGCAAGACTGCTGTGTGTTGAGCCCTGCCGTGCCCAGAGGGTTCAGGACTGCCTCCCGCTCAGCCCCTGTGGTTCCTGGGCCCCACTGCACCGGGGAAACTCTCGTACAGTGGCGTGATAGGGAGCCAGAGACAACGCACAACACTTTGGGACCTGCACGGGATGGTAGTTGTACCAACATCCCCTGCTTTTGGGGGAGCCCCAGGCAGTGTCTGTCACAGATGTGTTAGCAGGAGTGTTGGCTTTAGAATCTATGAATCTATGACTACTTTCAGTGTCATGTCAATTGCGTTTCATTTTCAAAGCAATCTGAAATCATTAATCACTGTTCACATAGGCATGGGAAGGACGGACGCACCGAGGTGTCCTGGTCTACCAGGCGCTTCTGGGTTTGAAGGAGCAGGCCTGGTGTTTTGGTCATGTTGAAGGACACTGGGTTTTTCTCCATGGTTTCCACAGATGGTCTGGACTCAGCTGCCACCCTGTAAATATAGCAGCACCCGCGTCATGCCACCCGGTGGCAGCAGCAACTCACCCCTCATCACCTGTGTAGGGGAGCAAAGGCATGGGGGAAGAGACGTAAACTGTACGGGAGTGGGTGGGAAGGAGAAATTTAGACTGGTGAGGCAAATGCAGTAGAAGATATTTTGCAGGGGGAGCTGGAAAGGACAGGAAAGGAAGAACTAGAAGCAGAAGGAAAAAACTGGGGCCTTTAAAAATCTTTTTAGGCCAGGCCTAAATTGGAGGGAGACAGAAAGACATGAGGAGCTGTAAGCAAGTGAGAAAAAGAAGAAAGAAAACAAAAGAACATACTGTAAAATGCAGGAGGACACAGGATGCAGAGAGAATAAAAACCAGCAAGAAATAAGGAAAGGTTTGGAGCAGCAGGGCAGGTAAATCCCAAAGAGAAGACGGAACTAGAGCAGATGTGTGGTTTAGAAAAAAAAAGTGCTACCGGTTGGGAGAAAACAGCAGGGCCTCAGAGGGGCAGATACTTGGACCAGAAGGACCTTCGTCTATTTTGGGATTATGAAAAGCTCTGAAATTATATTTCAGGTTTGCTAAATCAAAGATGGTTCACAAATATTTTCCTCTGCTTTGAAACCTTTCTCTCTTCATTCAAATTTTGAAAATAAATGCCCATTTCTCTACCCATTGACTTCTACGGGAGCTGTTGGCAGTTCTGCACTTTTCAAACATTTGTAAGAGACACGGATCCACTGTCACTCATCCTGGGAATGAGTGCAGAACTGAAAACTGATCTTGTTCTGACTTCAGCAGAGATTCACTAAGGATGAACTTGGCCTGGTGGCCTTGGCCAAAAAAACGCATCCTCTTTCTGGTTTAGACATGAATGTCAGATTTAAAGTGCGGACTGGGTTTTTTTAAGTTCCAGTTTGGAATCAATTTGAAGCTGAAATGATTGATTTCCCCCTTACCTGCACCTTGTGGTGTTTACACTTGTGCAAAGTGAGTGCAGAGTGGATATCATTGCGACCTGGTTGCAACTGACATAGAATTTGAACCCACTTTGCAGATCTGTAAGTGACAACATAGGGTGCGATGCAATGGAGAATCAGGCCTGAAAAGTGTAATAAGCTCTAAATATTTTCATCATTATTATATTTAAACCATTTTTGTAATACATCACGAAATTGTTGACATTTAGGTGACTTCTGTTCACACTTCCTATTCTGAACTATTTCCAACCCTGCCAGGAGCAATTCCTCCTTATTGGCAATCTTGGTTATTATCACAGCTGTTTCTCTCACTTTACTCAGTGATTTTATGCGTTCCTGGTATCCAGCCTTTGCTTCCTGTTCTTCTTACAGGATCAGCAGGTCAATATGTTCTGGAGTGGACAGTGGGTTTGGTTTTAAGGCAATTTCTTGCAGGCATTGGAGGCTGTGAGATGATTTTTCAATAAGCTCTCGCACTATCTCTTCCACCTTAGCATATTCCTGAAAATGCTGCTCAAATATCTTCTCAGTTATCATCACCTCTCCAGACGCCTTCTCATACTTTTCCTTCAATTCTGCATAGGTTTGTTTCTCTTTTACTACTATATATTCCCACCTGTAGTTTTGAATGAAGTGAATGTCCCAATGACATTTACCTGCACAAACAGTGCAATGTCCAGAGCTGTCCATAGAAGTACACGAATGCATGTCTTTATTATCAGGAATACCACAGAGGTAGTGGCCTGTGTAATGACATTGCTGGCAGTTTGTTATATGTTTAGTATAGTTTAGCTGTACTGCCTGTATTTTTTCTATCTCCCCCAGTTGCCACAAGTTTCCAAAGATAATAGTCAATGGCTCTGCAATTACATCAGCCAACTGCCCCAGCACCCTCGGGTGCATTGCATCCGGCCCCATGGACTTGTACATGTGCAGCCTTTCTAAATAGTCCTGAACCTGTTTTTTTATCCCTGAGAGCTGCTCACCTCCTCTACATTCTGTGCTGCTCAGTGCAGTGGTCTGGGAGATGACCTTGTCTATGAAGACAAAGGCAAAAAATGCATTGAATATTTCAGCTTTCTCCACATCCTCTGTCACTAGGTTGGCTCCCCCATTCTGCAAGAGGCCCACACTTTCCCTGACCACCTTCTTGTTGGTAACATACCTGTAGAAAACCTTTTTGTTCCCCTTCACGTCCCTTGCTAGTTGCAAATTGTGCTTTGGCCTTACTGATTTCACCCCTGCATGTTCAAGCAGTGTTTTTATAATCCTTCCTGGAAATCTGACCACGCTTCCACTTTTTGTAAACTTCAATTGTGTGTTTTAGCTCACTGAAGACTCCGTTGTTAAGCTAAGCTGGTCGCCTGCCATATTTCCTATTCTTTCTGCACATCAGGATGGTTTGTTCCTGCACTCTCAGTAAGATTTCTGTAAAATACAGCCAGCTCATATTAGCCTCCCAGGGATCCTGCCCAATTGTTCTAGCAGGCTAGATCAATCTAGCAATAGGAGATGGCAGCCATTCTGAAAGAGAGCAGTTCTTCATGGAATTTTCTACAAAGTAACGTCATTCGGCAGCTGCTGCTGAAGAGGTAGTATTCAGTTATAAAGAATAACGGCAAAAATGGTCATAGGCGTAAAAATGTCTTCAAATAGCCTACACACAAACTGCAGTGAGTGTTAACTAAATTACAAGTTTGTAGAATGTCATTTCATTACTGAGATCATTAGGAACATAAAAATTGTACAAGGGCGCTAAATTTTCTAAAATTCCCATTTTAAATTAATTTTAACTCAGAACTATTAACAGATTTTCTTGTAAATTCTCAACAAGCTGATTCTGTGCCCCCTGGAATAGTTGCTGTAATTTTGGGGAAGGTTCACTGTATTGTGTATATATATATATAAGAATGTGGATGAATCCCTGTTTTAAATGGAAAACTCAACCTTAACTATGGAATCAGAAGAGGTATTTCCATACTATTATGGCCAATTTTGTCATTGTCTATGTCGATAGGCAGCAGGGTTCCTTACAGATCTCCTCACAAGAGAGGTAAGACATCTCTAACCAACAAATATTTCATAGCTGCTAAGGAACAGACTCTGATGTCTACAGAAGCATTAAGAAAACCTGAGTCTCAGAGAGGGCTCCCAACCCCCCAAAACGTGTCTGGAGGAGCTAATAGCTGAGACTGCAGCCTTGATGGAGTTCAAATACGGCCTGGGAGCAGGCTGATGACCAAGGCTGAGCTCTGTGGCCTTGTGGGGGCAGAATCAGGGCAGTTGCCCAAAGAAACCTGAATGTCTGAATGTGCAGAAATCCTCCTTTTCTCCTAACGAAAACAGACAACGCTGGGGAGACTTGATCCGTAGCTTGGACATTCTTACATCCAAATTAACAATTAATGTCTGTGTTTCACTTGCATTAACTAACATGGTAGTTATTTCATCAGCTTTGCATCAGAAATAGGATCTCAGCCAAGTGTAGAATAAATTCTGCCAGGCGATGTCTACCTCTTTGGTTTTGTCGAAAAAGGGTCATTGTCGTGTGTACGTCAGGACTGTTTTGTCAACAAAAGCTGACTTTAGTTGACAAAACTCTCTAGGGTAGACCAAGCCCTAAATTGTCAGCTCTTTGGGGCAGGGACTGTCTCTTTGTTCTGTGTTTGTGCAGTGCGCAGTGTAATGGGACCTGGCCTGTGGGTGCTACCGCAGCACAAATAACACTTACAATTAATGTCTGGTTTAGTTACCTCCCCCAGTTCTCCCTGCTCCATCCACATGCAGTGTCTTGTCGCACTCCGAGGAGCTGAACTCCCTGGGCAGGGAGTCACTTTTTACTGCAGGCTTGTGCAGTGTCTGGCCCAAAGGGGCCTGATCCTTGCCAGGATCCTCTTGGCCTTACTGCAGTACAGACACTAAACACACTTACTCTGGGTGAGAGGTTGCAGGGAAACATTTCCTGGGAAGTTTGGCAACAAGCAGAAAAACAGTGTTTTAAAATGACAGTTTCTGAGAACTGCACCTGACGTTCTGTTTCAGAATAAATTCCTAACTTACTTGGTTCATCTTTGCTCCAAGATGGCTTGGCCAAGACACTCCAAATTTGTTTGTTGGTCTGGTTTAAGAGAAGTGATTTTGTGGGGGAGGGACAGCAGGATGAGAAATATAAAATAAACTAATATTATTGTATTAGTTTCATACTATACTAAGCTTCACACAAAGCTGGGCAGGGAGGGCAATTGACTATCTACACACTTCTATGGCCTCACACGCATTCATGTATTTATCCCCAAAACACCCGTTTCAGGTGGGGAAGGACCATTATTCTCTTTTCACTGATGGGGAGCTGAGGCACAGGGAGACTAAGGGTGGAATTCACAGTGCAGCTTAGGCTCCTGACTTCTGTGAAGGCTCCTAATTTCCATTGATTTCAAATAGAAGTCAGGAGGCTCAGTTGTTTCTTGAATTCTTGCCTGTGTGACCAGTCCCATGGCACACAGGGAGTTGGGGCAGACCAGGAATTTAAACCCAGGTCTCCTGCATGTCCCGGCCAGCTCCCCCCTGGACCAGCTTTTCTCTCTGACGTGGTACCAATGGCAGCAGGAACAGAGAGCCCAGGAAGGTTGGGGAAGATGTTTTGGAAATGTTATTCTTCTGCACATCAGTGAGCAACAACTGGGACACTGACCATCTTGCTTTGCTGCTTGGCGCAGACCTCAGATTGCCCAAGTCACTCCAAATGGCTTGTTCGACATTTCTCAAGCTGTTCTAGTGTTTCTTTCAAACAAACATGGAGGTTTTTTTCTAAGCAGTGGAAGTTATTGCCTATTAAGCAAAATGCTTTCTGTCTAAGCACCCTTTAAACATTTCACTCCTGTTTCACTACATCCCAGTGTTAGATCTAACCAGTCACTTTCCTCTCTCACAGCTGCTGCCATCCCAAAGGAGCAAAGCCTGAACCAGGTTCTTCTGTTGAAAAGGCCCTGCAGGGTGGCTAAGTTGGCAAGTGGTCTGTAAACAACAAACACGAGTGGTGTTAGCTGCAGGTCTAAACATACCTGGTATGAGAGTGTCGCTCCGGCAGTCGTACAGCATCCCCAGCTGCAGAGGGCGGCCCAGGGCTGGTATCTCAACTGGAACTCCAGCGTAAGCCATGATGGTAGCTGAGAGACGGATCCAGCCCTAAACACACCAGCAGCACGGTTACACACACAATGTGATCTCCTCCTACCTGTGTTCTCCCTGTGTGAATTTTATCCCCCAAATGAATTTTATCCCCCATGCTTTGGCTATGTCTACACTGCCGCGGGAAGGCGACTTTGTTTAATTCGACTTTCAGCAGGCGATTTTTAGAAATTGCAGCAGAGTGTACACCCTATGCTGTTTGCGCTGGTCTCTTGAGTTCACACTGACCAGCCTTAATTCAAATTAGAAAGCAGTGCAATGTGGGTAGCTATCCCACAGTGCAACTAGCCACGGTGGCTGTTGGGACGACTGTTTTTGCTGTGACAAAGCTTTTTTCACTGTGACAAAGACAAGTGTCTTCGCTGTGACAAAGCTCTCTCCACACTGGCAGCAAGCATTTTAAATGAAAATTCAAATTTTCCCAGGGCTTGAGGGGAGGGGACTTTTCCTGCTAGTGTGAACAGCACAGCGCGACTGTCCAGAGCGGTTAAAATGGGGCATTGTGGGATACATTCTGGAGGTCAATTAATTCGATTTAAATCCTGTTGCGTCTACATTGACAGTTCTATCTTGACGACATCCTGGTCACTGGCAAGAGTGAGGATCACCTTAAGAGCTTGGAGGCTGTCCTACAACACTGGAAGAGTATGGCCTATGAGTCTGCAAAGACAAATGTGAATTCTTTCAGCCTTCTGTTGAATACTTGGGACATATCATAGATGCTACTGTCCTTCATTAGGCTCCTGCAGAAGTCAAGGCTATTGTGGAAGCTCCACCTCTTCAAAACGTAAGCCAACTTTGCTCTTTTTTAGGGTTATTGAACTATTATGGAAAGTTTATTCCACAGTTAGCAACACTACTAAAACCACTACATGAATTCCTGAGCCAGAACAAGGTCTGGAAGTGGACTGAAGCCTGTGATGTTGCATTTAACAAGGCTAAACGTGCATTGCTAAATTCAGAGGTTCTGATGCATTTTGATCCGTCCTTACCTCTATAATTGGCCTGCGATGTCTCCCCTTACGGAGTGGGAGCGATCATGTCGCACATTATGCCTTTGGGAGAGGAGAGACCCATTGCTTTTGCCTCATGCACCTTAAGCAACGCAGAAATTAACTATGCCCAAATTGAACGTGAAGCACTGGGAATCGTTTTCGGAATTCGGAAATTTCACCAGTACCTGTTTGGACAGAAGTTCACACTTCTCTCCGACCATCGACCTCTAACATCAATTTTTGGACCGTGCACAGGCATTCGACCATTGGCTGCTAGATGTATGCAATGATGGACATTGTTGCTTTCCACACACACATATGAGATCAAATATTGGAAATCCACTTTGCACTGCAATGGAGATGGTCTCTCAAGGCTGCCTTTCCCAATTAAACATAAAGATATTGGCCAGAAAGAAATATTCTACTTTGAACAGGTAGAAAACACACCCATCACTGCTACTTAAGTAAGGTAGGCAACTTATCCAGCACTGTTCTGAGTTATGGACCTAGTGATGCATGGAACATCTCTATGGGACTCTCAGGTCTCACCCGACCTTCTTCCCTACATGTCCAGGAGGATGGAGTTATCAATCCATTCTGGTTGTTTGTTGTGGGGGATGCTTGTCATTATTCCACCACTACTGTGATGGCAGATGTTAGAACAGCTTCGTTCAGGTCACTGTGGAATTGTGCACATGAAAGAAATTGCACGAAGCTACTTTTGGTGGCCTGGCCTGGAGAGTGCCATTGACAAGAAGGCAAGAGCTTGTACTTCATGCCACAGTGTGAGAAATGTGCCTCTGTTGGCACCCCTACACCCATGGGACTGGCCTGAAAACCTGTGGCAGTGTATTCACATTGATTTTGATGGCCCATTTGAAGGAAGCATGTTCCAGTCACACAAATGGTCTCTCAGAAACTCACCCCTCTAGCACAGCACACAACACAGCTCCCCTCACATAGCACTCACCTGGGCTCCTCTCGGACAGATCCCAGGCCCATTTGAAGGAAGCACGTTCCTGGTTGTTGTAGATGCCCACTCTAAATGGCCAGAAGTCTCCGTAATGCCACCCACTACTGAAAGTACTATTCAGAAACTGCGTGAAATCTTATGGCCTGCAACCTAGCAGAACAGGCCTAAGAGGAAAAAGCCAAGTTAACAGGAGTCAAAGTGGAAAAAGCCAAGTTAACAGAAATCAGGCTGTGAACTTACAACCTGACTGAAACTGGCACAGAGAAAATACTGATACTACAAACACATATATTTTCAAAATATTACTAATGTCAAAATATAATAAGAGAGCACTATGATTGCTCTGAGCTCCAGTATGAAACTGGAGATAAGCCAGTTGAGAGTCTCTGGGTTAAGCTTAGAAGCAAGAACAATAAGGGTGATGTCGTGGTGAGTGTCTGTTATAGACCACCAGACCAGGAGGACAAGGTAGATGAGGCTTTCTTCAGCCAACAAGGGAAAGTTTCCAGTTCACAGAACCTGGTTCTCATGGGGGACTTCAATCACCCTGACATCTGCTGGAAGAGCAATACAGCAGAGCACAAACAATCCAGGAAGTTTTTGGATAGTGTTGCAGACAACCTCCTGGTACAAGTGCTGGAGCAACCAACTAGGGGCCGTGCTTCTCTTGACCTGCTGCTCACAAACAGGGAAGATTTGGTAGGGGAAGTAGAAGTGGGTGGTAACCTAAGCAGCAGTGACCATGAGATGTTCGAGTTCAGGATCCTGACGAAAGGAAGAAAGGAGAACAGCAGGATACGGACCATGGACTTCAGAAAAGCAGACTTTGACTCCCTCAGGGAACTGATGGGCAGGATTGCCTGGGAGGCTAATATGAGGGGGAAAGGAACCCAAGAGAGCTGGCTGTATTTTAAAGAGACCTTATTGAGGGCACAAGAGCAAACCATCCCGATGTGCAGAAAGAATAGCAAATATGGTAGGCGTCCAGCTTGGCTTAACAAAGATGTCCTTGGCGAACTTAAACGCAAAAAAGAAGCTTACAAGAAGTGGAAGCTTGGTCAGATGGCTAGGGAGGATTATATAAACACTGCTCGAACGTGCAGGAATGAAATCAGGAAGGCCAAAGCACAATTGGAGTTGCAGCTAGCAAGGGACATGAAGGGGAACAAGAAGGGTTTCTACAGGTATGTTACCAACAAGAGGAAGATTAGGGAAAGTGTGAGCCCCTTACAGAATGGGGGAGGCAACCTAGTGACAGAGGATGTGGAGAAAGCTGAGGTACTCAATGCCTTTTTTGCCTCTGTCTTCACAGACCAGGTCAGCTCCCAGACTACTGCACTGGGCGGCACAGAATGGGAAGGAGGTGAACATCCCGCAGTGCTGAAGGAACAGGTCCAAGACTATTTAGAAAGATTGGACATACAGAAGTCCATGGGGCCAGATGCAATGCACCCGAGGGTGCTGAGGGAGTTGGCTGATGTGATTTCAGAGCCATTGGCTATTATCTTTGAAAGTTCGTGGCAATTGGGGGAGGTCCCTGATGACTGGAAAAAAGCAAATATAGTGCCCAT
Organism: Emydura subglobosa; assembly: GCA_007922225.1. NCBI lineage: Eukaryota > Metazoa > Chordata > Testudines > Chelidae > Emydura > Emydura subglobosa. The sequence continues at coordinate 16,907 of VOCO01021885.1, forward strand.
CTTCAAGAAAGGGAGGAAAGAGGATCCAGGGAACTACAGACCGGTCACCCTCACCTCAATCCCTGGAAAAATCATGGAGCAGGTCCTTAAGGAATCCATTTTAAGGCACTTGGAAGAGAGGAAGGTGATCAGGAACAGTCAACACGGATTCACCAAGGGAAAGTCATGCCTGACCAACCTGATTGCTTTCTATGATGAGGTGACTGGCTCTGTGGATGTAGGGAAGGCGGTGGACGTGATATACCTTGACTTTAGCAAAGTTTTTGATACGGTCTCTCACAGTATTCTTATCAGCAAGTTTAAGAAGTATGGGTTAGATGAATGGAATATAAGATGGATAGAGAACTGGCTACAGCATAGGGCTCAACGAGTAGTGATCAATGTCTCCATGTCTAGCTGGCAGCAGGTCACAAGCGGAGTGACCCAGGGGTCGGTTCTGGGGCCGGTTTTGTTCAACATCTTCATTAATGATCTGGAGGATGGGGTAGATTGCACCCTCAGCAAGTTTGCAGATGACACTAAGCTAGGGGGAGTGGTAGATACCCTGAAAGGTAGGGATAGGATACAGAAGGACCTAAACAAACTGGAGGATTGGGCCAAAAGAAATCTGATGTGGTTCAACAAGGACAAGTGCAGAGTCCTGCACTTAGGAAGGAAGAATCCCATGCACAGCTACAGACGGGGGACCAACAAGCTAGGCAGCAGTTCTGCAGAAAAGGACCTGGGGGTAACAGTGGATAAGAAGCTAGGTATGAGTCAGCAGTGTGCCCTGGTTGCCAAGAAGGCTAATAGCATATTGGGCTGCATTAGTAGGAGCATTGCCAGCAGATCACGGGAAGGGATCATTCCCCTCTATTTGGCATTGGTGAGGCCGCACTTGGTGTATTGTGTCCAGTTTTGGGCTTCCCACTACAAAAAGGATGTGAACAAGTTGGAGAGAGTCCAGGGGAAGGCAACAAAAATGATTATGGGGCAAGAGCACAAGACTTATGAGGAGAGGCTGAGGGAACTAGGCTTGTTTAGTCTACAGAAGAGAAGAATGAGGGGGGATTTGATAGCAGTCTTTAACTACCTGAAAGGGTTTCCAGGGAGGATGGAGCTAGGCTGTTCTCAGTGGTGGCAGATGACAGAACAAGGAGCAACGGTCTCAAGTTGCAGTGGGGGAGGTCTAGGTTGGACATTAGGAAAAAATTTTTCACTAGGAGGGTGTTGAAGCAGTGGAGTGGGTTACCTAGGGAGGTGGTGGAATCTCCATCTTTGGAGGTTTTTAAGCTGTGGCTTGACAAAACCCTCGCTGGGATTATTTAGGTGAGGTTAGTCCTGCTTTGAGCAGGGGGTTGGACTAGATGACCTCCTGAGGTCCCTTCCAACTCTGTGATTCTGTGATTCTATGAAATGGTAAGTGCAGAAGGTACAAGACATCCTGACACCAAAGAGATAACTGACTCCCTGATGTGACACTTTGATGGACAGAAATGTCTAATAAGGAGATAAATAGAGTTGTTTTGCAGAAATCGTCCAACCTACAGTAAAGGGTGGCATTAGACTATGTCAAGAGGGTGGTAACTACCTACATCGAAGGGGGCAGAACGAAATTGTCTGTAACAGTGTATAAAAGAGGGTGTCAGAGGGAACAACTTTGTCTGGCCTTGGGGATAACGGAGAGTCCCGCCGTTAAATTGTGCTGAGTCCATTGTAACGGAGCACTCGTGTTTGAAGTGTACTGGTAGCTATTCTATAGGTCACTTCTCATTGTGCTTCAACTGCAATAAACCTGGCCTGGGTGCCTTCGTTGCTCAGCTAATCCATGGTCGTGTTGATTCATTCGATCTTGAATGCCGTCTCGATTACCTGTGCAGAGCTGGGACAGCACCTACATGGGGACACACACGCAGCCTACACTGACAAGCACTATCGACTGACAACACCATCCACCAATGGATTAGCTGAAAAGTTTGTGCAGACCATGAAACAAGCTTTAGGATCTGCAAGGGGACATTCGTCCATTCAAAAGCATCTGGATCCTTTCTTACTATCCTACAGAAACACACCTCATGCTATGACCAAAGCATTCCCGGCCTTTCTAATGATGGGACGACAGCTGCACACTTGCTTTGATCTGCTGAAACCCACCAAAGCACGACAAGTTGTGCAACGTCAACAGCAAAACCAAGTCATCAGATGTGCACACAGAGTAAAAGACCGAACCTTTAGTCCTGGACAGTCTGTCCTAGCTCGGAACTCTGCTTCTGGAGCTAAATGGGTCCCTGCTACAGTCATCGCCCAAATAGGGCCTGTTTCCTGCACTGTCCAGACTGCAGATGATCTCCCCTGGTGGTGACATGTAGATCAGTTGTTACCAGGTCATACATGTCCCAAGGACACATCTCCAGTTGAACTGACTGACCTCACCATTACAGGTAAGATATCATCAAGTCAAGAGTCACCCATTCCTGACTCCCCTTCTCCATCCACCTCTGCAGCAGATAGAGCCCCTGACCCTGTTCGAGCAGATACAACATCCTCACCTGTTTGAGCTGCAAGTCCTGAACCCATTGTTAGACCCGCACCAGTAACACCTTCCAGTGCAAGAACACCAGAAGTCTGACGTAATTAACCTAGAGAGAGAAGGCCTCCTCAACAGCTGGACTTTAGCTAGGGAAAACCTACATTACAGGGTAGAGTAATCCCTGAAGTTTAGCAGGGAAATGAGGCAGTCTACCCTCATTCCCTTGTTTAGTGATTGTTCTGTTAAATGGGCTTTTTCATTAAGAGGGGAGGAATATGTTGTGTATTTTGTGTTTTGCCTTATTGCCTAGGTTGCCATAGCAACAGAGCTTAGCTTGTTGCCATAGCAATAGAGTTAGACTATTAAGGGATAGCTCAGCCAGGCCTGAGTCCCAGTACTGAGTCCTGGTTTTAGTGTAGTTAGCCTCAGTTTTTTAATGAGGCTAATTAAGAGTTTATGGATAGTGGCAGGATGGTTAATGACAATGAGAACATGGAGGTAGAAATTACCATATCCAAGGTGGAAGTCAAACTCAAACATCTTAATGGGACTAAACTGGGGGGGCTCGCATAATCTCCATCCAAGAATATTAAAGTAACTGGCTAATGAAATTGCAAGCCCAATAGCAAGGATTTTTAATGATAATGTAAACTCGGGGACCATGACTGGAGAATTGCTAATATAGTTCCTATTTTTAAGAAAGGAAAAAAAGCGATCCAGGAAACTACAGACCTGTTAGTTTGACCTCAGTTGTATGCAAGGTCTTGGAACAAATTTTGAAAGATAAAGTAGTTAAGGACATAGAAGGTAATCGGGATACAATACAACATGGTTTTACAAAAGGTAGATCGTGCTGATCTCCTTCTTTGAGAAGATAACTGATTTTTTCAACAAAGGAAATGCAGTAGATCTAATCTATCTAGATGTCAGAAAGGCGTTTTATACAGTTATACATGGGAAATTATTAGTTAATCTGGAGAAATTGGGGATTGATATGAGAACTGAAAGGAGGATAAGAAACTGATTAAAAGGGATACAACAATGGATCATACTGAAAGATGAACTGTCAGGCTGGAGGGAGATTACTAGTGGAGTTTCTCAGGATCAACCTTTGGACCAATCTTCTTTAACATTTTTATTACTGAACTTGGCACAAAAAGTGAGAGCATGGTAATAAAATTTGCAGACGACACAAAGTTGGGAGTTATAGCCAATATGAAGAAGGACCGGAATATCGTACAAGACAATCCAGATGACCTTTTAAACCGGAGTAACAGAAAAAGGAAGGAAGTGAATAGTGCAAAGTGCAAGGTCATGCATTTAGGGACTAACAACAAGAATTTTTGCTATAAACTGGGGACTTATCAATTGGAAGTGACACAGGAGGCGAAAGACCTGGATATATTGGTTGATCACAGAATGATTATGAGCTGTCAATATGATGTGGTTGTATAAAAAGCTAATGGATTCCTATGATGCATTAAGCGAGGTATTTCCAGTGGAGAAAGGGAAGTGTTAGTATCATTATAAAAGGCAATGGTGAGACCTCATCTGGAAGACTGTGTGAAATTCTGGTCTCCCATATTTAAGAAAGATGAATTCAAACTGGGACCAGTGTAGAGAAGGGCTACTAGGATAATCCAAGGAATGAAAAACCTGCCTTATGACTGGAGAGTCCTCCATGTGCAGGAGGTCAGATCATGATGGTCCCTTCTTACTTTAAAGTCTATGAGTCTATAACCTTGACCGTGAATCACTGGTAACTACTCTCTGGGACAGGTTTTCAACCAGTTGTGCACCCACCTTATAATAGCTCCATCCAGGCTATATTTTCCTAGTTTGTTTATCACTGAAAAGGCCAAACTTGCACTTGGCATTGACATGAGCCATGTATATTTGTCCAGACACTGTTTAAGCAGCTCTGCTGATGTGGAAGACCAATGGTCACAGTCAGCCAATGGCCAGTTTGCCTGATATGTACACACGGAGGTGTGTAATGATGAATCTGAGACCCAGGAAAGCCTTACTAAAGTTGAGATATATCACGTCTATCACTTCCCCTCATCCACAAAGCTTGTTACCCTGTCAAAGAAAGCTATTAGTTTGGTTGGACATGATTTGTTGTTGACAAAAACATGTTGCCTGTTATCTATCACCTTATTATCTTCTAGGTGTTGTGACAGGGCCAGACCGCACGGCTATGAAAGAGTGCTGGAGGGCAAGTATATTAGCCCGAGACTCCATAAAGCCCTCTTCCCTGGGTAACCCAGCTGAGGCGAATTCAAGACAGTTGGGCCAATTAGGCCACCTGGGGCCTATCAAAGAAGCTGCCCCAGCAGACAAAAGCCTCCACTTCAGGCAGGCCAGGAGGGCTGAAGGGAGTTAACAGCCAGAGGAGAGGAGGCACAGAGCGAAGGGAAGCGAAGCAAAGCAGAGCGGAGAAGAGCTGCCCTGCCCTGCTGCAGCGACAGCTGCAGGGCTTGGGGCTATCATCCGTTGCAGCTACAACACTGAGGCGGAGAAAGCTCCGGGCGGGGAAGGCGGAACAACCCCTCACGCCGGTGCCAGGGAGAAGGCCACAGGCCGGGGGGCCACGGACAGGCGACCCAGGGAAGGTAGTCGGTCTCAGGGACTGAGCAGGGTGAGACCACTCCTCACGGGGTCCCTGGGTCGGGGGCCCGGGGCAGAGGGCGGGACCGGATGCCCCCCCCTTGCACTCCCCTCCCAGCTGCACCACTGGCGTAGCCGGTGAAGCGCAGGATCCACAGGGCGGAGCAGGCGTACCCCGCCACAGTGTTTACAAATTGCTTGCTTGCTTATTTGCTCCATTACCTTTTTGAGTACTGAAGGTAAGCTGACTGGTGTGTAATTCCCTGGGTTGTTCTTATTCTCCTTTTTATAGATTGGCACTATATGTGCTCTCTTCCTGGCGTCTTCCATGAGTTTTGGAAAATAAGCACCTTAATGAAGATGGAGGGTTGGAGGAGGAGTGGGTACTGTTGGGACGGTGCTGAATCACTATATAGTATTACAATGGACAAGTTTGTTGAGCCTGAGTGCTAGAGGATTCTGGGAGTAGGGTCTCTTAGCACTACACAGTGGAAAATCACTGAAAAGGCCAAACTTGCACTTGGCATTGACATGAGCCATGTATATTTGTCCAGACACTGTTTAAGCAGCTCTGCTGATGTGGAAGACCAATGGTCACAGTCAGCCAATGGCCAGTTTGCCTAATATGTACACACGGAGGTGTGTAATGATGAATCTGAGACCCGCTGACATGGGTCAACTGACCATAAAGCATGACGTGACATCAGATGCCTGGGAGGAGTAGTTAATGGAAGGTGAATATCAGCCAGTCCCTGTAGCCTTCTCCCAAATTATGAATTAATTGTAATATGTCAGTTAATATGCCGGCACAGCATATTTTGCATATTTAGGGAACATGTGACTTCTTTGGGAAGAGGGTATAAGTACTAGGAAGATCACATGGTATCTAGCTTTTCCTATCTATATCTCTATATACACATATATATCCAAGAAGGCTGGTGATACTGTTGAATGGATGAGGGATGTGAGACCAGAGGGTCTCGGGGTAACCTAGACCTGCTATGAGGGATCATAGACCAGAGGGCGTTGGGGTAACCAAGACCCCACTATGAGGGACTCAGAAAATAGACCACGGACCTGTGGGAACCAGAAGAAGGAAGAGACAATCTTCACCTAGGAGTGGTAGCTATTACTCGCTTTGTTTACTAATGAGAATACTACGTGGGGCCAACATAGTCACTGAGGGTTAATGCTTGTGAAATTGAGGCTTACTAAGGGAAGGCACTGCATTGTCCGTTCTATGTGTCTGTGATACCTACTTTTCAATAAATAGTTCTGCAGTGAAGAAATTGAATCCTAGTCTTCACTTGTACGGTTACTGCATGCCCAGCTGTGGGTACATAAATTGGTCTGAACTGATCCCCAGCCCAACAGGTACCACCTCTGTCCTAATGCACCCAAAGAGGGGTTTCTTTTAATTCTTCATTCTGTTTAAGCTCAATGCAGCCTTCGACATTGTGGATCATTCCATCCTCCCTGACCTACCTCCAGAGCTATGGGGGAATTTCTTGTTCTCGCCTTTCATGATTATGTTCAAACCAATCTACCAGTTCTTTCCCTGTCTCATATAGTGGCTCCTCATCTGTTGCAAGGTCTCTCCTGTTTGGAATACCACAAGGTTCAGTTTTTGGCCATCTCCACTTTTCCATTTACCGTCTAGTATCAAGGTGTAAGCAGGGTCTGAATGAGCTCTCCCCTGACATCTAGTGATGAGCTGGGGAAGAGGACTTCAGGAGCTGACCTTTTAATCATGGAATCATAGAAGATTAGGGTCGGAAGGGACCTCAAAATGTCATCTAGTCCAACCCCCAGCTCAAAGCAGGAACAATCCCAACCAAATCATCCCAGCCAGAGCAACATCAAGCCGGGCCTTAAAAACCTCCAAGGATGGAGATTCCTTATAGAATTCCTTAGAATGGATGGTTTAGTTGGGGATGGTCCTGCTTTGAGCAAGGATTTGAACTAGATGACCTCCTGAGGTCCCTTCCAACCCTAATCTTCTATGATTCTATTCCACCACCTCCCTAGGCAACCCATTCCAATGCTTCGGCACCCTCCTAGAGAAAATTTTTTTCCTAATATCAAACCTAGACCTCCCCCAGTGCAACTTGTATTCTATCCTTACCCTTCAGTGTATCTACCGCTCCCCACAGCTTAGTGTCATCTGCGAATTTGCTGAGGGTGCAATCCATCCCATCCTTCAGATCGTTAATGAAGATGTTGAACAAAACCAGCCCCAGGACCAACCCCTGGGTCACTCCACTTGTTACTGGCTGCCAACTAGACATCAAGCTGTTGATCACTACCTATTGAGCCCATTTATCTAGGCAGCTTTCTATCCACCTGTGACTGGTGGGCACACCTCACATTGAAAGAGTTAACCACACACTATGAGCAACGGATGTCCCGCCCCCCAGGCTTTGCTGGGATTGCTCCAACTGCTGCCCTAGTATAAAAGGGAGCTGTCCAGCTCATTCCAGGTGGACTGCTGAGGAGGGAGGACGCTTAATGGAGGTTCCAAGCAGGGAGCCACTCCAGTCCCCAGCTGAGGGAACCAGAGGCCCCTGAGACCCAAATGGAGACCTGCAGCCTATGTCCAACTGCCTGGAGTCAGATGTCAAGGGTGCTACCGACGCCAGGGGACCTAAAGGTCACGATGAGAAACAGATGACAGTGGCCGAGTGTGAGTGGTATTTACCACCTGTGACAGGTCAGCATGTTGAGGTGAGATTCCCCACTGACCTGGGTGATGACCATCCCCGTCACGAACAGGGCCCTGGGTTTGGACGCAGTGGAGTTGGGTGGGCCCTTATCCCCTACCATCCTGCCACCCTCCTTGGGCTGACAGCAGCCTCCTACCTGAACTTCAGACTGCAGAGGTGCGCAATTCCAGCTGTAGCTACAGACCGCTTGCTTGGTCTGCCCTGCCTGAGGGCGAGGGCTACAGACTGTTTGCTTCCCGTTCTGATTCGAGAACGCGTATTGACTCTGGCCGCTGGGCCTCACAGCCCTGACTTGAGGGCGACTGTTGACTTAGTCCACTAGGCTGCGCTGCCCCGACACTAGGGGAAGCTAACCCGACTTGGACCCTTAAGACATACAGTTGAGAGGGGACCAGTCTGATAGACTGCACCTGGGAGGATGCCCTGCGGGCCCTTTCATCCCCCAAACTTCTCCACCTGGGGGGGGATGGGATGGGCTTAACCCACAACACCACCTTATAGTCCATTAATCCAACGCATACTTCTTTAACTTGCTGGCAAGAATACTTTGGCAAACCATATCAAAAGCTTTGCTAACATCAAGTTATATCATCTTCACTGCTTTCCCCACATCCACAGAAAACAGAGCCAGTTATCTCATCATAGTAGGCAATCAGGTTGGTCTGGCATGACTTGCCCTCGGTGTATCCATGCTGACTGTTCCTGATCATCTTCTTCTTTTTCTAGTGCCTCAAAATGGATTCCCTGAGCACCTGCTCCATGATTTTTCCAGGGACTGACATGAGGCTTAATGTTCTGTTGTTCCCCGGATCCTCCTTCTTCCCTTTTTTGAAGATGGGCGCTATATTTGCCTTTTTCCAACCATAAGGGATATCCCTCAGCTGCCACAAGTTTTCAAAGACAAAGGCCAGTGGCTCTGCAATCACATCAGCCAACTCCCTGAGCACCCTGGGATACATTGCATCCGGCCCCATGGACTTGTGCATGTCAAGCCTTTCTAAATAGTCCTGGACCTTGTTTGCATGGACACACCCGCCCTGCCTACGTGCTCAGCATGATGGGACTGCCATCCTGCTCAGCCTGAAGGATGAAGGTGACCAACAACAACAGTAGCAACAGTTGCAGATACAAAGGGAGAAAAAGAATGGAGGATGTTGTATTCCCACTACTTCAGCAGCAGCAAGTGGTAGCACAACAGCAGCTCAGTAGCAGAGATAGCTGCCGGCCACTCTAGTACAGCTGTGGGCAGCAAAATGTGGCATCGGGAGAGGCAGGGCCTCTGCCAGCACCAACACCCAGAAGGGAATCCACGTGGGGCAATAGAGTGTGTACCTAATCTAAGACTGGTAAACTGAGGCATGCCTCAAACAATGTCAGTGGAGTGCAGGAAGCTGGTGAGCCAGAGAATGGAAGTTGGATACCAAGCAGAGCGCTATGATTGGGAGTGGTAGGAATCTCGAGACTGAGGAACCCGGATATTATGGGACATGAGGGCTGGGCTGAGGGGTATTCTGCTTGTGGAGTTATGGACACTGCCAGGAGACCTGTCCTTTTAAGAACCATGGGATCTGTGGGACCATTCTGAGGGAAGGTCCAGGGAGCTGGGTGAACAATTCCCTGAGCAGGGAGTTTGCAGCAAGAAGAATTCAACTGGGCTTGACTTGATGGTTATCCTAGACAGGGGCCTGGGTGCAGGATTAGGGATCAGAGTCTGTGTAACAGGCAGAGTCTATGACCTGTTTACAGAGCATCGGTGGAGCCCAATGCCCACAGTTCAGCCATGGAGATTTAAAACACAGGCCCTACCCAGGACTGCACAGCTGGATGCTGAAGCCCAGCCTGTTCTACGCAGAGTGGTAGAGACACTGCAAGGGGCTGGGGAAGCCCAGCTGGCAGCATAATACAAATAAGGCTCTGTAGGGTCCATCTACCTCGCTAAATAACCCTGCGGCAGTGAGTCTCAGAGCCTGGGTCTACAGACTCAGGCTCTCAGGACTTGTCTGCGGCACTAAAAACAGCCACATAAATGTTTGGGCTCGGACTGGAGCTCGGGCTCTGAAATCCACCCCCTGATACCGGAGAAATTCTCCAGCCTCCATTTCGTGTGTCTGGCTCCATTCTGAATAAGCAGGAGTCATTCCACCATTCGATGGAAGCTGCAGGTTCTGAGCATGTGCAGTACAATGATTGACAGATAACGGTCACAGCTTGTTTACTTGGGAAGGCAGCTAGAACACCGGTCACAGCCGGTTCAGACCAGCTGCACCGTTTTCTATCGGTCAGATGAAGTAATCGTAAAGAACGGCAGTGAGCATGCCTGGAATAAGGCGATGTTGGAACTGGGCATGTGGGAAGGAGGTCATTGTTTCTTTAAATAGAAGGGTCTAGAAGGAGAGAGCTGGAGGACAGTATAAAAGGAAGGCTGCCACGGGCAGAGAGTGAGCGGGACAATGAGCCATGGTTGGTTTGTTGTTTGTGGTGCACACATCCCCCTGGAAACCCTGTGTCTGGCAGCGGAGTTCGATGGGCCGTGGCTTATTGTAGAAGCAGGGACAGGAGCAAGGATGGGCTAATCCCCAGGGGTGGTTTTTGTTGTGGGAAAGCAGGACACAGGGCAGCTGTTAGGGCTTTTAACAAGAGCCCAGACAGTGGGAGGATGGACTGCAGCAGGGAAAGTCTGGCACTCCAGGCACTCAGAGACAGTGCTGCTGTGAGGGTGTGAGCTCCCATTTGGCTCACAGATACCTGGACTCTGCTCTAAGCCTGGGAGCTGGAGAGCATGGGTGTACAGCATTGTAGCTGAACTGTGTCCGGTTGAGAAGCCTGAAGCAGGGCAGTCGGAGAGGAAACCAAAGAGATGCTCAGAACGAAGCTGGTTCCTGGCTGTGGCCGTAAGAAGAAAAGCTGGGCCTCCATGCAAGGGATCTGGACAACCAGAAAGACTTTGGCAGTGAGAACCAGGAGGATGCATTGAACAACCCCGCTGAGCATCCCAGGCCCAACTCCTTCTCTGCAGCCAGGCTGCAGGTCCTGAGAGGATGTTTCCCTCAGTCGGCAAGGGGCATTTCGGGGTGGCAGCTGGGAGTGGGACGGGGTGACTGTTCTAGGGAGATGATAGAAGACTTGGCAGAGGTGAGGCTACTTTTCACTGAGGATGGGGAGGTTTCAGCAGCAGACAGCAGTCAGGGCCTGTCAGGGGCAGGTGTCGGGAGCATTTGGAGGGGTCAGATTGAAGCTGTTATGTGTGAGAGTGACTCTGAACTAAAATTCTTGCAGAACTGATTTGGAGGCAACAAAGAGCCAGCTCCTGAACTGTACAGAGAACAAAGCACACGTTCCAGGCCTGTCCACATGCTCCCAGTTCAGAGACAACAAAGGAAAGAAACTCCATCTCAGTGTGGGTAACATGCACACATACATACACCCTATAGCTTTTGCAAACGCTGCAGATAGCGAGACAGAATGGGACAGAGACTGAGACCTGCAGCCACCGCTGATTTGAGAGAGGTAACAGAAAACTCAGCAGAGATGTTTCTATGCATATATTACAGATACAAGAACAGGAAGGGAAAGAGAAACTATCGCCGTGTGGGTAACCGCCCTCCCTCAGCTATCATGTTGCAGATAGAGACAGGAAAGAAAGACTTGACCATGACTGTATTTAACCAAACTTCATCATCAACAAAAAACGTTTTTCCTCACAACCTGACCTTGTAGGCATCCCTGCATGAGATTATACCAAATACATTTCAGATAGCACGAGAACATTTTACAGAGTTATTCACACAGCTTATCTCACAGTTCATGGCGGTTACGTAATGGGAATGCTGCAGTATGAAGAAGGGAGGGAACAGTGGAGGAGGAGAGGTGGCAGGAAGCATGAGGAACTGATAAACAGCTGTCTGCTAATAGGTGGCAGAGGAGTGCTGGGTTTTGACCTCATTTTAAAATGTATTGGAAAAACAGTAGTCCAGGGAAATAGGCAGGTATTCCAGACAGCTGGGTGTCAAGAATTAATCCCTGGCAGAGAAAGAAAAGGAGCAAGGTCCTGGGGGTGAGGGTGGGGAAGAATTGGCAGAATGGGGGAATCAGATAGGGGCCTAGTGTGAGATTGCAGATATAGATGGTGAGCAACTAGGAATAGATTATGGAGTCCATGGCTATGACAGAGCTCTTAGAGGGATGGAATGTGTGTGTGTGTGTGTGTGTGTGTGTGTGTGTGTGTGCGCATGCGCATGCGCAGACAGTGGGTACTGCATTGTTGGAGCTACTGGAATACAAATAAAATAACAGAAACTGTAATGATAATGGTGATGAAAGATCCTTGAAGACAAGGACAACGCTTCCGTGGTACTGTGGAAGTGGAGGTGGTTTCCATGAAGGACTTCCAGAATAGAGATGATAGGATCAGATTGACATTTGTAACTGAGAAGGTGGCTACACCATTCTAAGAAGACTTTAGTTTGGATTCAGGGCACTTTTGGAGGCTAGTGATGAGGCACCTGCAGTAAAACAGGGCATGAAGTAGCCAATGCATGAAGGAACAAATGCTTCACCACAGGGAGATGTGGGAGTGATAGGTTTGAGCTGTATCTTCGAGGTAATAGTCAGATCAGAACTGAGCAAAGAAACGGATGAACTAATGACACAGATGAAAGATGTCTCTTGTTAGTAGCAGGATGGTTGTCATGATGTGGTAAAGAACTCAAGCAAAGTATGTAAATAATGTCCACAAGAGTATAGCTATTGAGCATATCAACAAAGATGATCTAGTAATTGTAACACAAATGAGACATAAATAGGTCAAAGATCTAGCCCACTGGACTCCAGTTCTGGAAAACTCAAATGGTCTTTCAGCCAGATCCCTGTTCTCAAGAAAAGTGGGAATTCAATCCTCTTCCGACTACCCTTTGAGAATCTGCTCGTGCAGCTGTCCCCTTTGCCTCAGGTTCTTAATGCTAATTCATGATCACTATAAAGGTCCAGTAACAAGTTAATCACACATGACAGGCAGTGTTGAGAAGAGAAACTCGAGCACCTCCGTGCTTTGGCGCAGCGACTTAAAACTTGGCAGCAGGATTGCCTTTGCAGCAGGAATGTATCTTTTGTTGTCCCCATAAATTAAAATAGAGCACAACCTTGAATAGAGCACAACCTTCAAACAGCGGGGGTTCACTGGTCCCTGACCTCGATGGCAGGGGACGGATCAGCTATGTGCTTCGGCTAGACCCGTCTATAACTGCAAAACCCAGTATAAATGAGGCAGAGCAACAAAGGAGGAGGAGGCAGAGAAGCCTAAAACAGCAGAGCAGCTCTGCATCAGGCAGTCTCCCCGAGACCTTTGACAAGGTAGCCATATGCCAACAAACTCAGCAAGGGAAAGAACAACTCCGGAGACTGCCCCGATTGGGGGGCACAAACTAGGACACTCTAGGGACCCTGCAAAGGGCCCAGCTCAGACCCTGACGGGAACCTGTGACAACGGTACTGTAAGTAAGGACACAAAGCTTTTGTTTTGATGCACAGATAGAGGGGAGTCAGTAGAGGGACCTAAAGGGGAGGGTGTGGCATAGTCTGAGCAACAAGCAAATTTATCAGCCAGATTTTGAATGGATTTAAAATTGGCTTTGAGACAAACATTGAGGCCACAAAAGAGGAGACTGAAGTAGTCAAGATGTGACATGACCAGGGCTTGGGCAAGAACTTTGGCAGCATGTGCAGAAATGGAAAGTTGAATTTTGGAGATGCTGTGTAGGGAGAAGTGGTAGGATTTTAGTCATTGCTGGATATCTGGGTCAAAGGAGAGGGCCAAATCAAGATGAATCTAAGATTACAGATTTGCATGACAGGAAGGATGGTTGTCACCCACCAGGATAGAGAAAGGAGGAAAGAAGTTAGGGGCTTAGGGAGAATGATCAAATGTGGCCATGATAAAATTTAGCTGGTAGCTGGACACCCATGTGGAGATCTCAGACTGAGGTTTTAATCTGAATGGAGAGAGCCACATCCAAGGTGGAGAGGTAGATCTGACAGCCATCAGCATAGAGATGGAATTCCAAGCCATGTTTATGGATGAGAGGGCCAGGGACAGAGGCCTGAGGCACTCCCCCTGAAAGGGGAGATGGAAGACCTATCAAATGAGACACTGGAGGAGTGATCCAAGAGGTAAGAGGGGCAGAAAGTGACAAAATCCCAGAGAAACAGGATTTTGAGAAGAAGAGTGTGATTAGCATTGCTAAAGACAGCTAATACACCAAGGAGGATGTGGCTGGAGAGCCAGTCATTAAATCAAACCAGGAATAGGTCATTGGAGACCCTGATGAGAGCCATTTATGAGGAGTGCAAGGCCAGAATCCAGATTGGAAGGGGTTTAGCATGGAGTTGGAGGAGAAGAATTTAGACTAGCAGTTGCAGATGGCACTCACAGGGTATGTCTTCACTGCAGTGTTAACTTGGGTGATCAGTACCTGGGTTAGCCTAGCCCAGGTGTGAGCTGTCTCACTGCAAAGTCACACCTGAGTTACTGTGTCCTCGCTGCTGCTGTTGCCCTCACCTGGGATTTGTGGGGAAATACTATTCCATGGTATGGTATTTGGTGCTGCAGTAAGATGAACCACTCTATGATTTTCTTTCCCAGTGAACTGAAGGAGAATTTCTGTACTTCTGGGTACTCAGGGGGAATTGTGGGAAGGCATTGGAGGACTATCAACACTTGAGTGATTTAGCTTGTGTCCTGAAGTGGGCAGGTTACCAGCCTGAGTGAAAATGGCTCCCGGCTCTAGCATCTACGCCCATCCTGGCCTTCAAGACTGGGTTTAAAGCCTGGGTGAGCAGGTTGGTTTGTGGAGGACAAGGAGGTTGGGGAAATCCCCAGGTAAGAGCCCCGGCTAACTCTGCAGTGCAGACAGACCCTGGCTAAGTTTGGAGATGATGATGAGGGAGTGGGCCAGGCTGGGTTTCTGGATGTTGGTCTGTGGGGGTTTTTAGGCTGGGAGAGACCAAGGCCTGTCTGCACTGTGCAGGTGTGACAAACGCGAGGCTGTGCTTTTATACTTATCGACGCTGTATCTGGAGCTGTCTGGGTAGCACAGCCGGGGGCAAGGAGGAAGGGGCCCTTTCTAGGAGTCACCTAACACCTTACACTCACGTGTCCTTACCAGACAATGCTGGAGCGAGCAGCTGCCATGGCTCCAGCCTGCTTGGCTCAGCTGGATCCAAACTTTAGTCTGAGGAGGGCGGGTCCGAGAGGGAATCAGCCTGAGAGTCCCACAGACGAACAGCAGGGTCTGTTAAAAGAATGTGAGGTGTTTCTGTTCCGTTGTAGTGAAGAGTCTGAGCAGATTACACTAAATAGTCAGGCAGGTGGTTGGTTGTTTTAACACCTTTTTCTTGTCTTCTCTCTAATGCTTTGTTCCGGTGTCTAAATACAAACATTTTCCACTGCAATCAGGCTTGCCGAAGAGAGGGTGATGAGGGGCCCAGCTGGGGGGTTTGGCACTGTGCGTGAGGGTCCCTCTAATCCAACCCTGAGGTCACTGCCTCCCTCCTGTACCCAGGCCTTTGTGCAGTCCACTACCTCCTCCCTGTACCCTGCATGCCCCAATGGACACTCTGTGGGCCTGCTACGAGTAGAAATCAGGCTCTTCTAATTTGACTGGATGCAGTTCTCAAACCATCTAACATTACAGACAGCCACGTGAGGAAATGCCATTGAGTTGAGTGTAGAGTTTGTTCTAAGAAGGCTGTTGGTCAATCTCCCTGGTCTCAGGTTCTGAAGGGAAGAAAGGCAGGGTGGTAAGCAATTGATATGCACTGGGTGGTGTATCTGGGTCCCAGTCTATGGGTGTATCTACACTTTGAGCTGGGAGTGTGATTCCCAGCTCGAGGAGACATACTCGTGCCAGCTTTCATCGAGCTAGCATGCTAAGAGCAGAGTGTAGGGGCAGAGGTAGGAGATGCAGGTCGGGCTAGCTGCCCCGAGTACCTGCCTAACATCTTTGATGAGTTAGTACTCAGGGCATCCAGCCCTTCCTGCCTTTCATACTGCTGCAGCTATTGTCCTATTTTTAGTGCCTTCGTTCTATCAGAGCTAGCGTGGGTATGTCTATGTGCACTGGGAATCACACCCCCAACTCCAGTGAGGTTAAGATGCTTGTACCCAGCAAAGGAAACACTTTGTATAAATAGAAGAAAGTAACAGAACCACAAGTTAGCTGGAAGAGCAGGTCAGAACAGCTGAACCCATTGCAGAGCAAGACATTTAAGCCAACGGCTCAGTTGGCAGACCTGGGAGCCCAACTGCAGACGAGGCAGGAGTTACTGCAGGAAGAGATGTGCCAGAAACTGAGTCTAAATACCTTGGAGAAACTGAGCTTTAAGGATAGTGAGACTCTTTGAAGTGCATAGTTCTGGGAAGAGGGCTGGGGACTCATGATCGTGGAAGGGGACACTTGTCGGCATTATCGCAGGGCCAGAAGGGTGGGGGTTGAGGGTCTAATAAGGAAGGGTTGTGTTTATACTCTGGAAAATGAATTAATAATTAAAACCCTGCAAAGGGGGCATCTTGTTCTCCATTACTGTATCTGAGTAAATCTGTGCAAGACCCAAGAGGGTGAGAAAGAAGGCAGTTGTCCTGAAAAGCCAAACTGTGCCTCAAAGAGGCATGTTCAAAGTTGTTGCCCTACAACCAGGTGGCATGGCTGTTGGGGAGTGCACATGGCTGGGATGCCCCTAAGCTGCACAATTCCTTGGATTTGTGGCTATCTGCAGCCAGCAGAAGCCAGCCAGACCTCAGGACGCTTTATCTCACTGCAAGGGGACTGGCAGGCCAGGCCCCATGGAATACAAGGGGCACACCTTTGCAACCTTACTGGAGTGCATGTATCTAAGATAATGTTTTTACATTTTTCTCAGACTTAGAACTGCGTGGTCATGGTGTTATAGTGGTAGCTGAAGGTCAAAAGGCTAAAAAATGTAAATCGAAACAAAGTCTTGTGTCTGAGGTGAGCAGAAGAGGAAATGGAAGAAATGTGAAAAACTACAGGAAACCTCAGAGTTGAGAGCACCGTGATGTAGATGAAATGTGTGCAAAGAGCTGTTCAGCTTCCTTAGTAGTTTTATAAACCTCAAAGAGATGTTTACCAGATGAGTATGAACCTGTGACCCCTGGTATTTCTCTGTGAGAGCTATTGTTTCAGAAATTCTAATGTGACAGTAAAATTAACTTCTCATTATTTCTGGGAAGTGTCTTCAACCTGTCTTCCACGCTCTCCACTCCACTGAAACCACTCTCACTAGGATCTTTAAAGACCTCTTCCAGGCCGAACCTCAGGGCCTCTCTTCCATCTTCATCCTGTTTGGCTTCTCTGCTGCTTCTCATAATGTTGATCATGCCTACTTCATTGACATCCTGTCCTTAGCTTTAAGACTGTCCTTGTGGTTTCCTCATACCTCTGGTTATTCCTTCTTCTGTGGTCTCACTGGGATTTGTCTTTGGTCCACTCCTCTTCTCCCTGGGCATTTTCATCCACTCACATAACTTCAGGTAGCAATGCAGACTGGTGACTCACAAATCTGTCTTTCCACACCTGACCATCATGTAATCCCAAATCTCCACTTCTCTCTGACATCTCCTGGATATGTTGCCGTAAATTTAAATTTAACATGGTGTGGCAGGCAGCCGACTTCCCCCTAGCGGGTCTCACGCTTTGGTTGCTTGTAGTGGGTCAGGGCGTCTCTAGTCACCCCGTCTTCCCCAAGGAGGGGGTAGGGACCCGGGCCCACCCGCTCCTCCGGGTCCCAGCCCAGGGGCCCTATGAGAAGCAGCTAGGTGCTGCTGGCACCGTGTTCTCAACTGCACTTCTCTTCCCCTGGGCTAATTTTCCCCCTCCTCCTGGCTTCTTGAGCCTGGTACCTTTCTCCAGCCTCTTCCTCCACAGAATCTCTTCACTTTGGTCTGTTCCTCCTTGCAACTCAGCACTCCTACACACAACACAGCACGGCACTCCTACTCCTCCCAGCTCATGCCCTGTCTGTTTGGGGCAGAGGGCTTTTATGGAGCACCTGGCTGGTCCCTAATTGGCTCAGCTGCTCCTAATTGCCCCCTAACGAGACAGCTAATCTGCAGGGAACAGAGCTCTGAGCATTCTGAGGCTTACGTATCTGCCATAAATCACTTTCTTACGGCTTTCTGCCCTCACTATATCACATATCCCCCCCCCCCCCGCTCAACACCACGGGGTTGGGCTACATGGGACGTGAGGCAGTGCTGGTGTGACAGCGTGTCTGCGTTGCCGTGTTGACTTCTGGCCCTATGCTGCACCCGGAAGTGAAAAGGCTGTAGGGAGAGGAACCACCGCGTCACTCTGGCATTTTTTTCTTTGTTAGTGTGCATCCATCTGAGGGGGGCGTGGTCCGTCACCAGGGTAAACCTCCTCCCGAGTAAATAATATCGGAGCGTTTCCATAGCCCATTTAACCGCCAAGCACTCCTTCTCGACGACCGCATACTTCTGTTCCCTAGGGAGGAGTTTCCTGCTCAGATACATAAGGGGGTGCTCCTCTTCGCCTACGATCTGCGAAAGGACAGCCCCCAGTCCTGTCTCTGAGACATCCGTTTGGAGAATAAACTCCCTTTCAAAATCCGGGGCTATGAGCACTGGTTGATTACAGAGAGCTGTCCTCAAATCCCTGAATGCGTTTTCCGCTGCCTCGGTCCACTTCACCATATCCGGGCCCCGAGCCCTTTATCAGGTCCGTCAGAGATCCGGCTCTAGTGGCAAAGTGGGGGATAAATCTCCGATAGTACCCCACTATTCCTAAGAATGCCCTAACCTGTTTCTTACGGACTGGTCGGGGCCAGGCCTGGATAGCCTCTATCTTGTTGCACTGGGGTTTTACTAGGCCTCTTCCCACCACATACCCCAGGTACTTGGCCTCGGCCAGCCCTATCATGCACTTGGCTGGGTTTGCAGTGAGGCCAGCTTTTTTGAGGGTGTCGAGCACCGCCTCTACTTTCCCCAGGTGTGTCTCCCAGTCGGGGCTATGGATGATCACATCATCCAGATAGGCGGCAGCATACTTGGCGTGAGGTCTCAGTAGTCTGTCCATTAGCCGCTGGAATGTTGCGGGGGCCCCATGGAGACCGAAGGGGAGGACGGTATACTGAAACAGGCCATCGGGCGTGGAGAAGGCAGTCTTCTCTCTGGCATCCTTGGCAAGGGGGATTTGCCAATAGCCCTTGGTCAGGTCCAGGGTGGTCAGGTATTGAGCCTTGCCCAACTGGTCCACTAGCTCATCTATGCGTGGGATCAGGTAGGCATCGAATCTAGAAATCTCATTTAATTTCCTGAAATCATTACAGAACCTCAGGGTGCCGTTGGGTTTGGGAACTAGAACAATCGGGCTGGACCACTGGCTGTGGGACTCCTCGATAACCCCAAGTTCCAGCATCCTTCTCACTTCTGTCCGAATTTCTTCTCTCTTGGCCTCGGGTATCCGGTACGGCTTTATCGTTACCCGCACCCCAGGGTTGGTGACGATGTGATGTTCTACTGCCATCGTCCGTCCGGGCTGTTTAGAGAATACGTCCTGGTTCCGTCGGATCATATCGACAACCTCCATCCTTTGCTCTGGGGTTAGCTCGGGGGATATCCCCACCTCCCTCTGGGGGACGTCTATCTGGGGGGGTGTCTCTTGGGCGATCAGGTACACCTCTCGGTCTCGCCACGGTTTCAGCAGGTTGACGTGGTACAGTTGCACCGGCTTTCGGCGGTCCGGCTGCCTCACCCTGTAGTTTACCTCTCCGACAGCTTCCACCACCTCGTATGGGCCTTGCCAACTGGCCAGGAGCTTGCTTTCTGCTGTGGGCACCAGCACCATCACCCGCTCTCCTGGCTGAAACCTCCGTACCTTTGCCCGTTGGTTGTAGTAGGTCCGCTGGGTCTCCTGGGCTTTCTCCAGGTGTTCTCGCACTATGGGGGTCACCCGGGCTATCCGCTCCCGCATCTGGGTCACGTGCTCAATGACGTTCTTCCCTGAGTTGAGCTGTTCCTCCCAGTCCTCTTTAGCAATATCTAAGATTCCCCGTGGATGGCGACCATACAATAACTCGAAGGGAGAAAATCCAGTGGATGCCTGGGGAACTTCCCGTATCGCAAACATCAGGTAGGGCAGTAGGGCATCCCAATCCTTCCCGTCCTGGGCCACCACTTTCCGTATCATACTCTTTAGGGTACGATTAAACCTCTCAACCAGGCCGTCTGTTTGCGGATGATACACTGATGTCCGCGAGGCTTGGATGTGGAGCAGGGTACATAAATCTCTCATTAACTTGGACATGAACGGGGTCCCTTGGTCTGTTAGGATTTCCTTAGGGATGCCCACCCTGGCAAAGACCTGGAGCAGTTCTTTCGCGATGGCCTTGGATGTGGGGTTTCTTAATGGAACGGCTTCAGGGTATCGGGTGGCGTAATCTAAGATAACGAGCACACTTCGGAAGCCCCGTGCTGATCGTTCTAGTGGCCCTACCAGGTCCATTGCTATCCTTTCAAATGGAACTCCGATGATGGGTAGGGGCACTAATGGGGCCCTCAAGTGGGGTTGGGGGCTGTGCAGCTGGCACTCTGGGCAGGAGGCGCAGTAGCGTTGGACCTCCGCCCGTATCCCTGGCCAGTAAAATCTCCTCAAGATTCGGTCCAGGGTCTTATCCGCTCCTAGGTGTCCCCCAAATAGATGGCTATGGGCCAACTCTAGAACGGCCCTCACGTGCTTCCGGGGCACCAAGAGTTGATCTACTTCCTCCCCGTGTATCGGGGCTACACGGTACAGTAGGTCGCGCTTCAGGACGTAGTAGGGTCCCGGGCCCTTGGTCTTCCCCTCCACGGGAACGCCATCAATCTCTGCTACCTCCTCCCTCACATTCATGTATAACGGGTCCTGGGCCTGGTCCTGTTCAAAGTTCCCCCGTAGGGGTCCTAACTGACCTACCTCTAGGGGCCCAACCTCACTTTCATCCCCGGGGTTGCCCCTACTAGTGCTAGGGACCACCTCTGGGTCCTCACTAGCCTGAGTGGCCTGCTGGCTACCCGACCGGGTTCGCCTACCAACCAGGGCAGCTTTCTGGTTCCCCGCCAGTATTCGGGTTCCTAATCTTTTGTCTGCCCTCCGCTCCCTCTTGGACTTTCGGTGTCTTCCGGGGGGTGAAAACAGCTCCTGGGCAAATTCAGCAAACACAGGAGCAGCATTGGTTGCCTGTGTCTCAGTCTCAGCCTCAGCTTCTACAGGAGGAAGTAAATTCTCAAACCCGGGAAAATCCCTACTAACCAAGACCGGATAGGGAAGCTTAGGGACAACCCCTGCTGTCACCCGGGCGGTCTTCCCCTGTATCTCAATTTGTACCGGGACTGAGGGGTAGAAATTTACCGTCCCATGCACGCAGGTTACCCCTGTGTGTTTGCCCCGGGTCAGCTGGTCTCGCCCCACCAATTTTCCCGAGACCAACGTGACAGCACTCCCAGAATCTACCAAGGCCGTGGTCATGATGCCATTCATCTTCACTGGCCTCACATATCCATGGGGGGCCATAACAACCCCTACCGAGCTGATGAGACCACAGCATTCCCCGTGACCTCCCAGGTTGCACTGCATGGGCTCCTCCCGGTTGGGGCACTGGGCAGCTAGGTGACCCAGCTCCCCGCATTCATAGCATCGGTACTTCAGACTAGCACCCCTCCTCTGCCTTGGGCTGTTTGGTCGGGTCCCCCAACCCTCACCCCCCGAGCTCCCAGGTTCCTTCCTGTCCTTGGGCTGTTCCCCAGAGTCCTGGGGCCCGGTCCCTGTTCCCCTGAGTCGCCCGATAGTCTGGGGACTGGGGTTGGGGGCTGGCCTCCGTGCCCACCATGTCTTCTCCCGGGGGGTCGGGGACAATTCACGGGCCGCCAGCTGCCTTTCCACCAAGGCGACCAACTCGTTGTAGGCAGAGGGGTCATTCTGTCCAACCCAGGCTCGGAGGTCCGATGGTAACCCTCGCGTATATCGGTCCATCACCAGCAGCTCCAGCATCTTCTTGGTGCTGAGGGCCTCTGGACGCAGCCACTTCCGGGCCAGGTGGATTAGGTCGAACAGCTGCTACCGTGGGGGTCTGTCCTCCCTGTACCTCCACTCGTGAAATCTCTGGGCTCGTACTGCTACCGTCACCCCGGACCGGGCCGGATTTCAGCCTTCAGCTGGGGGTAGTCTGCAGCCGCTTCTGCCGCCATATCATAGTAGGCCTTCTGGGCCTCTCCTCCCAGGAAAGGGGCAAGGATACTGGCCCATTGATCTCGGGGCCAGGCCTCCCATAGGGCTGTTCTTTCGAATGCCAGGAGGTATGCCTCTACATCGTCCTCCCGGGTCATTTTTTGGAGGTGGTGGCTGGCCCGTACAGTCCGTGCCCCATCTTGGCTGCCGCCCTGCCCCACCAGGACTCTCAACTGGCCTACCACCTCCTGGAGTAGGGCTCGGTCCTGGGCAGCCTGGTTCATCAGCAGGCGGTTGGTTTCTTGCTGTAATCGTACAGCTTCCTGCTGGGCAACTGCCTGGACCCGGGTGGCTTCCTGCTGGGCGGCTGTGGCTTGCACCAGGGCCTTGACCACATCCTCCATCTTGGGAGTGGGGTGGGTTAGGACTGCCCCAGTTTAAGTCCACTGCGTGATAATCCCACTTCTGACACCACGTGTGGCAGGCAGCCGACTTCCCCCTAGCGGGTCTCACGCTTTGGTTGCTTGTAGTGGGTCAGGGCGTCTCTAGTCACCCCGTCTTCCCCAAGGAGGGGGTAGGGACCCAGGCCCACCCGCTCCTCTGGGTCCCAGCCCAGGGGCCCTATGAGAAGCAGCTAGGTGCTGCTGGCACCGTGTTCTCAACTGCACTTCTCTTCCCCTGGGCTAATTTTCCCCCTCCTCCTGGCTTCTTGAACCTGGTACCTTTCTCCAGCCTCTTCCTCCACAGAATCTCTTCACTTTGGTCTGTTCCTCCTTGCAACTCAGCACTCCTACACACAACACAGCACGGCACTCCTACTCCTCCCAGCTCATGCCCTGTCTGTTTGGGGCGGAGGGCTTTTATGGAGCACCTGGCTGGTCCCTAATTGGCTCAGCTGCTCCTAATTGCCCCCTAACGAGACTCAGCTAATCTGCAGGGAACAGAGCTCTGAGCATTCTGAGGCTTACGTATCTGCCATAAATCACTTTCTTACAGCTTTCTGCCCTCACTATATCACAATGGCTAAAACTGAACTCCTAGTTTTTCCTCCTGTACCCTACCCCCGCCCCCTTTGTCTATCACTTCTGACACCGTCATCATTCTCCCTATCAGTCAGTCCTTTAACTTGGTTTTATCTCTGATACCACTTTCAGTGCAGGCCACTTACAAGTTTTGTCAGTTCTTTGTGCATAATGTTTGTGATCCAACATTTCCTTCAGCCAACACAGATAAAACCCTCATAATTTTTCCTTTTGACTACTGCAACTTCATCTTTCTTGGCCTTTCTGTTACCCACATTGGTCTGGAGCATCTAGGAGGGATACGAAATACAGCTGGTGAAATCATCTTCCTTGCCCATTGGTCTTACTATGTTACCCTCTCTCTGAATTCAGAGGGTGAGGTTCTGGGACAGCTCCCTGTAGGAGTTGTTGCGGCAAACATCTTAATTACTTTGAAGAGAAAGTTGGACATATTTATGAATGGGATTGTATGATGAGGTTGCTTGTGATGGTGGGGGCAGGAGTTGGCAGCCCTGGGAGTCCATTCTGGTTCATGTCTTATGTTCCTAAATCTCATGTTTCAGGGCTTCAGCTGGTCACCTGCACAGGTCAGGAAGGGATCCCCACCCAATGCTTTCTGTGGTTGTTTGGGTCTCTTTCCTCTGAAACATCAGGGATGGCCATGACTGGAGATGGGACACTGGACGGGGTGGGCCAGTGTTCTGAGGGAGCCTAAAACGTTCTCTCTGAGGTGCTTGGTCGGCTGGTTCATGCTCAGATGCCCAGGATCTAGTTGCTCATTATATGTGGGGTTAGGAATGAATTTCCCCCAGGTCAGATTAGCAGTGACCTTGGGCTTTTTTCGCTTTTCTCTGCAGCGTGGAGTGCAAGTTACTTGCCAGGATTATCTGGGTCTATCCCAGTTAATCATTTCCCTGCCATTGCAGGGTTCTGGACACTGGCGCACCTTGGTCTCTCCTGTGTCTGTGGCACACAATAATCTAGTCTCCTGTGGGCTGTGATACTTTGGTCTCATTTAGGTTTTTGAGTTGAGTGTGTGGGTGCTGGGTGGTGTTGGAGGCCTGTGATAAACAGGAGGTCAGGCTAGATAATCCTTAAACTCCATGACTCTATGATTCCGTCACTAGCTCCCCACTCCCCACTGCAACAAGTTCAAACTCCTTGTTCTCACTTTTAAGGCCCTTTGCAACTCTGACCCTCCCTATGTATCTATTCTTTCATCTAACTGAGCCAGCTCCCAACTCCCTCCATTCCACCAACGAGTCCAGTCTTGACCTCCTGCTGCTTGTCCAGTTCTCCCACAGGCATCTTTGGCCTCTTCCATTCTTTCATCATCAATAAATGTGCAGCTAGACTCCTCGTAAACAGGAAAAATAGGTATTTTAAAGAGTTTGGAAAGATTTTTGGCCAGGCTGGTATTTGGGAATTTCACCCATTGTCCAAATTTTTGTAGTAATCTTTGAACAAAATATGTCTTGTGAGGTATCATTTGAAAACTAGTAATTTGCTGGTCAATAATATCATGGTTAAATGAAAGTTGCAGTGTTATATGTAAAGTTATTCAATCCCCCTGTATGATGTTATTAGCACATGTTCAAAATCACACAGCTCTGCCAAGGAAAAAGTTCTTAAAGAGGTCTGTCCTGAACACAGAAACATGTGCTTACCTGACAAGTCTGGGGAGTAGGTAAACTGGTTTCTCAAAGAGAAAGGACAAGCCAACAACTTTGGCCAGTTGTCATCAAAGTTGATGGCAATCACACATCAAGTGGCCATTCTTTTGCAACAAAGTGGGGCAGAAACAGATCAATCTGCATTTTAGCAAACAACAGCATGGATCATCTTTCAGCAGGAGACTCCACATCACCTTCCTCACAGTTGGAGTGAACTTTATCTAGGGGTAGCTCTCAGGAAAATTCATTTCAAAGGGTGACTTTACTATAAAAGTGAGGGGCAAACACACCTCAAGACCAAGGGAGCAGCCCTTTGATTTAGAGGTTAGAGATTCTGACCTGAGAATTTGGTCTGCCTTGTTCCTGGGAACCTGTGCTAAGGACTTGACTTTGAACCAAGTCTAGCTTGTTAATATTTAGCGTTTTCTCTTTTTTTCTTGTAACCATTCCTAACATTAATATCTTATACTTGTGCTCACTTAAATTCTGTCCCTTTGTAGTTAGATAAGATGGTTTTATTTTAATTAAAACTGAGCCAGTGTAGTGTTTACACTGAATTGTGTGGTAACTCCATTGAAAGTAGCAGAGTGTTGAATATTAACCCCTTCCAAGGGCAATGGATCTTTATCTGAAGTGTCCAGGACAGTGCTGGACAGTACAGAACACACATGTTTGGGAATATCCAAGACTGGGACTGTGCTGGGTTCACCCTGCAAGTAGGAACCAAGACTGGGGGAAACCAGAGTGCAACTGGAGCATTGCTGGCAGGCTGCAGCTACACACAGACACTCAAGCTGTGACCTGCATGTTGGCAGACTGTTTGTGAGAGGCCCAGGTTGGGAGCTACAACAGCAAAGCATTGTGAGGCATCCAAGATTGCAGGGTAGGCAATTAAACAACCTCTCGCTGGTCTGGATTGCACCCCGAAATGTGACAACGTGAAAGCTCCCTCAATGACCAGATGATGTGTAGTTCAGCCTGTAGCGTTTTCTTCATTAAATTGGGGAGTATGGAACAGTGACTTTTGGCTGTGGTTATCGGAAACGAAATACTTGTTTGATCAATAATGCAGTGGTGATTAGAAAGGTTGAAGGCATCTTTATGGAATGAGAAAGAGTTTGGAAGCTTTATGCATCCTAGATGGCACTGTGGGAACTGAGAAAGAGGAGACTGGTGAACTCTCTGTCTCCTTTCAGGACGTCTGTAAACATCTAATTACAAATGATATTTAGCACAGCAGAGTCATCTGAGAGAACTTCATAGCTGACTGTAAGCTGGGGAACACACAGAAATAAGGAAGTTAAGAGCCAATGGTTCAGTACTGAAGGCAGAAACTGGAATCAGCTGAATTTTCAGAGGACTTTAGGACAGGTGGGGCAGCCTCCTCTAATAGATTTGCAGGATGGAAGGAAAAGAGACTGCAGTGGTTCAAGTGGTTCAAGATTGAAAGTTTGTTTTTTTTATCAACAGCAGTTGGTCCAATATATGATAGTACTTCACCCACCTTGTCTCCTTTCATATCCTGGGACCAACACAGCTATACCAACACTGCATACCAGGATTGTTTGAGAATTTTAAACACGTTTTCACCCATGTATCATGTTACATGTATAAGCTGTATGATGCTTTTACTCATCATTTCAATACAATCTTGTGCCAGATTGGGCAAATATTGTGGAAATTCTAGCCAAAAATGTCTTTAATTGGTATGGTGTCAAAATTGGTTGACAGCCAGGTAACTTTGGATGTGCTGTGACCGAAAAGTGCAGGGTTTCTTATGGAGAACTTTTAACACAAGGTCTCTCAGGTTATTCCCTGCATAAAACTGCAAAGAATATGTAGTGCCTCTGTTACAGGGATGGAACGACACAACAATGGGCTTCCCCATATGGCAAAAATGGCACCATTTCTGCTAGGGGCTCTGATGCTGCTGAACTTTGTTTGGTGCCTGGATGCCATGGTGATTGGCGGCTCTGAAATACCACAGATGGAGAGATGGGGCTGTGGGGGTGTCAGTGAGAAAACTGTGTCTTTGTTCTCTTTGATCCTGCTCTTTTTCCCATAGACACCTCTAGGGCCAGGAATCCAGGCCTGGTGGTGCTGGCTGGTTCTGGTTTGGTGTCAAGGGCTGAGCCCTCTGGACCCCCTCCTGATTCTCAGAGGTAGCTCTGGTTGCTGTGGAGGCAGAGAAGAGAGAACCAGCACCAGAGGTCAGGTCCCCTTTTATTCCCAGGCAGTCTGGGATTGTACAGGGCCAGGCTGAGCTGGGCCTGGTGCGTGCGGGGGGTTGTACTCAGAACAGGGAGGCCCTTGCAGGGATCACAGCAGGCTGGGGGATAGCACGGTTGGGGGAATGGAGCAGTGGGTCACTCCAGGCTGGGCATTGGGCTATATCCCAGGTCTCAGGAGTGTTATCAGGAGGCTGGTACAAGATGAGCAGTCCTGAGCCTTTACTATGAGTGGCACTGACAGGACGACAGACGTACACTGTGTAAATCCCTGGGCCAGGAGAAGTGAATGGGGTGATCGGGGCCCAGCTACAAGTGGCCAGGATGAAAAGGAATGAGACAAAATCCCAAACCAGGAAAATGCAGCAGCAAAGATGCCAGGGCTAGAGTCAGTGCTGAGCTCCCTTCCCCACCCATGGGCACGGCCTCTTCACAGCTTTAGTGCTAACGCTCTGCCCTTCCCCAGGACCTTCAGCAGTGACCCTAACGCTGTGCCACAAACAGAGCAAATTGAACGTTACATCCCCCTTCCAGGAGCGAGAAACAGAGAAGTTGTTGCTCAATACACAAAGAAAGGATGTGAGTTTCCCTGTGATGGGTGGTACAGACACTTCAGATATGGGGGGTCAGGGGTCCCCATGTCTCAGTTTCTCTTCTACAAAGAGGCAGTGTCTGAAACCTGTGAGCGGGAGGGGCAGCTCCATCAGGTGCTCGGGGGCAGGAAGGCAACCGATAGACAGATGTATAGCGATGTATCAGTTAGTCCATTGAGTCACAAGCATTCCCAGCCTGTGCTTCTCAGTCGTCAATTACTCTACAACAAAAAACGGTGTGTTGATGTAGAGTGCCACCCCCTCCCCTGTTGCTCAGTCTGTCCTTCCTAAAAAAGGGGTGTCCAGAGATTATAAAGTTGCAGCCATAGGACTCCTCTCATTGAGTTTTAGTCATTCCAATTACATACAAACATTTGTTATAGATTTTAAGGCCAGAAGGGACCATCTGAGTATCTAGTCTGAGCTGTAAAAAACAGGCCATAGAATTTCACCCAGCTACCCCCGTACTGAGCCCAGGAACCTGTTTGACTAAAACATAACTTCTCTGCACCCTCTCCAATTTCTCAACATCCTTTTCAAAATGTGGACACCAGAACTGGAAAGAGCATTGCAGTGTCGGTCTCCCCAATGCTGCTTACAGAGGTAAATAAATGAGTATTTCTATTTGCCCATGTTTATTACCCAGGCTCCTCACTGTGCTACACAAGCATTTAAAGAGATTCTTCTTTCTACATCCCTTGGCACCAGACTCTGCTTCTCGCTGAAGCTTTTCCTGCCCTCTGTGTCAGTCAATGTGCTGGTAGCAGAAGTCTCCCATTATCATCGTTTTATTAGACTTTGTAATCCTTCTGATCTCTGCAACATCGTGCAGTGAATCTGCTCTTCCTGACTGCAGGGCTGGGATTGTAACCCTACCAGCTTATTGGTGATCCTGTGATTTGGGGTTTGTATCTAGACACATTCTACTGTGTGGTCCTCTTCACACAGAACATTGATCTCAGTAGATTCCATGGCTGCTATCTGCATGGGTCTATTCTATGGCTGAGTGTGTTCTGAGAAATGCAGGTATTGGGGATGACCGTTACACTTTCAGTTTTGCTCATTTCCTTCTCTGAGCAGTGTGACGCTGTTGATAAGCAGTGAAGTTGCCTGAACTCTGACTAATTTGTGTTAACAGAGCCAGGGAATCGATCCTCCAGGTAAGGATTGAAGCAAATATCTTTGTCAGAGTGTAACTATATTGGCCTCTACAAACTTCAGAAATCTTTTTGTTCCTTTTCTATGGACATCTTAGTCTCCAGGTGAAGGTGTCTGAGCCTGTAAGCCCAGGGGTTGGGCTATTTAACATAGCCTCAAGGGCTGGGGTGAGCTGCTGGGGTTTGAATTTTGTACAGAAATTGGTGGGCTAAGTGTTGGGTGCTGCTAAATTGTTTTTTCTCCCAGTTGTAGAAATTTATAATAATTAACTGCGTCCAAGAGTTTGTATTGAGTTCTGGAATGGATATGTTATTCCAGAGGCTTCTCTGTGTGCGTATGGTCTAGAGTCCTATGGGAGCAGTATTTTTAATACAGTCCATTGCATTGGCTTCTCTTTTTGTGCATGATGATCATTCTGATGTTATGTGTTTTAAATGGAATGCCTTATAATATTATGATTGCCTCCTGACTAGATAAGCAAGTCGTGGGTCTTTGTCTCCTCTGCCATAAGAATATTGTTTACTCCATCTCATTTGCTTTTATATGTCTTCAAGTAAGGGTGTGTTTAGTTTTCCCCTGACTGGTTTCTTTTAGTAAGTGAGGATTGCTCCATCTCTGAGTTTTAGGACAGAGATGCTTTCTTTGTAGGAGTTTTGGGGATGTATCCTGGTTATGTAACATCGCTATTAAAATAACT
The DNA here is from genome assembly GCA_007922225.1 of Emydura subglobosa. Classification (NCBI taxonomy): domain Eukaryota; kingdom Metazoa; phylum Chordata; order Testudines; family Chelidae; genus Emydura; species Emydura subglobosa. The sequence continues at coordinate 46,357 of VOCO01021885.1, forward strand.
TCACCACTAGCTACAGCTTTAGTCCATCCTATTCTGTGGAAGGGGAAGATTAATGGAATGTTGACAGCAATTTCACTCTCCACCCAAACAATCCATGCTGTATCTCTTAGAAGCACTCAACAGCAGCATGTCCTGGGCCTGTTTCTTTTTCTTTTTTAATTGAGGCTCGAGATAAACTAAATCATTTTCAGTCATACAATGTATCTTCTGCCCTTTGCACAACAAACATAATGTGAAGTAACAGCACAGCACGGTGGATTCCAAATACCTGTGCTTACTAAATATAAACAATTTGCAAGTTCTACCTAACTATGCACACTGCTGTTCTGGCTGGTTTCTAGAAACACTAGATGAACATACCATAAGAACGGCCCACTCCACAAACAGCAATAGAGACAAGATCTCCCTTCCAAGGGAAAAAAATCTCTTTACCAAAGAGAAACCTTTTCCCCTTCATGCACACAACACTTCAGCAGCTTGCTTCTCATCCCTCTCTCACTGCAAGAGGTGTTTAAAAGTCACAGGCTGCCCTTCATTAGACTCAGATGTCCATAATTAATTTGAGGTAACCTTTCAGGTCATTGGAAAAAAGACTTTAACCATTCTAAGTCTGCAATACTGCCTTCAGCTACTCTTCCAGAACCGTCAGGCCTGACTTTGTCACAAGGGATATTCACCAATTCCTATATACTACAAACTGATCTTCCTTTAGCATAAAGGGACATTACAAAAGCGCAAATGTATTGCCATCAAAACTACTGTAATTTAAACATTCAACATGCTACAAATTCAGCCCAAGAAGCAGTTTCCAACTTCTTTCTGGAAAGCATCTCGTAGGCATCACAGCAGTATCTAGTCTAGAGTCTGCATTTTCTGGTGTCACTGTATCAGCAACATCTCCCTGCTCTGCAGTGTTCATGTTACTTGTAGTAGAAACAGGGACAGGCTCATTGGAGCTGTCACCAGTCATTGTCTGTGGCTGTATTGCAGGGTCAATATTTTCAAAAAGTGTCACTGGTGTAGAACATCCTGTGGAACTTGTGCTGAAAAGCTGGTTTATGTATTTTCTCCAGGACATAACTGGTGCCACTTAAGCCTGATAAGGCAGAGGGACCAGTCTGTGATGTTAACACTGCAGGTTCCTGTGAATTATCTTTGTCTCTTACTGAGAGTTTTTCTCACATGTGACATTGCATTGTCACAGTATTCTTATCAGCAAGTTAAAGTAGTATGGGTTGGATGAATGGACTATAAAATGGATAGAGAACTGGCTAGAGCATAGGGCTCAACGAGTATTGATCAGTGGCTCCATGTCTAGCTGGCAACCGGTCACAAGCAGAGTGCCCCAGGGGTCGGTCCTGGGGCCGGTTTTGTTCAACATCTTCATTAATGATCTGGAGGATGGGATACATTGCACCCTCAGCAAGTTTGCGGATGACTATAAGCTGGGTGGAGTGGTAGATACCGTGGAAGGTAGGGCTAGGATACAGGAGGACCTAAACAAACTGGAGGATTGGGCCAAACGAAATCTAATGAGGTTCAACAAAGAAAAGTGCAGAGTCCTCCACTTAGGAAGGAAGAATCCCATGCACAGCTACAGACTGGGGACCGACGAACTGGGCAGCAGCTCTGCAGAAAAGGACCTGGGGGTAACAGTGGATAAAAAGCTGGATATGAGTCAGCAGTGTGCCCTGGTTGTCAAGAAGGCTAATGGCATATTGGGCTGCATTAGGAGGGGCATTGCCAGCAGGTCACGGGAAGTGATTATTCCTCTCTATTCGGCATTGGTGAGCTGCATTTAGAGTATTGTGTCCAGTTTTGGGCCCCCACTACAAAAAGGATGTGGAGAAGTTGGAGAGAGTCCAGCGGAGGGCAACAAAAAAGATTAGGGGGCTGGAGCACAGGACTTATGAGGAGAGGCTGAGGAAACTGGGCTTGTTTAGTCTGCAAAAGAGAAGAATGAGGGGGGATTTGATAGCAGCCTTTAACTACCTGAAAGGGGATTCCAGGGAGGATGGAGCTAGGCTGTTCTCAGTGGTGGCAGACAACAGAACAAGGAGCAACAGTCTCAAGTTACGGGGGGGGAGGTCTCGGCTGGACCTCCTGAGGTCCCTTCCAACTCTATGATTCTATGATTGCACAGCTGGGTGTGACTATGGCAATTTGCTCACCCTGTATCATGTGAAAAACTGGTTGAGAATTTGAAAGTGGAAGGCAGTTTGGATGAAAGTGATCATGAAATGGTAAAGTTCATATTTCTAAGGAATGGTAGGAGGGAAAAGAGCACAATAAAGATAATGGATTTCAAGAAGGCAGACTTTAGCAAACTCAGGGAGCTGGTAGTGTTGGAAAAAGATTTTAAGTGTGATGTGTTACTTTGCACTGATAAGAGACTTACAAAGGATTTTAGGCTGGATAGTTTTTAAAAGAGTTTATTTTGTAGAAGGTTAATTTTTAATTTTAATTTTTAAGCTTTGCAAACATTTTTTTATAACTTGACTTGTTACTGTTGGTAGACCGAAGGATTTTAAAGTGAGGGATAATTTGTTTTAAAAGTTTTTTGCTGACTGTAACAGTGTCAGCCTTTGCACATGGGTAAGCTTTTACCCATTTGAAAATAAACATACAATTATTAATATATATTAGACTGGACTAATATAAACACAAAACAATATGGATGTGGCCTAAGGTGCGGAAAGGACCGCAGCCTTAGCAGCAGAGTTTGTTAAAGCATGCTAGTGAGCTAGACATTTAACAACAACAATAGTAAAAGGTAACTATACAGCATTTATAAAGCAGCAACATAAGAGCTATTTAATATGGAAGCCTCCCAAAGTGGGGAAGTTTTTTTGTTTAACTATAATTATGGACAACACTAAAGGCATAACGGGAATTAGTGAAAACATTAACAAATTTAATTTTGGTTAGGATACAAACTTTAGTTACAGAAAAGAAATTAGTTTTTTGAGCAGGGTTTATAGAAGGGAAAGGGTTACTTTTAATTATTTTATGTTGAGAACAAACAGCATAGTCAGCTACAAGAATACTTTTAGAATTTTTTTGATAAGAGCCAGTAACATAGAAAACTAATTTTGGGTTCTGCAAAGGGTGGAAAACAATGAGGCAGGATTAAAAAACTGGACATTGGGTGAGTGTAATATGACCTGCAAACAACAAAATAATTTTATATTTTGCTAAGCAAACATGAGGTACAGAAATGATAAGTGGAGAACTAAGGACTAGAGTTTTTGAGGTTTTACTTAAGGCAGCTGCAGCTGAAGCGGCACGGAGACAAGGTGGAAGCCCTGCAGCTACAGGGTTTAGGGCATTATTGTAACAGGCAATGGTCTTATGCTTATTCCCATACATTTGTATGGGGACACTTAAAACAAACTTATTTTTTATAATAAAACAATATAAACGGTTTTGAATAATTAGGCAAACCAACTGCTGGTACACTAAACAGTGCATATTTTACAGAGGTAAAAAACTTATTTTGTTTCGGTAGACCAGGGAAGAGGTTTAGAAATTTTAAGTCGAGTGAGTTTTTGCAGAGGCTTAATAATAGAGGCATAGCCCAAAATTTATTGGCGGCAATAGTTTGCCATGCCAACAAAAAGGTTTTTATTTGTGACACAGTAGTAGGTTTAGGAACTTGTAGGATAGCCTGGACCCGACTGGCATTGTTTATTTGTAGAAATGTTATGGCTTAAATAATGAACTTGGGATAGACAAAGTTGCAATTTTTTTTAGAGGCTTTGTATTTTTTATTAGCTAGAGCAGAAAGCAGAGTTAAAGAATTTTTTTACAGGCTGTTAAAGAAGGAAAGGCTAAGAGCAAATTATTTACATTTGAATTAAAACAAAACTTTTTGTAAACACTATATTTAAATTTTTACAACAGGAAAGGAAGGTAAAACAACAGAATTAACAGCTTTTAAATTTTACACAAAGCAATAAACATTTCTTTAGGTTTTTTAATAGGGAAAATTGGAGTGTTACAGAGGATTTGAGTAGGCACAATAATTTTTTGTTTAAGGAGAGATATAATTACAGGATGTATTTTTTTTGTATGCTGGATATTTTAGAATTTTGTTTTTGTTTAAAAGATACAGCTAAAACAGAATTTTTATTTTTACAAGGAAAATAACAAATTAATTTTATTTGGTAAACAATAAATAGTATAATTAAATTTTACAAAGTACATTTTTATTTATTAGGTTAACTGGAGAATAACAACTTAAAAGAAAAGTAT
>VOCO01022070.1:0-12609 GCA_007922225.1 Emydura subglobosa
AAAGGAAGAAACTACAAGGCTGAACTTCTTTATCACACGTACAGTGAGCAGGCTGGAGCCTGAGGGCGTGTGGCCACCACGACAGCAGGCGCCATATTCGTAGCATCAGCGCATCAGAGACAGGGCGATTAGATTTGGAAGGGACCTCAGGAGGTTTCTAGTCCAACCCCCTGCTCAAAGCAAAACTAACCTCTGCTAAACCATCCCAGCCAGGGCTTTGTCAAATCACAGCTTAAAAACCTCTAAACATGGAGATTCCACCACCTCCCTAGGTAACCCATTCCAGTGCTTCACCACCCTCCTAGTGAAAAACTTTTTCCTAATATCCAACCAGTGAAGGGGTTAAAATATCCAATATCCTAATATCAAAGAGGGAAGAGGTTAAAACCCACATGATACTAAATCTAGGGAAAGGTCAGCCTGAACCCCAGAAGGAGACACATGGAGGCCATGAGCCAAAACACAGAGTAGCAATAATTAAGCTAGATAACCTGAAATGTAGGGAAAGGATACAGAAGGACCTAAACGAATTGGAGTATTGGGCCAAAAGAAATCTGATGAGGTTCAAGAAGGACAAGTGCAGAGTCCTGCATTTAGGACGGAAGAATCACATGCAGAGATACAGACTGGGGACTGATGAGTTAGGCAGCAGTTCTGCAGAAAAGGACCTGGGGCTAACAGTGAATAAGAAGCTGGATATGAGTCAGCAGTGTGCACTGGTTGCCAAGAAGGCATTTAGCATATTGGGCTGCATTAGTAGGAGTATTGCCAGCAGATCACGGGAAGTGATCATTCCCCTCCATTCGGCATTGGTGAGGCCGCATTTGGAGTATTGTGTCCAGTTCTGGGCCCCCCCACAACAACAAGAATGTGGAGAAGTCAGAGTGAGTCCAGTGGACGGCAACAAAAATGATTAGGGGGCTGGAGCACAAGACTTATGAGGAGAGGCTGAAGGAACTAGGCTTGTTCAGTCTACAGAAGAGAAGAATGAGGGGGGATTTGATAGCAACCTTTAACTACCTGAAAGGGGGTTCCAGGGAGGATGGAGCTAGGCTGTTCTCAGTGGTGGCAGATGACAGAACAAGGAGCAACGGTCTCAAGTTGCAGCTGAGGAGGTCTAGGTTGGACATTAGGAAAATGTTTTTCACTAGGCGGGTGGTGAAGCACTGGAATGGGTTACCTAGGGATGTGGTGGAATCTCCATCCTTAGAGGTTTTTAAGCTGTGGCATGACAAAACCCTCACTGGGATTATTTAGCTGAGGTTAGTCCCGCTCTGAGCAGGGGGTTGGAGTAGATGACCTCCTGAGGTGCCTTCCAGTTGTATGATTCTATGATTAAACATAAAGGAGAAAAGCCAAGAAAGAGAACCCCTAAGACAACGATACTCAGGGAGTGCAGAGGAGCAGACGGATAATGGGTTTTCAGTTATAACCACCATGGAGAAAAATATCAAGGAGTGTGTCCTTTTCCATGTACACCTCCAAATGCTCTCGGAGGAGGGAAGAGTAAACGGTCAAATCAGAGCATGGACCGTTTAATTATTAGAGAGCTCAGTACAGCTATTTTAGATACAAAAGACCCCTTAAGCGCATGGAAAGGTCATTACAGATTGGAATTAAAGCATAAGGAGGAAGGAAAGAATCAATATACCTGTGTAAATAACTAAAAGAGGGTGAAGTGGGGACATGAAGAATCCCTGCTATATTGCATCCTACTTAGGTTTTGTCACAGAAAAATAATTGTTGTATTTACAGAAAACCCAGAGGTGCCAGCACCTATAGCCCAGCTCAGAACAATTGTCAGCCTCTGCCAGAAATCTCTCCTTATGAACCGTCCCATCTGCCAGGGCAGGGCAAAACCCTGAATGCCCCAAAGGGAGAGAATTCACTGGACTCTGCCCCACATGCAGTCTCTGATGACCATTAAAGGAGTGAGCTTTTCCCACAGTCAGTGCATTGCTGTGGTTACTCTCCCATGTGGATTCTCTGACACCTAGCGTAGAAGATGACGACAGGGGTGTCTGAGGAGTAGCTGTGGATCCCGTGTTGGGAGAGAAAGCACCACTGGGGCTGTCTGTTTGTCTCCTGGGGGACCGTGTGGCTGGGATCGTCCAGCCCCTGAACAAACTGAGCAGAACTACAATTCCCAGTGCGCCCTACCAATGGTGTGTATGTTTACTGGATAGATGGCGCAGATGTGGCATGTCAGAAAGAGCGGTCTGTCATGGGTGTACAAGTGCAGCGTTGAACACCCTGACAGAGCTACGCAGTGAGTGGCGGCAGTGCCAGGCTAAACGTAAATTTCCTCCAGCGTTTGCTTTATTTTGTTGAATTTGATTTGTTGTAAACACCTTTGAGTTGGATGAAGTGATCTGCTCCTGACATAATCCAAAGACTCAAATGGAAATGAACTTTTAGCAAGACGCTGGGGCCTTCCTCAGAGCCTGGACCCGAGGAAGGGTTGTGACACTCCTACTGGGCAGAACAAGGCCCTGCAGGCCGAATACCGGAAGCAGAGGGGTGTAGCCCGGGTAGAAAAGGGAACTATAAAAGGCCGGCCCAACTGCAGACGTGGAGACGGAGGCAGACGTCTCTTCCCAGAGGTTGCGGTTTGTGTCTGACCCAGACCCTGCGGCTGTTTGGAGCAACCGCCCCACAGACCAGAGTCTCTAAGGCCTGCCTGCGCCACCAGGCCTGAGTGACTGGAGAGGGCCACCAGCTATAGTAGCTGGGAAGAGAAATCCACTGAGGCCGTGGGTGGGATCACAAGCACAAGGAACAAACTTCTTCAGCAGCATTCCTGACACAGGTCCCAATTCAGGACAGCTGCAACGTGGTCGTCATTCCACACCTTTATATCACACTGCACCCTCACTCGCAAACCAGAGATGATGCTGCGTTTGGCAGAGCGGTTCTGCAGTCTGCGCGCCAATGAACGCCAATCCCTCCTCCTGCACAACGGCTTGGGAGTCACCTACACTGGAATTGACATGAACAAGATCTCGAAGAAGGAAAAATAGTTCCTAAACTTTCATAACAGCTGTTTCTTCGAGATGTGTTGCTCATCTCCATTACAGGACCAAACCCCCTCCTCCCTCTGTTGGACTTAGGTAGCAAGAAGTAACTGAGCAGCTGGAGGGTTGGTAGGGGCCCATATACCAGAGCAATAAGGGCGCAACTCCAGGAGGAACAAAACTCATCTGCGGATACCACTAGGAATAAAACCTTACACTAGCGGTGCGCATAGTTCACGCACAGCTACATTAGAATGGACATGAGACAGACATACGGAAAAACAAAGGTTACAAAAGGTTAGGAACCTTTTTTTTGCTGGCCTGGATGATACGTGATTCCCCACAGCCACATTTTATGGACAGTTGAAAATGGGAGCACAAATGCTGTGAGGCCAGTGAAAATGACACAAAGAGACTCTCAAAGCTGTAGATTAAATAAACTTCACACAAGACTGCATTGGGGATTTTAGCAGGAGTTGTGGGGACCCTGGAGGGGGACAATAGGGGCGCAGGACTGTTCCTGCACTGACTGGGGGAGGAACGCACAGTGTGTGGCGCAGGGTGTGCAGTATCCAGGTCACAGTGGAGCAGAGTCCTGAAACAGGCAGGAATGCTGCTTGAGATAAACAAGCACGGCTGTACCTCTGGGGCCTCACATGGCCCTCCTCCTTGTTGATCCCAATGTGGGTGCCCAAATACTAAGGGGTTTTTATCCTCACAACCCCTGAGGCAGGGAAATGCCCCCAATATTTTACAGAGGGGAAACTGAGGCCCAGAGTAGATTATGAGATGACACGTCCAAGGTCACACAGGAGCTCTGTGGCCGAGCTAGGAATTGACCAGGTCTCCTGAGTTCCATACCAGCACATGATCCACTAGACCCCAGGGGAGGTTGTCAAAGGCACAAGGGCAGAGGGCAGCAGAGTTCTATTGAATGTGGATGGACAACAGGCACCTCATTCGCCTCTGAACATCTCCCTGCATTCTCCCTACCCCAATGGCAGCCTGTGCAGCTACTCTAGCTGGGATAAAGAGACAAAGGCCATCAGTCCACAGGCTTCAGGGCACCTGCTGATCACTGAAGGGGGCTCAGGAAACTGCACTTCCCCATGGCAGGATATTGCACCGTGAGGGATTTATGACTAAGCTGGGGCAATCCGTGCAGCCCTCTGTTAGAGATGCTATGGGATGGGAGGGACAGTTACTCAGTGTGGAAATCGTACGTTTGAAACATGGATGCGCAAGAACCTGTCCAGGTGCACGTCGTGGTCTCAGGGATTCAGCACAGGGCTCATCAGCCAGGAGTAGCAGCAGATGCTCAGATTCTATGACAATGAGCAGCAGCACAGAAATGCTGATAGATAAATGAGCACGTCTAACACTTGGCTCTTCTTTTCTCCCTGGGGTTTTAGCAGAGCAGGACAACTCTAGCAAGTCTATAAGACACACTGCTCTGACAATCTGAGCCTCTGTTATCAGTGAATCATTTCTTCACTCTCGGGGGAGGCTCTTAGGATGAAATTCCTCAGGGTCTAATTTCTACTCTTTCCAATGGTCATGGAGTTCTGGGAATTGTCTGAGAGTTGAGGACAACCTGAGTATCCACAGGGACTGTACAGGGAATCATAAAAGTCCCTGTCCAGCATTGCAAGTGCCAGACGTGAGATTCATACACAGATTCTCAGGTCGCAGTAACAAGATTTCCTCTCTTTGCTGCATGGGATTCCGGTGAGTTGCCTGTTTCTGCAATAATGTTAGTGCTAAGGGCTCGGGAAAGGTTCAAGTCAAGAACAATCTGGGCAGGAATTCTCCAGCACGGAGGCTTGAACTGTTTAGTATTGTCAGTAACATGAAGGGATTTAAAACTGGAACTAAAGATTCATTGTAAGTCATTTAGACGAATACTTCTGTTAAGATCATTTCCTTGTCTCTTACTGAGACAGATGGAAGGAGACTATCTTTTTTTTTAAGTCTCTGTGGTTTTTTTCTCTGGTTGTCTCAAATTTTCAAGTTCATCAATGTTACTGCCAGGTTAAGACGTGTAGCCAAAGCCTCTGTCGTGGGTATCTCTGCTACCCGAGATTTCACACCAAGAATGTGTCACACAGGGATTTACACACTAGCCAGATTCTGCTCTCACATTCTGCCTTCAGTGGCTCACTCCAGATTGACACTGGCATCACTGATTTAAACAAAATCAGGGCCCCTGTGTTTTGAAATCCCCATCCTTCATGCCCGGTCTCAGGAAGCCACTTAAACTGGGGGTCATTCTTCAGACACTTTCCGTGCCCGAACAGAATAGCTCTCGCTGCTGCAGGATTGGAAGCCAGGATCTTCACAGCAGGTAGCCTAAAGTTCCACACTAAGGGGGAAATCTTGGTTCTGATGAGATCAATGGCAAAACTCCCACCGGGGCAGGATTTCACCCCAAATCCACATTTAGGGACTGAAATAAAAGGCCTGCTTTTCACCAGCCATGAGCCTCAAATGACTTCAACTGGAGTCATCCTGCGGCCTCTAAGGATGGTGAGCTCATCTGGACCAGAGAAGAACTGACAGGAGAGTAGCTGAAATCTGAAACTCACAGCTTAAAGGTTCAAAACAATTAGGGTTACAATTTTTTCAAGGACGGGATGGGGGCTGCTTTGTCTGTTCCCCTGCGTCTCTGGTTCTATAGAGGATGAGAAGTCCCAAAATGCAGTAAAAATAAAAGTATGTTTTTGGCTTAGAGAAAACCAGGCAGTGATGGAAATCTCGTTAGTGGAGATTCAGGAACACACAGTGTGTGTGGGGGGGGGGTGGGGGTGGAGGGGGACGTGCAGTATCCAGATGGCAGTGGTGCAGAGTCCTGAAACAAGGTGACATAGGGAATGGACATCCTGCCTATTTCACATACCAAAGAGCTGTAACTAGCCCTCCTGCAGTCTCCCAGGGCAGGGGGTGTCTCAGACTGTAATGTAATGTGGACACACTGTAGTAGATTGTTTCTGACACCTTCCTCCATCCAGCGCATCCTGATCCTGTGACCAATCCCACCACAACTAAAGCTTCGTGTAGTTCTGAGGAAGAGTTACTCGCTCTGGCTCCTCTTAGTCTCCACGTCCTCTCTCCCCTCCACTCAGGTCTGTCCTTCTCCTTCCCTGCACACACTGAGCTGCTGCTGGGGTTCCCTTCACCCCTGGACAGGCTCTGCAGGCTGCTTCTCCTCCTTCCTCCCTTTCGCCGGTGCAGCCAGACCCAGAGTTTAACCCAGGCTGTGTAGATATTTGTACGAGCTGTCACTGTGTGGTGTGTCCGGCACCTGGTGTTTGTCCTGGGTAAATGAGATCACTGTGTGGCAGGGTTGGGGTTCATGGAGGCAGAGAGTGGGGTGTACACGGACAGGAAGGCAGCACAGCTGAAATTTCATTTTTCTTTCTTATTGTTGGTCCCAGGCCAGTGCTGGGAGCTTCCCTGGCCCCAACTTTATCTGGGCTGCTGTCAGGTCTCTTTCTTCTGGTGAGCCAGAGAATTGCAGCCTGGGTGTCACAACATTTACTCATTCCTGTTTCCATATTTTTTTAAGGTTGTTGAATGTTAATTACACAATTTCAGGCATTTCCCCAGTGGAAAGAACCATTGATCTTCGCTCCTCAGCTGGTTCCGTCTCCCATCGGATATGACCCCGTCTATAATCTACTTCCCCCTCCCAGGTTGCCCCAATTCCAGCACTAGGCTGGGCATCAGCATCTTCTCCAGGCTTCCTAGTCACCCATGGCCCCCACAGCCTCTGAACCCCTCACGCTCTCCACAACTCTTCTGTCCCTTGCCTGGGGGGGGATCAGTGACAGTTTATCTCTGGTGAGGAATGTCGCACACAGCGTGGTAGATGCCAGGGCACCTGTGCTGTGCTCCTGCTCTTGTTGCTCCCACACACACCGTGTGGGGTTTCAGGGACTGCTGCACAGCAACAAGGAGCAAGCTGAGAAGTGTGCACAGTGTATAATGAGAGCTGGGAATGCTGGGTCCTGTCAGTGTGAGGTAACAACAGCTGCCGTGTGCAGGAGCCCCTGGCTGCTGGCTGACACAGTGAGCCACTGGGACCCAGACACTAATTCCAGCACTGTCTGGGATCATTTGTTAGCCATTAATGGGACCATTGTACATACATTTCTCAGGGTGGACAATTTATAGCGTCAGGTGAGCCATTAATCTCACTGAGTATAAAAAATGCCTTCAGTATGGCTCAGGAACCAGCTTGCAGGCAAAATGCCTCCAGCTGACTCCTGTCTGTGTTGCAGGGACGTGTTCACAGAGCCCCAGGCCAGAAGGCACCACTGTGATCATCAAGTCTGACTTCCTGTATAGCACAGGCCAGAGACCTGCCCCCAAGGAACTCCTAGAGCAGAGCTTAGAATCCTAGAATCATAGAGTTGGAAGGGACCTCAGGAGGTGTCTAGTCCAACCCCCTGCTTAAAGCAGGACTAACCTCAGCTATATCATCCCACCCAGGGCTTTGTCAATCTGCAGCTTAAAAATCTCAAAGGAAAGATATTTCACCACCTCCCTAGCTAACCCATTCCAGTGCTTCACCACCCTCCTAGGGAAAAACTTTCTTCCTAATATCCAACCTCGGCCTCCCCTTGTTCTGTCATCTGCCACCACTGAGAACAGTCTAGCTCCATCCTCCCTGGAACCACCTTCAAGTAGTTAAAAGCTGCTATCAAATCCCCCCTCATTCTTCTCTTCTGCAGACTGAACAAGCGTAGTTCTCTCAGTCTCTCCTCATACGTCTTGTGCTCCAGCCCCCTCATCATTTTTGTTGCCCTCCGCTGGACTCTTTCCAACTTCTCCACATCCTTTTTGTAGGGGGTGGCCCACAACTGGACGCAATAGTCCAAATGCAGCCTAACCAATGCCAAATAGAGGGGAATAATCATTTCCCGTGATCTGCTGACAATGCTCCTCCTGATGCAGCCCAATATGCTATTAGCCTTCTTGGCAACCAGTGCACACTGCTGACTCATATCCAGCTTCTTGTCCACTGTTATCCCCAGGTCCTTTTCTGCAGAACTGCTGCCTAGCCCGTCGCTCCCCCAGTCTGTAGCTGTGCATGGGATTCTTCCTTCCAAAGTGCAGGACTCTGCACTTGTCCTTGTTGAACCTCATCAGGTTTCTTTTAGCCCAATCCTCCAATCTGTCTAGGTTATAGAGAAACATCCAATATTATTTTAGAAATTCTCATTGATGGAGAATCTGCCATGACCCTTGGTGAATTGCTCCAATGGTTAATTATTCTCTGTGTAAAAACTGTACCCCTCATTTATAGTCAGCATTTGTCTAACTTCAAATTCCAGACATTGGATGGTGGTAGTACTTTCTAGGCTAGCCTGAAAAGCCCATTAATCAATATTTGTTCCTGATGTGGGTACTTGTAGACTGTTACCAAGTCATCTCTTAAACAGCTCTGTTACCCAAAATAGACTGAGCTCTTTGAGTCTATCACTGTAAGGCAGGATTTCTCATCTTTAAACATTCTTGTGGATCTTCTCTGAATCCTCTTCAGTGTATCAACATCCAGTGTCAAAGGAACAGTAAACTAACTTCTCTCCCTCTACTTGAGATTCCCCTGTTTATCATCCCTAGATCACATTAGCTCTTTTGGCCACAGGGTCACACAGGGACCTCATGTTTTGTTAATTACCCCTTCACACCCCAAATCTTGTTTAGAGTCACTGAAAGTTAAAAAGTGCACAACTTATTTATAGTCAGCATTTGTCTAACTTCAACTCCCAGCAATTGGATGGTATTAGATGTAAGAGTCACTGCTTCCCACGATAGAGTCCCCCACTGTGTACGCATCAGCTACCTTCTTTGGTCTTAGAACACATATTGTTTGCCTCAACCCACTTTACCAACCAATCCAGATAACTCTGAATCAATGACCGTCCTCTTCACTATTTACGATCTCCCAATTTTTGTGGCATCTGCAAACGTTATCAGTATTCAAGTATGAGAAGGGGAAACAGCTGGGTTGCTGATGGGTGTCTCTGGTTATCCCTGTCACTTAACAAGGCAGAATAACGAAACCACTGTACTTCTTACTTTCTTCAAGGCACCCAGGTTTCTCTGAGATATGTCTCACCAAAAGAAACAGGGAAATAACAGAGCACAAAGTCCCAGCCTGGCATGATAGTGTCTGTTTCCATGGGGAAAATTTGGCTTCTTTCCAAAGGAGGAATTCCATCGTGGATCACAGCTATGCTCCATCCAGTCCAGTGTCCTCTCTCTGCCAGCGACAATCCCAAGGGCTGTTGAAGAAGGTGTTGGGGGGGATAACCTGACTATCATGAGGATGTAACCTTAACGCCTAACAGCCAGAGATTGGCTTGTGCCCTGAAACACGCAGGTGTACAGGCTTTCCAAGATAGTTATTTAGCTCTAGCTATTGTTACAGAACATTCTTACTATCCATGCAAATGTCCTAAGCCTGTCTGACTCTTGCTTATTTCCTGGCCTCAACTTCATCTTGTGGCAATGAGTTCCGCTGTCTGATTAAATAAAGAGTCAAGAATTTCAAAGAAGTTAAATTTTATTTATCATCCTTAAAGTGGAGGGACAGAAAAATACAATTGGCAAGCATTATAGTGAGGCTGGGAGGGGATACAAAACCATGGTTGTCTGTGCAAGCACAAAGCCTGCACATTCCCTGTTGTTATCAAGGCTGCTGCCTCTTCCTGCTCCCCTCAACTGGTGTTGAGTGTAGCATGTACTGCACCCTGCTAAAACCCTACGACCGTCTCCTTACAAACTGAATTTTGAGTAGTTAAACAGAGCCAAACAGTCCTGTTGGTTAGGGAAGTTCGGATTTGTGCAGCATACACAGTGCTCTGGCGATTTCCCAAAACTGGATGCTCCAGCCCTTTACCCAACATTGCTGGGATGCCACACCCAATCTGTGCAATTGATAGTGACTGGTATGTGGAGCTAGCATTCACTTGAGAATAATAAGGGGAGTTCTTTTTACGTTGCAACATTGCTTTTCATCTATGGGACGAGCTAACAATGGGTACCTTGTGCTCTGCTTGCCTTACAGTTGACAGCGTGGTCTGCAATGCATCCTCCATTCCTGCTGAGCAGCTGTCGCAGATTAGAAGGTGGAAAAAAAGGCCTCAGGATGACATGATCAATGAGATAATTAATGTTCCCACAACTGCTGACAAAGAGCTAAGAGCCTGTAGGATTTCTTTGTCTGAAAAACTGAACATGGGCATGGAGAACAGGAAAGCAACCCAGGAGCGTGAGCACGCAATGCAGGATGAGATGGTGTGTATAATGAGGGATCGATGAGACATGTTGAGGCGTCCGGTTTAGCTGCAGGAACAGCAGCGGCAGGACAGAGTCCCTCTGGATCGCCTCTGGGTACATGCCTGGCCCTTATGCTTCTGTGCTTCATTCCCCGATGATGCCTGCACATTTAATAAGAGTGGCATGGGAAAGTGTCATATTGTCTTGGAAGAAATAAGGCCACTCTCCCCAGAAACCTCCTGCAAAGGATTACAGAGCACTGAAAGAAAATAATTGTTTGCTTGACCATAGTTACTCCATTTTGTTGTTTTTTTAGTGTTCTGCTTTCTGTTAAAATCACCCACCCACTCCTCTCCAATATGTCTATGGTGCTTATCTCTGCCAAGGTCAGAGAGCAAGATTAACAGGAGAAATGAGGAGTCAGCTATAAGTAGTTTTTGCTTTCTCTTCAGTCTTGAGAAATAGACTACATAATGTTGATAAATAAGTTGAAATCTTCTGCCCTTATCTTTTATGTTATGTATATGTTTATAGTTAAAAGAGGTAGAAAGTATAACGTTAATAGCAATAATAATAATAATCTAAGTGTACCAATAAGCATTAAAAATGTATGCATATGTAATTTCTTTGTTTGTGTTTGTATAAATATGCAAAAAAGCATGCCTTCGGGGTCTCACACTGACCACTTGCTGGGAAGTGTCCGACCTCTGCAAAAATAAAAACTTGGAGACTGCCCAACTACCTGCCTGGATCTCTTTTCTATCTGGTGCAGGGCTAACAAACCTCATTTGGAATATTTTTCCAACAGCACCTACATGAAAGTTTCCTGGAGATACCCATGGAGCCATCCCTGTGCACATAAATAGTCTTTTCTGGGGAAACCCTCTGCTTAAGTTGACCAACAATGAGGAAACCCCATCCCCATGGCATCGCACAGAAATTTTTCTCTCTTCAACCTGAGCCTGGAAAAGGACTTTAACCTCAGAAATGTTGTTTGCATTACTTACTCACCAGATGTGCCTTCCCCGGCATCTCGGTCAGTCACGCTTTCCTGTGTCAGGCTGGGCTTTTCTGGGGTATCTAAGAGTGCCTGACTTTCAGGGAGAATGGAAACCACACTCTCCTGGCCCCTGTTCTCCTCATCCTCTTTTTCCTCATCCCCAGACTCATCATCATTCATCCTGGATTCAGATTCCACCAAGCTATCTACGCTGCATCGGGAGGCGGTGGTAAGGTCACTGCTGAGAATTGCATGCAGCTCCTCATGAAAGCAGCATGTCTGTGATGACAAGCCTTAGCGGTTGTTCACTTCCCTTATTTGCTGATACTTTTGCCTCAGCTCTTTGATCTTAACGCAGCACTGCTGCATGTCACTATTGTGGCCATTCTCCAACATGCCGCATGCTATCTTCTCGTAGATATCCATCTTTCTTTTTCTGGATTGGAGCTGAGCCAGAACAGACTCTTCTCCCCACAGACTGATGAGATCCAATCCCACAAGTCTACTCCAGGCTGGAGCGTGTTCGGGGCGTGCAGTTGCCTCGATCATTTCTGCTGGCGACCTCTCCCCACGCTGACCAAACAGGAAATAGAAATTCAAAATTTCCAGGAGTTTCACCAGGGGAGGAGCTGTTTCCTGTGTACAAGGCCACACTACAGCCGAGTGCAAATGTCTAGAGTGGTCACAGTGGAGCATTGTGGGATACCTTCCAGAAGCCAATGATGTCAATTTATGCAAAGTTCCACCCTCACTGCGTTAATTCGACCTATTCAATTCGACTTCAGTGCTACCCCTCTCGCGATGATGACTTTATTAAGTAGATCTTTACAGACATTTGGGTCAGCTGAACGGAGCTCCCAGTGCAGACACACACATTATGTGGTCGATGGAAGCCATGTTCCTTTGACCTAACTTAGCAATGTAGATCAGCCCTGAGGAATGGTGAGAATCAACAACCATACTGATGGAAAATAGTGCTGGGAGTATAAAGGAGCCATCAGTGCTCGTGATCTGGATGTGATGGAAAGGCCAAGTGACAGGGTATGTGGGGATGAGGATGACAAGTGACGCAGAAAGAGATCAGGTGATCATCAGAGAGATTGAATTTAGCAAAGGGGAGAACAGTGCTTGGTGATGGAGTGAGAAGACATCAGGTGTGAGGAACTTTTCAAACTGTGAAATTCCACAGGGCTCAGCTCAGCCAGTTTGGGACAAAGCACACTTGATTAACGAGGAGACATCCTCTCTCCCTCCTGTGACACAGGTTTAAAGTCAGTGGCCCCAGGCGATCACATTCTGCAGGTGTAT
>VOCO01023358.1:0-12143 GCA_007922225.1 Emydura subglobosa
AAATGGAGACCCAGGATCCAGTCCCCTTTGCTCCAGAGTCTCATCTATTATTTGTACAGGCGTAAATACCTGCCCTTTCCTGGTTACTATGCGGCCAGTCCGCCGTCCAATCTAATATTCAGTAGCTAAGATAATCTAAAATCAAAATCTAACCTATAAGTATTATTTATTATTCAATTAATTTTAAAATTAAATTAAATTACATGAAAGGACAGTTAAACATAGTCAACAGGTCAATAGTATGAAAACTAAAGCCCATTGATAAATTTAAAATATGGAGAATAAATATATCTATATCTAAAATATATCTAAAATCCACAGGATACACGAAATGAATGTTTGGGTTCACTGTTTATCGCTAAAAAGAGCCAACATATCCGTCGTAGCATACATAGCAAGTCTGCACACACTTTCTTTAAAACTTTTAAATTTATCAATACCTAAAATTTTAAAAATTTCATCATTTCTTTCACTCCATTTACCTCTCGCCCCAACTACAAATCCAAAGAAGTGGATGATCTTCCCACCAGTGAGCTGCAGCACCTCCTCCTCCAACTCAGAGTAGTATGCCTCCTTCTCAATGTGGGCTGCCTCCACACTGTCAGCGTTGTCTTCCCATCTAACTGTGACATCCACAACGGCTACCACTCCTTCCTTTTCAATAATGAGGTCGGGTTTTCTCAACTTCCCTTCTTTATTATGAAGGTAAGGTTCAATCCAAATTTTACATCCTTTATTTCCTACTTTATCAATTAGTGCTTTAACTATTCTATTATGTCTTTTAATTCTTGCTTCTTTCATTTTTATGCACTGACCAGAGATATGAGGAATTGTCTCTTTGACCTTACCACACCATCTACATAACCCTTCCTCCATCTTCCGTCCTCTTGCTAGAGCTTCCCTGGTGGGAAAAACATTCGCTCTCGTTTGCAATGCCGCAATCAGAGAGGAGGACCTGGCCAAGCAAGGATATTTTAAAAACGAATTACTAATACAATCATTTTTAAAATATTTAATACCAATTCCCTGACATCTTAAATTACTCCATTTTAAAAACTCTTCATCTCTCCACGTTTTAGGATTAGCCGTTTTAGCACTATATATTAAAATTTTCTCCACTAAATTTTCCCCAGCATATAAAAACGAGAAATCTATCCAATCATCTTTGGAGACAATATGTCTCCTCCATTTACGAATTAACATGTTTGGAATTTGGGTACTAAATTTTGTAACTGCTAAACCCCCATCTCTAGTTCTAGCATAGAATAGCCCATCAGTTGTACACTGGGGAAGATGTAAAATCTTTTTAAGAGTGTTCCTAACTAAAACATCTAATTCATTTAACATATAAAGTGGCGGCTCGATTAAAATTAATTCATAAAAAACTCTCGTTAAAATGTAAACTTTTAATATTATCAATTTCTGCGCAGGTTTTAATGGAGCCTTACATAAACTTTCACACCAATCAATTAATTTTTCCTTAGGGGAATTATTAGCCACTCCCACCCATGGATCTATTCTTGCACCTAGATATCTTTCAGACTCACCAGGTTGAATATAATCAATTAATTCATCGCCTAATCCCCATTTATCTTTTGGGTTGATAACATATGTTCCCATGCTTGGGAAAACATGAAAGCCCTTTGTCTTTTTAACATTTACTTTTAAACTTGAATTTTTACAAAACTGGTTAAGAATTTTTAAATTCTTAACCATCCCCTTATAGGACCTACTTAATATAGCGATATCGTCGGCAAAGGCCAATGAAGTTATCTTTCTACCCTGCACTATAAAACCATCTCCTTCATCTTCCAATTTATATAAAAGAGGGTCCATGGCTATATTAAATAAAATAGGGGAAAGCGGGTCACCTTGCTTAACTCCACTCTTAATTAAAATAGGTTCTGTCTTATCCTCACCAACACTAATTTCAGTGTAGCAATCTGTATACAAATCCTTTACAATATCAATAAAACTCTCTGATATCCCAAATCTCTTTAACCCCTTTAAAATGTGACCATGGCCAACCGAATCAAATGCCTTAGCAAGATCAATAAAAACAACAGCTATTTCGTCTTTATTTTTCTTGGCCCCTTTAATTAACTTTTCTAAAATCGATATATTTTCCTCACAGCCAGAGGCTGCGATAAAACCTTTTTGTCTGGGGCATAATTTAACAGCACTTGATAATCTTTTAGCTAAAATTTTTGTATACAACCTAATCCAAATCGAACCAATAGTCAATGGCCTCCAAGATGATATTTTCTTCAACTCTTGTGGATCCTTGACTTTAGGAATTAGGATGGTACGATTGCCTTTAAAACACTCTGGAATCTGTCTATTTAAAAACCAAATATTAAAAATCCTTACTAAAATCCTACTGTCTAAATTATAAATATCCCATAAATCCTTAACCTTAATTCCATCTGGTCCAGGAGCACTACTGTTATCAATCTCTCTTAAGGCTTCTCTAATTTCATCAATTGATAAAGGCCAATTTAAAATTTCATTATCTACCACTTCTTTTACTTTTGGCCATCCTCTGGTATTCCCATGTCCTTCTTTACCCAAAATTTCTTTATAATAGGTTTCAATCTCCTTAACTGCTATCTTACATGTTGCTTTATCAGGTTCTCCCATAATGATCCTAGCCAACCTTTTCTTATCTTTTTCAAAGAGGGTTTGATAGAATCTAAATTTAGCTTTTCTCCCAGCATATTTTCTATTTCTATTATATTTATCAGGAGGCTTACCCACTTTTCCTCCTTGTTTCCCATTATCCTTCTGTATATTATTTTCTTTATTATTTTCCAAATTCTCTACATCTTTATGAGGAGAGTTCATCAACAATTTACATAATTCTTCAAATAATCCCCAACCTTCTGCTACAGTGGCAGAAGCATTTAATTGCTGTTCAATAAAATCCAATTTCTCTAAAATACGAGCCCCATTACACCTAACTCCTGTTAAAAACCTATCAATTAAAATGTTATCTTTTAAAAGTTTAATTTTCTCACGTGGAGGAATATCTTCTAAAATATCTCCCATCCCACCCTCTTCCCATAAAACCATAGAATCTTCATCCTTTTTAACCTTATTCCTGGCCAGGTCCCTCCTCTTATTTGATATTTGCTTATTTGTTTTTGTTTTTAATTCACTTTCTATACACTTATTAATATTTCTAGTCCCTGCATATTTGATTTCAAGCTGAATCAATAATTCAATTTCCTCTTCTGTCCATACCCGAGAGCGACTTGTTTTCCCAACCACTCTAGCTTCCTTTCTTTCTTCATTCCTCACCGCAGGATGCCTATGTCTGATGTGTTGACTCCGCCCCGAGCGAGTGTAGAAGGCAGACCCACAGACCGTGCAGGCATACTTCTTCTCTGAGTTATCCACCTCCCTGGGCCTGCACTTGGGGTAGTGGCAAGCTATGTTATGGAACTGCGAATATTTACCACATTTTTTGCAAATAACTCTTATTGAAGTGCTTTTATGTACATTATTTATATGCTTCGCCCATTTACCGAAACTAGCTAAAATTTGTGAACATATAGGGCAATTAAAACAATCTACGGGATATTCTAAATAAAATATTCCCTCTTTAAATGAACTACTCTCTTTAAAACTAGCTGTATTCATGAAATTTGTATTAAAATTATCTCCTAAAATATTTCTTCTATTTTCCATAGAATCACGTTGTAAATTATTAAAATTGGTATTATTATTAAGATTATTAAATTCTATCAAATATGGATCATCAAAAGAATCTAAATATTTGTCATAAAAGCTAGATTTAGAATCGATTATCTTAAGGTCACTATATAAAACATTCGTAAAAGCCATCGGTAAAAGATTAAAATCTAAAACTTGGCTCTCACTAAAATCCTCTTGTTCCTCCCGAACAACACTCTTCTCTCCAACTCGGAGATTAAAATCATCCATAAAACCAGCTATTCCATCTTTTACTCTATCTATAGCATAAGGAGATAGCATCGGTCCGGCTCTATGAATAATACCCCTAATCAATTTAACACTACTAGCCGGGGCGTCGAAACTAGTAGCGGGGGCGTTTTTAACCCGGTCCAGCGCCAATCCGGTATGAAATAAAATTTCTGTTTTCTCCATAGATTTAAAAGATACTACCCTTCACAGGGGGAGGCTTACCCTTACCAGGGAGAGGCTACCCTTTCCAGGGGGAAACTAACCCGTTACCAGGGGGGACTAACCCGTACCTGGGGGAGGCTAACCCTTACCAGGGGGGCAGTTAGGTGTTGGGGCTGCCCTCCCCACCCCCCCACACAGCAGGGGGGGTTCGTCCTCCGCGATCAGCCTGGACTCCGCCAGTTACCGACTCTCACCACGAGGAGGTTGCGGTTGGACTTGCCAATCAGAGGCTTTCCTCAAATGAGGGGTCCCTGCCAGCTTAATGCCGAGCCCTAACGGGAGGGTGGAAGAGAACTCGGACTCTACGGAGAGATACTTTCAGCACGGCTCTCGCCATCTCTCCGGCACCAATTATTCACCCCACCTCACCCTCAGGTTCTTCGGGAGGGGACTCAACCCCTCCGACCGTCCGGGCTCAACAACTGAACAGGGTCCAGAGACGCATGAAAAGCCATTAAGCCATATGTGTCTCTCTCAATCTCTCCTAATAGATCCTTAGTTCTTTGTGCATCTTGTCCTAACTGGTGATCACATTCATTGTCTATAATAATAATAATAATAAATAACTATTCTTCTTCTTATTATTATTATTATTAGAAAATCCTAGAGACATTAATAGGCATTAATGAATCCTCTTAGGTACTACAGAGGTTACACAGGGGTTTCAACAAAATATTACAGAAGAACTACAGCATGTAATAGACAAAAATGTTCATTTTATAGAACTGGACAGACCCTCAAGTGGTATAAATGGGCCATAGCTCCATTGAATTCAGTGGGCCAGATTTAAAGAGATATTAGCAGAGAGAGAGAGCGAGCATGAATGGCTTTAGAGCCTGGCAATTCTAGGACTCACCCTAAATGGAGACCGAGGATCCAGTCCTCTTTGCTCCAGAGTCTCATCTACTTAATGGGGATCTGGCCAACTGAGTGCAAAGGAGCCACACTGATTTAAACCAGATGAGGCATTTGCCCAAAGTATCAGTGAGATACCTGAGCTAAGAATTGCCAAAGAACAAATTTTCCACAGTTCTATGTTCTTTGATCATTTTTCTTGTATATCAAAATGACTTAAAAAACTTGAATTTCCCCAACATTTTCCCTACAGCTGTTTTCACCTCCCTGTTTTTCAGGCTGTAGATGATCGGGTTTAACATGGGGGTTAAGATGCTGTACTGGAGGGAGAACATTTCATCCAGAAGCACAGAGGAGACTGAGCTGGGTTTTGTGTATTGGAAAAAAGCTGTCAGGTACAACAAACCAACCACAATAAGATGGGAGCTGCAGGTGGAGAAGGCTTTATGCCTGCCCTCCACAGAGCGTATCCGCAGGATGGTGGAGATGATGTGAATGTAGGATACCAGAGTGAAGAGGAAGGAGGCTGATCCAAGTATCACAACAGAAGTAAAAAGCACCATGTGACTGGTGCGAGTGTCAGTGCAGGAGAGCTGTAATAGAGGAGGGAGCTCACAGCTGAAATGGTGGATTTGGTTGGGCCCACAGAAATGTAACTTGAGGGCAAAAACAGTGTTAATCATGGCATCTATGAAGCCTATTGCCCAGGCACCACTCACCAGCTGAACACAGACCCCTTTGTTCATTGTCTCCATGTAACGCAATGGGTCACAGATGGCAGCGTAGCGGTCATAAGCCATGGCTGAGAGAATAAAAATTTCAGTAGCCGCCGGCAGGAAAATGAAGAACATTTGGGCAAGGCAGTCATGGACAGAAATGGTTCTGTGCTCTGCTAGGAAATTCAATAACATTTTAGGGACAATGGCCGAAGAATAGCAGATATCCACAAAGGATAAATGAGAGAGGAAGAAGTACATAGGGGTGTGAAGGTGAGGGTCAGTCTTTACCACCAGCATGATCACCATGTTCGCCAAAAGGGTGATTAAATAGACAATTAAAAACACCAAGAAGAGGAAAATCTGCATCTGTGGGTCATTGGAAAGTCCCAGGAGAATAAATTCCGTGACTTTGGTTTGATTTCCCATTGATCCTTACTCAGGAAAACTGACCTGTCAGACTGGAAAAAATAATGAAATTAACACAGATCATAAGTAAATTGAAATGGCATGTGGAGATCAGCCGATCCGAAGGATGAATGTAAAGAGAGGCCTACTACAGCCTATAAAATGTCTGTTTTAATTGACAAAATGGGCTAGTTGCACAAAAGGACTTTGGCACCCAACTGCCACTTTAGGTACCTAAAACCCAGAATGAGGCCCCACTGGTACTCACAAAAACCCCACTCAGCTATGACATTGGGACAGTCCGACAAAAGTGTTCCCTTAGCCTCTCCTGTTGAAGCTTTTCCAATGTGGGTGAATTAAAAAGGGCATTGCAACAGAGGGACTTGATACTCAGCCTACTGCATTATGGGGCACATACCCATGATCATGCAAAGCCATTCATCCTCTTGCTGTTTCTCTCTGACCTCATATCTCTTCAATTTGTCCCACTAACTTCAGAGGTTCAGCTGATTTACACCAAGTGGAGATCTGGCCCACTGACTTCTACAGAGATAAGGCTGATTCACACTGGCAGGCTATGTGGCCAATTCTATAAGAAGTATCTCTGTCTATTACATTCTGTGGTTTTTGTAGAGTATTGAATATCTATAGTATCTTATTAGATATAGCCTTCTGACAATCTCTAGAATTTTAGAAGAAAAAAACCGCCAAGGCCTAGAAATACTGGTTTGCCACCCAGAGGGTTATAATCTGTCAACCCAAACCAGTATGGAGATTACAGGTAATCGATGAATATTATGAATGCCATAAAGGGGGCCTCCAAAGAGCTCGTCTGGGTGACAGTCTCCTCCCCGGAAGGGCGTCTTGTGTGGAAGTGGGCAAATGTATGTATCATGCAAATGTCCAGACATAGAACCAGACATCATTTGTGACAAAAGGACTCATCTTATAGACTAAGACGTGATCTGAAGTTCTCTTTTGGCAAAACTAGAAGAGAGAGGCTGGACAAATGAATGCTCCCTCCAACTTTGGAAGGAGAGAAACTACAATACAGAGAAAGAAATGACCAAGCATATACTCACTGCACAGCTAAGAGCTTTACTCCAAATAGGCGGATTTATGCAAAAAGGAGATTAGTTATGTAGAACTACAAGCAAACATTGTTCTGTGAGTAGTAACACAGGATAGACAGAAGCCAGAAATGGAAGAAAAACTGAGAACAAATATGAGTGAAATAGCACCTGAAGAAAGTACAGGAAATATTAATCTTTTGTTGATAGAGATTATGCAGAGTGGAAGAGACAGTGAGGACCACCTGTGCCATAAAGTATGAAATGTACAGACCATCAAAGACTGGATGATAAAATACAAGCACTTAATGAAGTGCTCACAGAAACTGTGGAGTAAAACCAACAAGTATTAGGCAGTAGAATTATATAATTTATGCTACAGTAATGGTAACATCTGATCATTTAACATCAAGCTATCTGAGGATGTGAACCACTTCAAAACTCCCTATAGTCAATAAGCTCCATGGAAACGAAAGTTAAAGCAGAAGAGTAAGCTTTTATGTTGAGATTCCAGCCTATTGATGAATATGAGAAAAACCATTTGAGGAGAAAAGAGAGCCAAATGGCCTTGGAGATGAAATATCAGCTGAATGAAAGGGATGTGAGAGTCCTGAAGGAACAACATAAACAAAACCTGATCACTCAGCTTCGTAGGCTTGGAAGATAGAAAACATGGAAATCATAGAATCATAGGACTGAAAGGGACCTCACTAGATCATCTAGTCCAGTCCTTTGCACTTATGGCAGGACAAGATATGCAGCCCACAGTTATTAGTATCAAGAGAACAGTCACTTGACCAGAGACCCTATGAGAGTCTTTGATCTGATTAACATTAAAAGTAGAATAAGCAAAAATAGAGAGTCAGTAAACAACATGGAAGCGTTTCAGTGCTACTGGAAAGAAATCTGGTCTGAAACTGTACAACATAATCAAACAACAAATTGAATTAAAAACTAGAGGAAAGAATTACAGATTACAACACAAAGGAATACACAGAAAGATCAAAGAAAGAAATAGATGAGGTAATGAGAGCAATGAACAATTGAAAAACACCCAGATGAGATGGCATGTATGGATTCTTGCAGAAATGCGTTACAATACTCCATTGTTTATTTGAACAACTTAGTACATGTTTGAAGAACGCATTTCCAAGATGCATGGTGACAGGGACAACTCTCCTCCTACAGAAAGAAAGAAAGTTGAAGTAATCCTAACAATTATTGATTAATCACATTTCTACCAACTATATGGAAACTTCTAACATCAATTCCGGCTAAAAAGATCTGGATAGTGCCAGTTTGGAATGGAATCCTGGTTCCTGAGCAAAAAGGCAGCACAGAAATCATGAGAGGGATAAGAGACCACCTTAGGCTGTACAGGGGGATTACAGAAAATGCAAAACAAAGAAAGAAAAAGTTAGAGATTGTGTGGATAAACAACCAGAAAGCATACAACAGCATTCCACAAGCATGGATCACTGAGATGTTGAAAATGCACAATGCTCATACAAGAATCATTTCCTTTCTTCAGCAATCTATGTTTAACTGGAACACTCGAGTCTACGTGGAAGGCACTCTAATTGATGAGGTCCAAATTAAAAGAGAAATCTTTCAAGGGGGTTCCTTAGCATCTGAGCTGTTTGTGGTAGCCATGCTGCCGCAGACATGGATACTTGTTTAGATAAATTGTGGTTATCACATCAGCAAAGAGCTACAATCAGTTAACAATTTGTTAGACATGGGAAATCTGAAAATGCATGAACAGTCACAAAAAGGAAATACAGAGGTTCATGGTGTGGAGAAAAGTTTAGTGAAGACATAAAACTACAGGTTGGCTTGGTTAACTATGTGTCAGTATCAGTAAAAACAGCCAGATTGGTACAATCTGATGGTATGCAAGTTAATGATAGAACTATCCGTGATATATCATCATGACCCCCCAAAATATCTTGGAATCAGGGAGCTGTTGCAACATAAGAAAGTCAAAGAATATTGCATATGTATAATAAGTGCTCAAAGGACAAAACTCAAGACTAAGAATTTGATCTGAGCCTTTAATACGTGATTGATGCCATGAGCACTGGACATTGCTGGAGTGATCAAGAGGAGAAATAAAATGGACAAAGACTGGATTATATAATGAAGTCCTCAAGAAGACTGGAGTAAAACCAACATGTATTGGCTAGTTAAGAAAGAAAGAAAGAAAGAAGTATTAGCAACTGTATGGGTTGACTACCAGAAAACATACAACTGTGTCCCACAATCATTGACCACTGAGAAACTGAAAATGCACCGGGTTCATCCAAAAATCATTCCCTTTCTGCAGCAATCTATAGATTAACTAAAAATACACGAAAGGTCACCTTCCTCTGCAGCATGGGGCATGGGTCACTTGTTAGTAGATTCTCTGTACCTTGAAGCCATTATTTGAGGACTTCAATAACTCAGTCATAGGTGATGGGTCTAACAGAGGAGTGAGTGGGGCAGGTTATGTTGGCCTGTGTTGCGCAGGAGGTCAGACTAGATTATCATAATGGTCCCTTCTGACTTTAAAGTCTATGAGTCAATGAGTCCCAAAAGTTTGGTGAAGATATAAAGCAATGGAGTGGCCTAGTTAAATGTGTGCTGGCATCTGTAAAGATGGGCAGACTGGTACAATCAGATGGCATACAAGTTAATGAAAGAACTATCCAAGCTATCTCTCAGCGTGGTCCCTAAAAATACCTTGGAATTAGGGGACTGTCAGAGCTATAACATAAGAAAGTTCAAAGAATAATTGAGGAAAGAATATTAGACCAATAGAAGCTATTCTAAAGACAAAATTCAAGGGTTAGAATTTGATCCAAGCCACTAATACGTGGGAGATGCCAGTAGGAAAGTACACTGCTGGGGTGACCTAGTGGAATCAAGGAGAGAAGTAAAAATTTGACCTTCAAACAACAGCTGCTAGTAATACACAGAGTATTGAATATCAAGCAAGACATAGACAGGATGTGCAACAGTGTAAAAAATCATCTGGTGGTGGTAACAAGAACGCATCCCCCCAAAACAGCACTGAAGAAAGTAGAAAGAAAATCTCCACTGAAAGACACCAAAATTTTACACCGAAATAAATGCACAGACAGTGGTGGAGAGAGATCAAACTTGTTAGTGATAGAAGATTAACAATCTCATGTCTTGTAGAAGGATATCTGAAAAAAAGACAGATGCTCAATATTAGTGCACAAGAGAAGTCCTTAAGGCTTAATTACACAGAAGTAAGATAGACAAACAAATACTGGTGCCTGAATTGTAGACTGTGTTGCAAAAAGAAAGAAACACTTGATGGCCTGCTGAGCCAGGCTGGGAGAGAAAATATGAACAGACGCATGATGCCACCAATTCCTCCATTAGAGTCACTGTGGAAGTGTGGATTTAAACAAACCTTGCATTATTACAACCACCAAATCAAAAGTGCTCTGGAGAACAAAGAGGCTCAGATTTTATGAGATCTGGCAATTGTCAGCAGACCGAGTGGTGCAGAAAAGCAGGCCAAATATGTTCATTGATATCCCCATCCCACCAGACAGGGTCATAAAAAGAAAGAAGAAGAAAAGAGAGCAAAGGAAGAAGAACACTTCCACGAAGTAGAACGATTATAGTAAATAGAAATAAAACAATCCCAGTGATTATTGGAATATTTATAGCGATCCCCAAGGATATGACTGAGCGACTGATGAACATGTTAGGAAGGCAAGACATCATGGTTCGTGACTTCCAGCAGACCGAACTCTCAGGCACTGCAAGAATGTTAAGGAAAGTGAATGGAGATTGAAAGCATTTGAGCATCTAAAATGCAGGAATTCCGAAGAAGGCTTAACAAACCTCCTGATTACCCAAACCTACAGAGGAGGTGGAGGGCAGGATTCATTGGTCACTCCTAAGAATAAATGTTAGACAGTAGCTTTCCCCTTTATATCTCTAAAGATCTTGTGTATTGTGAAAGCTACTGGTTTTAAAAAATCACCTCATGTAATACTGAGGGACAATAACACTGTTCATAATAAATGAATGTGCCCAGCAAACACTGTGCAGGCATGCTGCCATGATTTAAAATAAAGGGGTCTGATTGAAAGTTCATGGGAGTTTTGTTCCTAAACTACTTAAATGCCTTTGAAAATTCAGCCTAGTGGGACTTCTGACTCAGGGTCCTGCACATCTGAATTTCAGGCTGCTCAGACATAAGAGAATCTGTCCTGCCTCATAGAATTTAGTCGATTTTGACCTTGATTTTTAGTGGAAAAATTGGAGGATTGGGCCAAAATAAATCTGATGAGGTTCAACAAGGACAAGTGCAGAGTCCTGCACTTAGGATGGAAGAATCCCACGCACAGCTACAGACTGGGGACCGACGAGCTAGGCAGTAGTTCTGCAGAAAAGGACCTGGGGGTAACAGCGGATAAGAAGCTGGATATGAGTCAGCAGGGTGCCCTCGTTGTCAAGAAGGCTAATAGCATATTGGGCTACATTAGTAGGAGCATTGCCAGCAGATTGAGGGAAGTGATTATGACCCTCTATTCGGCATTGGTGAGGCCACATTTGCAGTATTGTGTCCAGTTTTGGGCCCTCCACTACAACAAGGATGTGGACAAGTTGGAGAGAGTCCAGCGGAGGGCAACAAAAATGATTAGGGGGCTGGAGCACAAGACTTATGAGGAGAGGCTGAAGGAACGAGGCTTGTTTAGTCTACAGAAGAGAAGAATGAGGGGGGATTTGATAGCAGCATTATACTACCTGAAAGGGGGTTCCAGAGAGGATGGAGCCAGGCTGTTCTCAATGTAGTAGACGACAGAACAAGGAGCAATGGTCTCAAGTGGCAGTGGGGGAGGTCTAGGTTGGATATTAGGAAAAAGTTTTTCACTAGGACAGTGGTGAAGCACTGGAATGG
>VOCO01024036.1:0-11778 GCA_007922225.1 Emydura subglobosa
TGGATATGAGCAACACATCTCGAAGAACAACAGTTACTGGTAAGTAATCTTGTTTTCTCTCTTCGAGTGATTGCTCACATGCTTTCCAATTTAGGTGATTGAGTAGCCATACCCATGGAGGTGGGTAGGAGTTACTGACGAGCAGCTCTACTCAATACGGCTCTGCCAACCGCTGCGTCGTCTCTAGCCTGTTGGACAATGGCATAATGGGTCGTAAAGGTGTGAACCGATGACCAGGTGGCAGCTCTGCAGATGTCCTGCAGTGGCACGTTCTCTAGGAAGGCTGCCGAAGAGGCCTGAGCCCTAGTCGAATGTGCTGTCACCATTCCTGGTAAAGGCACTTTCGCCTGCTCGTAACACGCCTTAATGCAAGACGTGATCCAAGAAGAGATCCGCTGGGCGGAGACGGGAGAGCCTGTCATCCTGTCTGCCACAGCTACAAACAGCTGTGATGATTTACAAAAGGGTCTGGTCCTCTCCAGGTAGTGAGCCAGCGCCCTCCTGACATCCAGCGAATGCCATCTCCGCTCCTCTTCCGACCCGTGGGGTTTTGGGAAGAACACAGGGAGGAAAATGTCCTGGTTACAGTGGAATTGGGATACCACCTTCGGGAGGAAGGCTGGGTGAGACCTCAACCTAACCTTATCCTTGTAAAAGACCGTATAGGGGGGCTCCGAAGTAAGAGCTCTTATCTCAGAGACCCTTCTAGCTGAAGTGATGGCCACCAAGAACGCTACCTTCCAGGAGAGGAGTAACAGGGAGCACGTGCCCATGGGTTCAAAGGGGGGTCCTGTGAGCATGGTGAGGACCAGGTTCAAGTCCCGGGGGGGGTAGAGTCTCGCACCTGGGGAAACATCCTCTCCACCCCCTTCAAAAATCTAACCGACATGGGGTGGGAAAACAGTGACCTCCCTTGCAGCGGCTGGTGAAAAGCCGAAATGGCTGCCAGGTGAACCTTTAGGGATGCCAGGGCTAAGCCCTGGGTTTTAAGGTATAGGAGGTACGCCAGGATTACTTGTATAGGTGAGCAGGCTGGTGCGATACCCTTAGCCTCTGCCCAACCCGTAAAGCGCCTCCACTTAGCCCGGTATGTAACCTGAGTGGAGGGTTTTCTGCTACCAAGCAGAATCTGCTGGATCTGCAAGGAACAAGCCCTTTCACTTTCCGTCAGCCAGAGAGCCTCCAGGCTGTTAGATGGAGGGAATCCAGGTCCGGGTGCAACAGGCGCCCCTGGTCCTGGGAGAGCAGGTCGTATCGCCTGGGGAGTGTAATTGGTGTGGCGATAGACAGGTGAAGCAGTGTACTGTACCAGTACTGCCTCGGCCACGCTGGGGCAATCAATATGACATTCGCTTTGTCCCTCTTGACTTTGAGGAGGACCTGAGGGATGAGCGGAATGGGAGGAAACGCATACATCAGGGCCCCTCCCCATTCCAGTAGGAACGCGTCGGAAAGGGAGTCCGGCTCTCGACCTCGAAGTGAACTGTAAATGGGACACTTCCTGTTCAGCGACGACGCGAACAGGTCCAGTTGGGGAACTCCCCACCTTTGGAAGATTAAAGCTGCCACCTCCCGGTGCACCGACCACTCATGCCTGGGGGATAACGACCAACTGAGGCGGTCCGCCTTGTCGTTCCTGTTCCCCGGGAGGTGATAGGCAAACAAATGAAAATCGTGTCTTACTGCAACTCCCAAAGACGCGTGGCTTCCTGGCACAGGGCCGAGGAACGCGCTCCCCCTTGCCTGTTCATATAGAACATGGCCGCTGTATTGTCTGTGAGAATCCGTACTGCCCTGCCCTTCAGGAATCTGAGGAAGGTTTTGCAGGCCAAATGGACCACTCTGAGCTTGCGGACTTTGATGTGTAGGGATCTCTCCATCGGTGACCATATCCCTTGGGTGCCCAGATTGCCGCTGATGTGGGCTCCCCATCCCACATCCGAGGCATCCGTGATAAGGGTTACCGACGGAGCCAGATCTCTGAATGGGACTCCTTTAAGCACCTCCCTCGGGATCATCCACCAATGAAGGGAGGACAGCACCTGCGGGGGAATCGTGACCACCTTGGTCAGTACATGAGTAGAGGGAACATAGACCGAAGCTAACCAGACCTGTAAGGGTCTGAGTTTGAGGCGAACTAGCCTCACCACATAGGTAGAGGCTGCCATATGTCCCAGCAGCTGCAGGCAGTGTCTAGCTGTCGTCATGGGGGACCTATGCAACTCTGCAATGATGGAACCCATTGTCTTGAAGCGCGATCGTGGCAGGAAAGCTCCAGCCTGAAGCGCATCAAGCGTAGCCCCGATAAAGTCAATGCGCTGCACTGGGTTAAGAGTGGACTTCTGTTCATTAATGACAAGCCCCAGTCTGGTGCATGTGGCGCAGACCAACTCCAGGCTGTCTTGCACCTGAGACCTGGCTCTGCCCTTAATGAGCCAGTCATCCAGGTATGGGAAGAGCTGTACTCCCCTACGGCGTAAGAAGGCTGCCACTACAGCCATACACTTTGTGAAAACCCTCGGGGCTGATGACAGACCAAATGGGAGGGCCGTAAATTGATAGTGACTTCCTTCTATCATGAATCTCAAGAATCTCCTATGCCTTGGCAAAATGGAGATATGAAAGTAGGCGTCCTTTAGATCAAGGGCCGCGTACCAATCCCCTGGGTCTAACGCCGGAATTATGGAGGCTAGGGAAACCATACGAAATTTGATACGTCTGATATATCTATTCAGACGGCGGAGGTCCAGGATCGGTCTTAGGCCGCCCTTGGCCTTGGGAATCAGGAAATATCTGGAATAGAATCCCTTTCCTTTTTCTGTCTCCGGGATCTCCTCAATGGCACCTAGGTTCAGGAGTGAATGTGCCTCCTGAATGAGAAGCTGCTTATGCACAGGATCTCTCAAAGGGGATAGAATGGGCGGGGAGTCCGGGGGACGGGCCGTAAGCTGAAGGGCGTAACCCTTAAGGACCACCCCTAGGACCCAACGGTCCGAAGTAATCGACTCCCAAGCCTGATAGTAAGGTCAAAGCCTATTTCGAAAGGGTGGGTCAAGCTCCCGGGGAAAAGGAAGAGCGCTACCCTCACAGCCGCTGTCAAAAACGTTTATTATCGTTGCCACTCCCGGTTTTTGCGCCATGCTGCGCCCGCGCAGAAGAGCCCTGCCGACCACGGCGGTTAGGGCCCCTGAAGCGCTCCCTTCCCCGTCTCTGCTGAATAGCCCTGGGGGCCTGTCTTGGCAGGGGAGGTGGCTGCCTTTGCGGCTGTGGGCGAGACTGGCGTCTCGATGCCTGCGGGGTGTATAACCCTAGCGACCTCAGGGTGGCCCTTGAATCTTTAAGGGCGTGTAATTTATCATCCGTCCTTTCTGAGAAAAGGGCGGAACCTTCAAATGGGAGGTCTTGGATGGCTTGCTGGACCTCAACCGACAACCCTGATGCCTGCAGCCAGGAACATTGGCGCATTACTATGGCGGAGGCTATTGCCCTGCCCGTGGTATCTGCCGCGTCGCCGGCGGATTGCAGCGCTGCTTGGGCTACCGTCTCCCCTTCCTGAGCCAGTGTGGCCAGGTCAGCCGCTTGATCAGCAGGAAGTGCTGAAATCAGACGCTGCATTGACCCCCATAGGTTCTGATTATATTTCCCTAAGAGGGCCTGATGGTTTGCCACTCTTAGTTGCAAAGCCGCCGTGGAATAAACTTTGCGGCCAAAGAGATCTAACTTCTTCCCCTCCTTATCCTTGGGGGTACTACCTTGACCCCCCTGGCGATCTCTTTGGTTTGCCACATCCACAACTAGGGTTCCTGGGAGGGAATGATTATACAGGAACTCGAAATTTTCCTTAGGCACATAATATTTCCTCTCTGTTCCCTTTGATGTTGGAGGAACAGAGGAAGGCGTTTGCCAAAGGGCCTTCACAATTTTCATAACCCTCTCATGGACGGGAAGGGCCACTCGAGAGGGACCTGAGGGGCCCGAAGAGGGGGTCCTCCTCCTCTGACATCTCCTTAAGCGGTTTCCCCAAATTAGAGGCTACCCGCTTAAGGAGGTCTTGATGCGCCCGGAAATCGAACAGGGGCGCCCTATGATCCCTGGACGTCCCTTCGTCCGGCGATGAAGAGGAGGACAGGAGAACAGGCCCTGTAGAAGGACCCTCCTCCGGGTCTGACTCCCTATCAGAGGGGAGTTGAGGGGCCAGCTGAGTAGGAGGAGGCGGGGGCTGTGCCATCCCAGAGTGGAGGGACTCAGCGGCCTGACCAGGCTGAGCGGACCAAGGTCCCCAATATGGCCACTGCCACGGCCCCTGCGGCCACCCTGGCATAGGTGGCTGCTGGGTGTCCCCATATTGTCTCTTATGACTGGAACCCCCCGATCGTCTCTTGCGACCTTTCGGCGGGGAACGGCTCTGGGACGAATAGTAGGATCGGTGCTGACGTCTACGATGTCCCCTCGAGGAGGATCGGCTGGAGGAGTTAGTGGACCTCCTGCGTTGGCGACCCGACCGTTTGAAGCGGCGCTTCCCACTACGGGACCGGGAGCAACGGCTCGTCCTGCTGCGTGCCGACGAAGCTGAACGGGAGCGAACCGGTTTACACGGTGCCGAAGTCAGCGGCGCGGAAGTCAGCGGTGCCAAAGTCGGAAGCCCCGGTGCCCCGTAGGCCGCATACATCTGTGCTGGTGGGTACGCTGGTGCTGACGGTACTGCACCCCCCGGTGCCAGCAGCCCTGGAGGTACCATGGGCTGGCCCATTAAGGTAGACCACAGGACGGAGACGTAAGACGCTGTCAATGAGGCTGGCATCGCCACCGGTGCCAGCATGGTCTGTGCCGCAGTCGGTGCCGGAGGAGACGGTGCCGTTGCTGCCGGGGTTAAGAGGGCCTCGGGATGGGCTTTACTCAGTGAGCGGTGCCTTGACCTGCCCCGCACCGGAGAGCTCGAGCCCAAGCTGTGGGAGGTGTCTGAGTCCTCACTAGCGCTCCTGCGCTGGCTCTTGGTGCCTCCTGACCGCCCCCGGTGCCGCGGTGCCGAGGCGCTCGACGACTTAGAGTTGGAGCCCGGAGGGGATGCACTCTCCACCCTCCGTGGCCGTCTGGGTGAGGATGGGGAGTGATGTTTCCTCCACCCACTGGGGCTACCCAGCGCGGGTTTGCCCCGAGACGCTAGTCCTGCACCCCTCGGCCGAGGGGGGGACGGAGGCGTTGGCAAAGCTAAGAGAGCCTTTGCCGTGACGAACGCCTCCGGCGTCAACGGCCTTTGCAGGGGCGCTCCCCCACTTCGGGGAGACACCGGTGCCGGAGGAACCTCCACGGCACGTGGCTGGGGTGTCTCCTGAGGCTCTCCTTGCGTGCGTGGTCGCAGGGAGGAGTCCATGGAGGCGGTGCCGGACCGCTTGGCTTTCTTTGGCACCGAAGCCTTCGGTGCTGCTGTGGGTGCCGGCGGTGCGCTCTGCACTGAGCGTCCGCTCGGTGCCGGTGACCGTGATGGCTCTGAGGCCGGACGGAGCGCAGACTCCATGAGCAAGACCTTCAGCCTGGCGTCCCTTTCTTTTTGGGTGCAGGGCTGGAAGGACTTGCAAATCTTGCGCTTCTCTTTGCGGTGCTGCTCTCCGAGGCACTGGAGGCAGCGGTCATGAGGGTCACTCACCGCAAATTGCTTGGAGCAGATGGAACAGCTCTTGAAACCAGCCGAGCCCGGCATGGCTCTCCGCTACAAGCCCCTAAGGGCAATCAACAGTTCAAATGAACTGTCGACAAATCAACTAAATCTAAATAAAAATACTGAAGCTAGAAGCTAGACTGTAGACAAAGGCTAAGGACTGCTGCTTGCACTAGCAAGGGCAGAAGTTCCAGCAACCGTCAGAGGCGGAAAGAAGGGACTGGGGACCCGCGTGGCCAGCAGCACCCTTTATAGCGCGACATGAGCGCGGCACTCCAGGGGGCGCCTGAGCTGGCCCTGCAGGCAGGCTAAGGGAAAAAGGTTCCGGGAATCTGTGCACGGGGCGCGCACACCTACATTGGAATGCATATGAGCTATCACTCGAAGAGAGAACTGACACTGATCTCCTCATCCGGCCAGCTGTGTGTTGTACGTCTCACGCTGGATGCCTGTCTGCAGGCATGCTGACCCAGGTGTGAATTGAGAGATTGGGAAATCTGACAAAGAGGAAACCTCCAGGAAGACACAAAGCGCAGGGGTGTGTTCTGGTTAAGAATAAAGACAAAGGATTGGTCTGGCATGTCATGGAGTGCAAAGAAACACCTGCATGCTTCAGCTAGGGAAACTGGCAGGGTGCTTGTCTCATGAAAATCGGGTCACAGCCGGACTGGCTGTAAAATGCTGCAAGGGTTTAGTGAGAGCAGTGCTTGCTTAGACGTGAGAAAATCCTCTGAAATAAATCTAGGCTCT
This sequence comes from Emydura subglobosa, assembly GCA_007922225.1. Lineage (NCBI taxonomy): Eukaryota > Metazoa > Chordata > Testudines > Chelidae > Emydura > Emydura subglobosa. The sequence continues at coordinate 6,407 of VOCO01024036.1, forward strand.
GGAATACGTGTTGTTGTGATTTTATTTTATATGGAAGCCTTTGTTTACGGTATTTCTAGTGGCCACTGCTTGGATCTCTGTACTTTTCTTCAATCAGCTTTGATTGGCTGTCACTCTGAACCAATCCAAGGCCTGGGAGTTCAGCAGAGCCATACTCTGAGGTGGAACACACAAAGCTGGAGAGTCCCGCGCTGTTGGAAGCGGCAGCTGAGTGAATAGCGTGAGTGTCCCATGGCCCAGTGGCTGGACACACTCGGGGGATGCTCAGCAGGTCTGAGTGGTGGGATGGGCCTATCGCCGATCTGCAGCGACAGCTGGGCCTGCGTGGCCTAGAGGGGAGTGTGTGTGTCCCCAGTGGAGGTGGGGAGCTGACCCGGGGCAGGCACAGAAAAGGCTCCATGCTAGGGGCCGGTGGTAACAAGGTGCCTCGCAGCCCAGGATGCCCCTGGAAAGCACAGCATAGCAGCGTACTGCAGGTTAGGGGACCTGTAAATTACAACCCACTGCCCCAGCCCAGTGAGAAGGAACGAGGGGAGGAAATGTGACCTGAAGGTGTAGCTGAGTCCCGGAGCTGCTGGGGTTACGCGCTGCCCTGGCTGGAGCTCTGTCCAAAGCCGCACTCTTGCCCAATGAGACTAAAGGCCAGTACTTTGCATTACAGAGACGAATACGGCTCCTCTGTCCCATGGTTTATATCATGGCAGCTTCTTTCTGGCAGATCCATTGGAGCTCAGAACTACATATCTCAGACTGAATCTGGGTGCCTTTTAGCCGCCCGCAGCGGTTCCCTTCAGCAGAGCCCCAGACTGAGAAGCTGCAGACGTAAAGAGAAAGTTGCTGTCATTGTGCTTCCCTTCCCTTGTCAAAGCCCCAGAGATGATATTTTTTTTGAGCTTCCTTCTCTAAGGGGAAGCTTGGCTCTGGTGTTGCCCTTCATCTCTGTAACGTTCCTGCGGAGCTTCAGCTGAGACGACATCCCAGCCTGTGAGATGAGCTGGGGGGTCTCTGGCAAGGAACCAACAAGGCTGAATCTCGTGGGGCTGGTGACCTGCTACTGGCTGGTTGGAAGCAGCCACCTTGAGCTCCCGCCTCAGCGTTCCCTTAAAAACCAAGTCTCCTGGGTGAGAGGAAACCTGCACCTGTGACCGGCGTACGGGACGCCTGCAGGGAGCCTGGGGGCTTCTCCAGATGCCCAGTGAGGGCTGGATTCACCGAGGGACTGAAGAACCGAACGGCCACTTTCGGCACCTGCCTCCCAGACTCGCGTCCCCCTGGGATTCACAAAACCCAGCTCAGCCACCACCAAACCCTGGAGGCGCCTACACTGCTCAGTGCTGACGTTTGCAGAGTCAAGGTTTGCTACGTGCCTCTCCCCATCTGCGTTGCTGCCTCCCACTGGCTGCCGGCTGCCAACACCCCAGTGTGCTGCAGGAGCCAGCGGCAGACAGGCCTTCCACTACCAGGGGCCCTGATCCGACAGGCATGCGTAAAGGGCTCTAACCGGATTGGGCCCCACAGGCCAGCGCACACCAAACGACCGGGAAGAGCAAGTGCTCCCTGGTCCCCTGACCACTGGGCTCTAAGTTACTTGCCTGGAAAGTGGGAGACCCCAGTTCAACGCCCCCTTGTGCCTGCAGCGAAGGGATTTGCACAGGGGTCTCCCACCCCCTGGAGCCTCAGTCGCTAACTCTGAGCTATGGCATAGTCTGAGCTGGGAGGGGGGGTCCCTCAGTCTCTGCTGCTGATGCTGTTCCACTGGGCTACGTAACTTAAGTGACTGGAGCAGAGGGACTAAATGTCACTTCGGTGCATGTTGCAGAGAGAAAATGTCTAGACCCCCTCAATGCCGGCTTCTTGGAGTAGCTAGTCCTGGCACCGCACAAGGAGAGAGAGGATTCTTGCTTTAGTCCTCAGTGGAGCACGGGGGTGAATAGAGCCGAATGGCCTGGTAATAGCCACCACCGTGAAAATTACATTTTAGTGTCCTGGTGGGGCGGGGGGAGAGAAATACCAACCAAGCCCAGAACAGAACATTTAACTGCAAAAGGGGGAACCACATGAGCAGGAGGACGCTCATTGGATGAGAATTAAACAGCTGTGACAAGGATAAAATGCCTCCTGTGCAGTGTGGAGCCTATTTAAAAACACCGTGAGAGAGGCTCAGACTAAGACTGGCTACATTGACAGCGCTGCACTGAAGACTCTACCTATGCCGACAGGACAGCTTCTCCCCTTGGTGTAGGTACAGGGGCGGCTACACCAAGGCCTTTGCTGGCGCAGCAGAAATACCTTTAACCAACGGAGCTAGGCTGGTAAAACTTTCCAGTGTAGACAAGGCCTTAGACCGACGTTGTACATTGAACATTCAGCAAATTACACAGTGGAGCTTTCCCCAAATACCTGTACAACAGTACACGTCAGGCAGCACTCACCGCGCTGGGTCTAACTGGGACCCGTCCACCCAGGTCCATGTCCCCTGCGGGGGTGTCACTTTAAGTCCAATCCAGACGTAGCTTTCTCCTCGTATCACATCCTGTATGAAATCCTGGGAAGTGCAAAGCCGAGGGGTGGGGTGAATGTGCCGTAACAGGCTAGAATTCGCTGAGCGCTCCCGTTCGATACCTGCTCTTGGCTACAGCGGCTCTGCCCGTGATGCCAGGCAGAGAACCCATCCGCACCTGAGCTAATTCACCCCCTCCCCTGGGCGGGCAGAGTCCCAGGGCAGAGGCAGGAAATGTGGCTCTCTCTGTGCAGACATGGTAACACCAGTACCAGGCCTGGGGGTCACAGGCTGAGCTGGCCCTTTAAGGGGGTCCTGGGTTCAGTCTCACCTGTGACTAGGCGCCCTAGACTGAGAGGTAAAGGCCGGGTGGAGCTACAAGGGCAGCCCTTAGGGGTGCAAAGGCTGCAGGAGCCAGCTGGGAAGAGCCGTCAGGGCTGGAAAATCTGTGGTGTTCTTGCTCTGAACTCTGTATTCATAAGCCAGACTCCGAGAAGGGGAGAAAACACCCCAGTGGGTGTTTGATTAACTGGGGACAAGGAGAAATGAGGCAGGGGGGTCGAGGCAGGCTGGATATAAACCCTGCTGCACTGGGACTGTGCTCAGTGACTCCTGTCTCTCTCAAGCTGGAGGTTTATGATCCTGTATTTTGTTACCATCTCCTCCTGGGTCTGGATCACCAGCATGCGAGAGCTCTTCTGTGAGCAGTCCTCACGGCTCCCAGTCCAGGCTTTACGCTCTTTAGACAGCCGGTAGCACTTGTCCCCATGCAGCTGGCAGTTGCTGGGGCAGAGTTTGCACCCGGAGCCGTCTGGTGAGAGAGATGTGAACAGAGGTGTCGTTAGTGCTGAAAACTCAAACTCTGCCTGGCTGAAAACTCCTGTTCAAAGCTGATTTTTAATGGAAAATGCCATGTTGACCACAATGAAAGTTTTTACTTTGGCTGAAATTTTTCATTTTTTGGTAGGGTGAGGGGACTCAAAATGGAAATACTGATGGTGGGGGGTAGAGGTGCGGGGGTGAGAGGGAGGATTTCATTCATTTTTGGAGGGGAAATAAACACTCAACATTTCCCCACCCCATTAGAAAAGAGAGGAAGGATTGTCGCTTTTCTATTGCCTTCAAAGAACATCAAACTTTTATTTCTTTTCATATTTTTCATGAACTAGGTTTGCAGTGTATCAGCTCTAGTCCGAGATATTGCTTATGTTTTCTCCTACAGGCATGGAAAGAGCCTTCAGTACTCAGTGTACCAGCAAGGGCTGTTCTCAGGGGTCAGTACTCACACACCAGAGCACACTAGAGGTGCAGACACCGGACTCTGGGTTGCTGGCAGAGTAGGGAGGCAAGAGACGTGTTGCTGTCTTACTAAAGATCTGCTTTAACGCAGTCGCAAAGTTCTGGGCTTAGTGCAGAAATCACTGACTAGGACTGGCCGGACAGAAACAAGCCCAGCCTGTGCCCCGATGGGAGACCTCGAGGGAAACTCAGCGTTGAAACAAATAATACGGTGACGGCGTGAGGAGGAGGGACACCCCCTATTAAGGCAGAACTGAACCCAGTGCCCAGCCTGGCAGTAGGGGCGCTGTGCCACTGCTAGTGCCGTGGTTCTGCTGAGAACTAAAGCAAGGCCCACTTGGGGCACTAAGAACATAAGAGCGCCCATGTGGGCTCTGCCCCCTGTCCAGACGGCTCAGTGTCCTGTCTCTGACAGTGCCCGTACCAGAGCTGCAGGGGAGTGCACAGAGCAGGGTAATTATGGAGTGATCCATCCATCGTTCACTCCCAGCGTCAGGTAGTCGGAGGGTCAGCATGGCACCAGTCACAGGGTTGTATCCCTGACCGGCTTGGCTAATAGCCAGTGGTGGATCTAGCGTTCATGAATTTATTTCTTTATTTATAGCCCAGTTACCCAGTTCTTTGGCCATCACAACATCCCCTGGCAATGAGTTCCACAGGTTAGTTATGTCTCATGTGAAAAAGTACTTCCCCTCATATTAACCAGCTGCCCATTAATGTCATTGGGTGATCCCTGTTTTCTGTATTGTGGGAAGAGTAAATAACACGTCTCTAGTCACTGTTTCCACACCATTCGTGTCCTGTCATCTTTGTTTTCCAGGTCCACTATATCCTTTTGGAGATGGGGTGACCAGAACTGTACAGAGCATTCAAGGTGTGGGCACTCCATGGATTTATATAGAGGCACAATGATATTTTCTGTCTTATTATCCATCCCTTTCCTAACAGTTCCTAACATACTGTTCGCCTTTTTGACTGTTGTTACATATTGAGTGGAAACTTTCTAGAAGTATCCACGGTGACCCCAAGATCTCTTTTTTGGGTCATAACAGCTCATTTCAAACCCATCATTGCATAGGTACAGTTGGGATTATTTTTCCCAGTGTGTACTACCTTGCACTTATCAATAGCGATTTTCATCTGCCAGTTTGTTACCAAGTCACCCACTTGTGAGAGCTCCCTCAGCAACTCCTCACAGGCAGCTTTCGCCTTAACTGTCTTCAGTAATGTTGTAAATTCTGCAAACTTTGCCACTTCACTGTTCACCCGCTTTTGTCCAAATCATGAATGAATATGTTCAACAGCGCTGGCCCCGGTACAGATCCTTGCTGGATGCTGCTATTTACCGCTCTCACCTGTGAAAACTGACCATTTATTCCTACCCTTTGTTTTCTATCTTTCAACTAGTTACTGATCCATGACAGGATCTCCCCTCTTATCCCAGGGCTACTTAATTACCTTTAGAGCCTTTCATGAGGAACCCTGTCAAAGGCTTTCAGAAAATCCAAGTACACAATATTGACTGGATCTCCCTCATCCACCTGCTTGGTGACTCCCATGAAGAATTCCCTTG
>VOCO01024100.1:0-10784 GCA_007922225.1 Emydura subglobosa
GGAAGAGAAAACTGCTGAGAAATGAACATGACCATAGTAGAAACAAGGAATAGAGCATTCGGTGATTGGGGTGGTGAGTATGTAAGGCCGGGGAGGCTAAGCTTTTTCTCACAGTGAGGTGTGGTCCCATTTTTTTCCTGCTGTATCACTCTCATGGGCCCAGCACAGTCCACATGCTGCTCAGCCCCTCTGTTGATGTAGGCGGGGGTGTAGGTGTCTCTATCTGTTTGGATTTGGGTTGGCTGGGGCCGGTACTTAAAACTTCTGGAGTGGCCTGGGGTTCAGGTGGGTCGGAGATGGGACAGGCCAGCATTCCTGTGCTGAGAGGCGGACAGTGCTCTGGCAGATGTGGGTGGCCTGAGTCAGCACTGGGGGGACCAGTGCACTGGTGCTGGAGTAGGCAGGGCTGGCCCTTGGTGCCCAGGTGTTGGGGTCGGCTGGTGCTTAACACTCCAAGGCTGGGGCTGCCTGGGGCTTGGGCCATCTGGGGTTGAGTGGCCTGGGCCAGCTGGGTTGGGGCTCCTCTGGCCACTTTAAGGGCTGGAGGTCTGGCAAGCAAGGAGGCTGGAAGGGGCAGGGCCTCAGATGGAAGGGGCAGCACTGAGCGGAGATGTGGGCCGGCTTGTGTCCGCAAACAGGCAGTTCACATGCTGTGGATGATGAGTGTGTGTGTCTGAGATAATGAAGTTGGATGTTTGTGTATGGACGGTTGTTTTTATGTGAATCGATTTAATGTTTCAGTAAGAACTTGCTGTCAGCATCCAACATGTGACTGATCACTGCATGTACCATGTCACCATGGAACTCTATTTCCAGCTGTACGGTATTGCAGTACTGGCTACTTTGATATCTATAACTGTACTGATAACATTTATGTTTTGTTCTTTTAACACGTTTCTTTTAATATATTTTGTATCAGGAAGTACTGCTGTATTAAATAAAAAATTTACTTTCAAGATTACTGTCTGAGTATCAATCCTTTGAGCGGAAGGCTGTATCTGTGTCCTCCCAAGGATCAACAGAATGTGTTTGTTTTGGGGCCTTTTTCCCAAGGTCAGAGGGAAACCCTCACTGGCAATTCCTCTAAGGCAGGCCATCCCCTTTCACTTACCAGTAACTGATGGCAGGTCATTATGGGGTGCCTCAAGTCTGATTTTTGGGGATAACTGCACGAAATCTCTAAATGTGGGGGAGCCGGTGCGTAGGCAGCAACCTCACAAAACTTGCCAGGAAGTAGCTCTGGACCCGGCGGCAGGAAGGCTGACACAATCAGAGGTCTCCATCCTGTAGTAGCCCTCATCTGACTTCACAGCCGCAGAGAACTGACACCTGCTCTGATTTGCCTGTACCACTTTCAGGGTGTTGAGAAGTTTGGACTGAGCTTCCTCTGGAACCTCACCTCAGACCAGGAGTACAAGACTCGGGACGACATACTTCTGAGGGTCAGTAGGACCCACAAGCCTCTCCACCGCAACAAGGGAATGGTCCAAGGAGAGGACCAAAGTGGAACACCTTGAGGAGGAGATCCTGAAGGTTTCCCCACATCAGACTAGCCAGAGCTCAAAGGTTAACGCACCCTTCTGAGCGGTGGCAGACACACAGCTCAGAATCTTTCTCCCCCTCTGGCAGAGAGGTGGGTTTTGAACATTGGGCCAGATGTGCAGCCTGTGGAAATCAGCAAAGCCTCATTGACTTCAAGGGGTCTAGGCTGACTGACCCCAGCTGGGAATTTGGCCTGCACCTGAGAAGGGATTTTAACGGGGTTCTAACCTCTCAGACAAGTGCTCTAACCCCAAGCTACGGGATACTCTGAGCTGATTCCCTCTCAGTCTCTCTTTGTGAAGCCATTCCACTTTAATTACATATTAGAGGGGCCAGAGAACACGTGAGGATCACTCATCGTCAGCTCGTCCTGTCTGAGGATGGGAAAAGTGTGAGATGGGCAGACACACGGCAGGATCTGCCCAACAACCCTGAGAGATTTGACACTGCACCCTGCGTGCTGGGCTGTGAGGGATTCACCTCGGGGAGACATTGCTGGGAGGTGGAGGCGGGGGATTGCACCCAAGAAATACCTGACTGCTGTAATGAATTTCTCCTCCCAATGGAAGAACCTAGCAAGGCCCCAAATGCTGGCTAACGGCTCAGGGCAAAGGAGCCATGGTACAACCCGAGTCAGGAGCTACCTACGGCAGCAAATGCGTTGGTGGGAAACACGTGCGGGGAGTCCCTCAGCAAAAAGCCTGTGCGCAGGAGTAGATTCCTGCTGTTTGTGGACTTCAGTGTATCCAGCTTTCTGTGCTGCACAGTCCTTGTTGTCCCATCTCTCTGAGCTGACACTCCTCTCCCCAGAGCCAGACAAACCAAAACATGGATCCCTGGCACGTATTTCCCCCCTTCCTCTCCCCGCTGTAAATCCTGTCCACACAGTGATTATGGGCTCAGTATTGGCCTAAGGAGAAAAAACGACTGGAAGAGACTAGGGCAGCTGGGGTGGGGGTGAAGGAGGGTGAGTAGGGTTGTTATTTTCTGTTCTCCGTGTGGAGTTGTACAAAGCTGAAACCTAAAATCTTCTCTCCAGCTCTGCGCTGGCGTTGTGAACGTGCTGCGCTGTAACTTTCAGAAGGCAAAGTCATAAAGCTTAGAAGATTTCCCATAAAAGCACTCTTCAGCTCCAGGTTTGCTCCGGGTTAATGAGTTGCTGTCGTTTTCTTGCCTTGTCTCTAGCCCACACCAGCTGCCTCTGACTTTAACCCAGGGAGCCCCTGTAACCGGCTGGGCCCAGATGCAGGGGCAGATATTCAGTTAGAAACAGTCAAGCCAAGGCTCCTCTGCACACACATTGTCACTGAAATAACTCGGTGGGGTTTAGCTCCCACCTTTTGTTGTTTCAGAGCAAGTCTGCATGTGGCTGTGGACGCCCTCACTGTGAGTTCAGAATGCCCTGGTTTGACTGAGGGCACGTCTACACAGCACCTGGGAGGTGTGATTCCCAGCTCTGTAGACGTGCACGAGATGACTCTGCTGGAGCTAGCACGATACCAATAGCAGTGGGGTCGCGGCAGCAAGGGGGTGTCGTAGGCTAGCTGTCCAAGTACAATCCCGACTGATCACCTGGACACGTTCTGTATAGACAGACCCTGAGTTTAAGCTTTTGTGTTCTTGTTTGTTTGTTTTTCCTTCTCCCCTTTTCCTTTCATTCCCTTTTTGCTTCTTTACACCCTGCTGCTCCCGTTCCTTGCCTAGGTAGTTCCTGCTTCCTTCTTTTATTATCTTTCTCCTGCTCCTCCTCCCGGCCTCTCCTCTTTCTTCACCTCATTCTGCACCTGTGCAGCTGGTGTCAGTGGGACATGCCCCTCCCGTTATCAGCCAAACCATTTCTGTGCAGCGGGAACAGAGGAGCAGAGATCCCAGCAGCCATGGCCTCAGCGACTCCGGTACAGGAAATCCAAGAGGAAACCAAATGTCCCATCTGCCTGGAATATCTGACGGACCCGGTGACCATACACTGTGGGCACAACTTCTGCCGAGTCTGCATCACTCAGCACTGGGAGACATGGACAGAGGGGGACTATGGCCCTTTGTGCTGCCCCAACTGCAGAGCCAAAATCCAGACAGGGGCTCTCCGGAACAACTGTCAGCTAGCAAATATAGTGGAAAAATCAAACACCTGGATTTCAAACAAGGAGGAGGGAATCTGTGTGAGAGACACGACAAAGCCCTGGATCTGTTCTGTGAAGAGGACGGGGAAGCCGTGTGTGTGGTTTGTTGGAGATCCCCAGAGCACAGATCTCACTAGGTGCTTCTCATGGAGGAGGCTGCCAGGAAATACAAGGTAGGAAACTCTCAGGATCCGGGTTAATTCAATCCTTTTCTTTCCAGACGAAGGCCCGGCTACACTACAGAGCTCACAGCCGTGCAGCTGCGTCACAGCAGAGCTCCTAGTGCAGACGCTCTAAGCCGAAGGGAGAGACTCTCGCATCAACTTAATTACTCCAGGCTTACAAGCAGCGGCTCTCCCGCCCACACAGCCTGTCACACGGTGCTTAGGTCGTGTAATTTTCTGTCACTCAGGAGGGTGATTTATTCACACACCGGAGTGACATCACTTACAGCAAGCTCAGCGGTCGTGTGGACATAGCCAGAGTCTCATAGAGCCACAGAATCTCCCACTGTCCCAGACTTTCCCCCTTCATCTCTGGCTCCACCTAAATCTCTCCCCTGCTGGCTCCTTCCTCTGCGCAGATGCAGGGAGCCCTGGCCACTGCTGCTGCCCTCTTCCCTACGGACTTGTCTGGTGTCCCATGATTAAAACAGACCTTCAGGGCTCATAAAAAAAAATCAGCAACAAAAAGTCACTTTCTAGCCCACATGATTGAAAAAACAAAGTTTCAAAATGTGATCCAAGTGTAAGTGCTACAGTGACGTGTGCCTGAGTCTGCAGAGAGCCTGAGCCGACAGCTCTGAGAGGAGGGAACTGCCCCATGGATCTCAATGGAGTGTTCACTGCATCGTCTATATCTCTGGGGCCCTCATCCACCTCTCCCCAGCTGGGGGCTCTGTGTATGCAGCAGGTGGGGAAGAAGGTAGTGAGCCCAGCTCCCCGTTCCAAGAAAATACACACAAGATAGAAATCTGTGCTGGCAGCTTACATCTCTGCCCCAAAGAGCTTGCAGTCTATACAGATGAGTAGAGACAAATTTCTTCTCCTCTCCAAACAAGCATTTTATGTCAGTTCTTTTCTTTTCAAAGACAGTTCGATCACCTTCTGAATTTTCTGCTGTACTCAGATTGCTTTTCCTCCAAAATAAAAAATACCCCTTTGCCAGAGGCAGATTGCAGCACTTTGCCCTTTGTACAATGATGTATGATTTCGGCTCAGGGTTGTGTTTGAACTCACACTGCCTGTGTATTTCTCAGGTTCAATGGCTGAAAAATTGCCCCTTGAGCCTTTCAAGTCCGTGAGTCACCTGTCAACTCCCTACGCCCCACGCTCTCTCTCTCTGCATATGCTCAGTGTAGTTCTTTGTTTTCCTGACTCTTAGTCAAGAACGTGACAGGGCAACAAACCCTTTAGCTAATCACATTCTGAATTTTGCTCCCCCCCCCCAGGGCTAGTGGGTGCCAGGCATTCTCCCAGGCTCTCTCCTCAAGCAAGTGACACCACTGGGCCAGGATTAGAGCCTTGGTTTGATCCTCAGCTCTGTACAAACATAAATTTCCAAAACATGGCAACCTTAGGAAAAGATCTGGGGGAGGGAGGCTGCTCCTCAGGAACCCCTAGAACATATGGCCCCAAATGTGGATCGCTGATTGCGCGTCACATCCCTGTGAGCACAGCCAAGCTCAAGGCAAGCTCAGTAACCATGTGGATTTCACAGCACTGAGAAGAGTCCAGTTTACACAGAAAGCTGCCTGAATCCTCACTCTAGCAGAGCTGGCCCTTATTACATTACAGAAGGTGGCAGCACCTCCCCATCCTCCTCCCGCATTTCCTGCAAGACACAGGTCTGGTGCCTAATTCGCTGGACTCCAGGAGTTGGGGTTAGAAGGGAGGGAAAACATGCCCCCTCCTACACACACACTTTCAGCCTCAAAATAAAACCAGCCAAATCATTTCTGTTTCTTCAGGAAAAAATCCAGTCCCATTTGAAGACTCTGAGAGAAGAGAGAGAAAAGATCCTGGGATTTAAATTAACTGCAGAGGAGAAAAGCCGAGCATATCTGGTAGGTGCCCATTGTTATTAACCTGCAGGGACTTGTAGTTAGTAATCAGATTTCTCTGTGACGTTGGTGAACGTGGGCTTCAGTGAATTTCTCCATGATCATGGATTGCTGTGTTAGATCAATGTGCAGAATTGAAGGTTTCCTTTCAGTTTATCAGTTAATGTCTAGCCCTTGTGGCTTTCACACAAATGCTTACTAAGTGATCTGAATGTCACCCGTGCAGCGCTGTCAGCTGCATCTGCCGTCATTTCTTGCCCTGTTAAATCATTTGATTATTTTTCTGCCCTGACATCTCTGTCAGTGTAGTGGAAATTCCTGCCTTCTGCTGCTCTGGAATTGAATTTCCAGAGACCACTGATAACACAGTATCCTAACCATGGCAGACATGGAAATATCCCTTTAAGAGTTTTTGGGGCCAAAGGAAAAGGTGGGAGAAAATTACTCTAGTAATGACAGGGTAGAGTTAAGTGTCAGAAATCTTAGGGTTTGCAAAGACCTTCTCCCTTATGCACACTCACCGCTCCATCAAAGGACCCCAGGCTCCATCCGTGTCTCTGACCAGCCCTTTCCCTAATTTTATACAGAAACAAACACAAACCGAGAGGCAGAAGATTGTGTCTGAATTTCAGCAACTGCGGCAGTTCCTGGAGGAACAAGAGTGACTCCTGCTGGCAGAGCTGGAAAAACTGACCAAGGAGATTATGAATATACAAAATGAAAATGTCACTAAACTCTCTGCGGAAATTTCCCGTCTCAGTGAGCTGATCAGTGAGATGGATGAGGAGTGTCAGAAGCCAGAGAGTGAATTCCTGCAGGTGAGAGTGAGTTAGAGATACCCCAGATCCCAACACAGGGACAGGACAGCTCTTGAATCATGGGCACGGGAGTCCAGCAGTCAGAGATCTCAGTGTAACTCCGTGTGTGCGTTCCTGACAGGTGAATGACTATTGTTCTTTGCAGAGTCACAGGCACATTGATATTAGAGATGGGAAAGAGTCATTAGCTCAGTGAATCCCTGGCCCTGGGGCCTGGGCAGGGTCTATTTTCCTCATCTTTGCAATATGTCTTCCCTTGGATTTCCGGTGTGTGGCAGGTGGGACTCAGATTCTTTTTCTCTCTTTCCCCTCCAGGATGTCAGAAGCACCTTGAGCAGGTACGTGGCTCCTTCCCTCTCCCACTCCCATGTCACAATGCTGGGAAAAAGCTTGGAAACCATGTTAGCAGCACATCTCCTCAAGATCACACAGCAAAATGTGTAGGCGGGGGGATCTGGGGAAGGTCATATTTTGGATACAAATATCTCTGATCATCTTATCCTGAAGACTCTGGAATGATCCATTCAGTGGGAAAGATGAACCTAATTTTTTTCCTAGAGAAGTCACATCCCTGGGGGACTGGTTGCCTCAGGGTTATGGGGATGGAATATGGGCCTTTCACTGCTGGAGCGCTCAGCCCAGAGCAGCCGTGATCAAGAGTCTTTCCCCCTTGAGACCTGTTTGGAGGCCTGTGTTGAATGAGCTGGGGAGGAGGGAGTTGGTGTATCAGTCTAGGTCAATGATTCTCAACCTAATATTTACCATTGTGGGCACATATGCAGCTCTCAATGTGTGATGTGGGCCACATCCACACAATACATATACTACCTGTATGACCCTGAGGATGTCACATGGGCCGCAGCTGTGTGCTGATTGGGCCACAGGTTGAGAACCACTGGAGTTCCGGGTGAACAGATTTCTGTAACACGTAACATGGGAATCTCCTGTCCATCAAAGCATGGAAGCCATGGAGTGAAATCAATTCCCCTTTTATCCCCAGAGCTGGTCTCTCCAGGTCAGAGTTGAAGAATATTAATGGGACCTTCAGAGGGAAGGTTTCACTGCCACAGCCTGTGCTGCACCTGCTCTGAAGCTGGGAGAAGCAGAGGAATTCTAGCTCCAGGCCCATTAGAGCAGCAACTTTCACTAACAACAAATTATCATGTGTCACTGAATGAAATATAAGAATGTGAAGTTTTCTCTTCAGGTGTAAGAAGGGGAAGTTCCAGCAGCTGGTGCAGATTTCTCCTGAACTAGAAAATAGACTCAGAAATTTCTCCCAAACAAATATTGCTCTAATGGAGACTCTGAGGACATTCAAAGGTACTGAGACAGGATCTAGAAGGGGAAATTGGGATGAGCCTCTGAGACCGTGGGAGGGGACGGGGTCTGGCCAAGTGGTTCATAATTAGATGACCTGTCTATTGAATGAAGTAGAGAAATTGAGCAGGTGTAACGGGCCCAGGTGTCAGGACATGACACATTAATTCCTGACTTACAAAAGTCACAACATTGAGGCCCAAATGTAGTAAAATGGCCTAATTTTGGGTCTCTGATTTTCTCTCCCAGTTACAGAACTTGCAAAGCCCTTGGGAATCAGAAAAACATGGGTGCTGCTCTGCCTGGATCTTAGCACTTCCCTTGCCTGTGTCAAGGTCTGCATGGGCCTCTGCAGCCACTGACTAGGGGAGTCACAAACTGCCTCCTCTATCCCTTTGCCAGTTCAGGGTAAAGCTGGCCCATTGAGCCGACCCTATCACTGCTTGAATCTCCACACTTATAATATCAGTTCTTATTATGTGTATTTCAGTCTAGGGAGGACGAGGGCCCCGTTGTGCTGAGCTCTGCAGAGATGCTGGGTAAATAGACCCAAGGGGCTCACAATGAAGAGCCCTGACCCTGCAAACTCTTAACATCCCAGTAATGTCCAAGGGACCAAAGTGTGGAAAGTTCTATTCACGCTAACGTCTTTGCAGGATCTGGGTCTAGGGTCTGACAAAATGCAAAAGGTGATTGAGACAAACCAGCTGAGGTCTGGAGGGCAGGAGAGATAATGAGGGGAAAGTAAATTTGTCTTACAGATTGTATCTCCTAGGGTGGTTGTGAGACCTAATGGCTGTTGGTTCCATTGCTGTGAGATGCCTGAATGAAAGAGGAAAAGAAGGTTCCAGCTTAGTTTATATTTCTATTAAAGACCTGAGCGTGTCTCTGTCCCACTCTGTCTCTTTCTCTGTCAGAATTAAAACCAAGCTAGGTCAGTTAAGAGTGGGGCCGTTGTTATAAATATGAAAGCAGAAATTCTCATCTTTTCTCCTTTGCCCTTCCATACACCAGCCATGACAGACACAGCCCTAAAAATAAACACATGAAATGCTAAGGGGATCCCCAGCTGAAGTCACACAAATAAACCTTACACCAGCCTTGGGGCTGGGTTCATGCCTACGCTGATGAACAGAAACGCTCTGACTCAGCAGCATCCAAACACCCTTAACTCTGACCTTGGGGTTTTCATAGCTACTCACAGCACTTTCAATATTAAATCAAGAGGAATGAGTAGAAAGCTCTCTCCTCTGAGGGCTGAAACTATCTTAGCTTTACTCTGTCTCCCCATTGCTCTTCTCCATCATCTCACCTTCACTGTGGGCACGGTTGGACACTCCTATGGGAGCTTCTCACTCTTTCATGGATTGCGGAGGTGCTGCCCTCTGATGCTGGCCCCCCTCTCTTCTCTCTGGGCTGAGAATGGGACTTCCCCACCCAATGTCACCTCCTACTCTCGGGTCTTAATTGGCTTTTCCCTAATGCTGCATCTTCCTCTCTGTTCCCTGGCCTGGGAATGGAGGCTGCAGTTAGGGGAGGCAGGCTGCCGCAGAGCTTTAAAGCTGATAACTGCCTCCTCTGCTCCCTCCTCACTAAAAGCTGCTAACACCTTCCTTGCTGTGTCTCTGCCGCTGGGAATGGAGCAGCCCCAGCAGGGGGAGCAGGGAGCTGAAGCCTCTACAAACAAATTAGAAACTAATTAAGTGGGTCCATTACACAGGCCGAGGAACTGCAGTGACAGCTCTGCTCAGTCTCAGGCACCTAGGACAGAGGCAGCTTCCTGGGATCCAGGCGTGTCCCAGCCAGAGCAGGGCAGCTGGGGAGTGTGAGAAATGGTCCCAGCCTCCCCCAGCGCTGAGCTCTGCCCCTAACGCTCTGATTCTCTCTCCCCTCAGTGAATTTGACACTGGACCCAGAAACGGCTCATCCCCAGCTCATCCTGTCTACAGATGGGAAAAGTGTGAGATGGGCAGACACACGGCAGGATCTGCCCAACAACCCTGAGAGATTTCATTCTGTGCCCTGTGTGCTGGGCTGTGAGGGATTCACCTCGGGGAGACATTGTTGGGAGGTGGAGGTGGGGGATGGGCTATACTGGGCTGTGGGGGTGGCCAGAGAGTCTGTGGTGAGGAAGAAATGGATCAGCCTTAGCCCTGAGGAGGGGATCTGGGCTGTGGGGTGGTGTGGGGATCAGTTCCGGGCTCTCACCTCCCCTCGGACCCCCTTGCCCCTGGACTGGGTCCCCAACAGGATCCGGGTGTGTCTGGACTGTGACCAGGGGCGGGTGACATTTTTCAATGCTGGTGACGAGGCCCCGATCTTCACTTTCCCGCCGGGCTCTGTCCCTGGGGGCAGAATCCGCCCCTGGCTAGGAGTAGGGCCAGGATCCCAGCTCAGACTGTGTCCCTGAGACACATGGGAGAACCCCACTGAGAATCCTGAAATCAGCCTCTCTACCTCACACATCCTAGTCTCTATGACCCTGGAGAACTGTCTTCCTATAGACTTTCTACACGGCCATCTCCATGACCCTGCAGGCTCTCTGGATTCACTGGACTGTCAAACCATAGAGAGCAGGGCAGGATGGAGGTAGAGAAGCCAATTTCATTGCCTCAAGGATTTTGAAGTCTGTTTCTCAGTCTCGTCTATGGTCCAGGAGGACTCGGGGATCCCAGCTCAGTCCCTGTAACTCAGAGGGGGGAAAAAGCCCTGTGGGAATGAAAACAAAGAAATGGCTTCTCTAGCTGCAGTTATACTGCTCTCTATGACCTGGGAGGATTCCCATCAACCCAGCTCCCCAGGCTTCTCATCTCTATGACCCCTGAAACCTCCTCCCCAGTCCCTCCCTGGAGCAGCACCAGGGTTGGGGCGGGGCGGAGGCTGAAGAACCCCTGGAGCTGCAGGGGGAGCAGAGGGGCCCTG
>VOCO01024101.1:0-19955 GCA_007922225.1 Emydura subglobosa
TCATACATCTAGTGCTGTCTAGGAGTTCAGCAAGCCACACCTGGAACAGAACTTATGTGCCCAGGCCAGGACTCTTGAGCCAGTCTTCCTTGAGTCATTGTCATCCTGGTAACGAATTCCTTCTACATTAATGCCACTGCTCTGGGCTTCATGCCCTGGACACAGAACTGCCTGCCCAGCTGTCCCAGGGTGGGACTTTTGCAGTTGGGTAGAGCTGATGGGGTACGCTTCTAGGGAATTGAACTTCCCCAAAATGCTTGTCACTCACATTTCCAAAAGATGCCCCATTGTAGCCCCAGACACTGAGCGGGAGACATGCTGAGTACCGCTGTGCCCGGCATGCTCACATCCTAACACATGGATTTGACCTGTGGGTCTTTGGACACAAGGGGTAGGTCCTGATCCTCTGAACCACCAAGAGATCTCACTGCTCCTGAGAAGATGGCTCACTGAGCAGCGGGTATGCTCAAGCGCTGAAGCTTTTGCAGTGCAGTAACTTTCTGAATATTTCTAAACTGCTTCTCGCTGCTGTTGAATAGCTGAGCTCAGCAGTGGTCCAGAGTCATAAATGTGATGAGAGTCAAACCCGTTATATTTCCCTAGCTCTGAAAAGACAAAATTACAAACCTGGAAACTTTAAAAGCAGCTCATTATTCGTTTATTATTATTAGTAGTAGTAGTATTTTGGAGGCGGGCATATCTTGGGAACCACTAACATTTGCACCACAAAGTATGCTCCTGCCACTGTTGAGGTATAGTTGGCGTTGAAGACAATCTCCTACTTATGTGGATTTAGAGCACTTTGAATAATCAACTGTTAAAAGAAACCAAAACATTTCTGCTCTGGACAAAAGTTCCAACCACGCTGCAGCCAGAAGTACAAATGTGCACTCCAGACATTACCTGAAACCGGATTTAAATTCATAGGTGTTGGGTGGAGCGCAGGTCACATCTCCCACAGGGCACGCATAAATAAGCTTCTTGGGCTTTTCCTGGAACAGCAATCCCAGCACATCCACTAGAGCATCAGGGAGGGGCGCAGGGTCAGGCAAAGGTTGAACAAGAGGCTCTCCTCCCCTCCTGGCTTAGTCATGGCAAGGCTGCACAGTGCTGAAGAAAGTCGTACTAAGTGTGATACGACCCATGCCAGGGTAGCCAACTGACAATGCCAAGGTCAGGGCAGGCTGCAAAAGGAGAGCAGATTCTCCCCACGCTGGTGGGTGACATTGAAGCCTGGCTTCCCAACCAGCCACGAACTGCTTCTGATTATCCCACACTGGATATCATGAAGCCAGTCCACAAATGCCCACAGCCCCTTTACTGCATTTCAGCTCCAGGCTCCCAAATCAGCACTAGGTCCAGCAAAGAGACCAGTTACTTAAACTCTCTGCTCTTTGCTAAAAAGGTTCCCTCTGACCCCAAGGGGTCAACCACAGCACCAGATCAATATAAGTTTGGATCTTACCTAAAATACCACGCTTCCAGCCAATCCTTTAGTAACTAAACTAAAGGTTTATTGTAAAAAGAAAGAAATAAACCACGAGAGAAACGTTAAAGGGTTAAAGTAAATCACAGATATACAAATGATTAAAAGTCCATATACTTCAGGTTTCTGGAAGATATGTGGATTTGCAGGCTTGTGTAGTTCTCTCTGGTTCACATCCAGTACCTGGATGGGTCTAAGTCCTTCGGTTCAGTTGCAAGATGAATTGTTCCAGAGATAGATGTATGTCTGCAGACTGGACAGGAGCAAAGACCAAATGGTTTCTCTGGCTTGATCTTTTAAACCCCCTCCATGCGGCCTGTGGGCAGTCACAAGACACAAAATGGAGTCCATAGTCACATGGGCCAATCCTGGTGACTCCTCTGGTGTGCCTGGGGTCCATAGTCACATGAGACAGTCCTGATGCTTCATCAGGTAGGCTGCCTGCCATGGAGTCCAGAGTCACGTCAGCAGGTTCTGGTGACTCAGTGGTGATGCTGGTTTCTCCCTCGGGGCCTCTTGCATCTGGGAATGTGTAGGAAGCCGCTGTGGCCTTCCTCGGAGACAGAGCCTGAGGAAGGGCACGAGAGCCCTGATTGGCCCAACTCACACCCTGCCCCGGAGTCTGCCCGGCAACAAGGGACCCGGGCCGTGATAGGACCACCCGGCCAGGCCAATTGGCAGACGCGGGGCGGAGCCCCAACAGGAAGGGGAAGGATAAAAGCCTGGCCCCTGAGCTCAGTAGAGCGCAGATTGCCGCCAGAGGCAGACGTGCTGCCCCGCCAGCAGAGGCCTAGGCCAGAGCCTAACCGCTGCCGACAAACCCCGGCCCCACCTGGGCCCAGGGATTGGATAGGGCCCTCAAGGAGTTGGACTAGGCAACCCGGCCAGGACGACTGGGCCGAGTTACCCCGACCCCGAGCCCGGGGCCGTGCTCGGGAACTGCCAGACTGGGCCGAGACCCCAGAGCCGCCCGAGTGGCGGGCACCCCCGGAGGCCAGACCGGATTTGGAGGAACTGCCGGCCGCCGAGCCCCTCCCCGCAGCGGGGCAGGACTTGGAGGAGCTGCCCGAGGCTGAGCCGCTTGCACCAACCTACAACGACCTGGAGGAGCTGCCCCCTGAAGAGGAGTTTCCTGCCTTACCCCCGGTCGACGAGGAAGGACTAGCAGCGCTAACAAAGATGGACTATCCTTGGGACACAGAGGAGACAGGTACCTGGGTCAGTGGGGAGGAAGTAGCCCAGGGACAGCCACGGCCTGTGGCTGAAACCGCCTTATAACCGGTGTGTTGCGGCGGGAACCCCGCCGGCACAGTGGCAGCCACTTCTGCCACTGCTAGGGCCCTGGGCTGGGACGCAGTGGAGACGGGTGGGCCTGCGTCCCCCTCCCCTTCCCCTTGTCCCTAGCCACCCCAGGAGAATTGCTCTCCTGACCCCACCTGAGCGATTAGCTGCTGCTCACTCCTGCCTAGGGGTTGAAGTATTGGACTCCTGTTCGCTCGCCCTGCCAGAGGACCTGAGCGATTAACTGCTGCTCACTCCTGCCTAGGGGTTGGAGCACTGGACTCCTGTTCGCTCGCCCTGCCAGAGGACATGAGCGATTAACTGCTGCTCACTCCTGCCTAGGGGTTGGAGCACTGGACTCCTGTTCGCTCGCCCTGCCTGAGGGCCTGAGTGATTAACTGCTGCTCACCCCTGCCTAGGGGTTGGAGCAACTGACTCTGTGCTCGCTTGCCCTGACTGAGGGCCTGGGCGGGTAACTGCTGCTCATCCTGCCCAAGGGTGGATTGTTAGGACTATTCACTCGCCAAGCGCGAGCTATTCCCTGTTTGTAGGAAGCCGCTGTGGCCTCCCTCGGAGCCAACACGCCTACAGAATGCCTTAATGGGTAATTACGCTGGCCATTGTTCTGCAGCCTTCCTATCTGGGGTGTTGCCCAGGCAGAACAATTTGAAATACAGATATCTCAAATACATCTATAACTTCCATTTCACATATTACACATGAACATAAGTATTATCATCTTACTTAGCACATTACAATCTTCCGAACAGTACCTGACATGGCCTATCCCACATGGATTATTATGATTCTGCCATGCTGATGTCACCCAATATACTAAATGCCCCCCCTCTCAAGCCAGCCCGCATGACACCAAGTTTGGCTGCTGTTAGTAACAAGTGTGATAATCAATATTACACTATTAAGTGGTCCTGGCCTTTTTACTGGTCTATCAAAATCTCCCTGTACAGTTCCCCGTTTTAAAAGTCATCTTTTTTAGAAGGGGGCTTTTACGTAACTGCTGTCACATTTATTCTGATGCACCAGAGCCGTGATCCAAGGAAAGCCCAAGGCTCTCACCTGAGACCTGGCAAATTATCCTCTTGTTGGCAACTGAAACTCAGTACACCAGATTAGTAATTGATGAGCAGTCATCTCCCCTAACTCCCATTCAGTCTGTTTTCTTCCAGGGTAGGAGCGAGGGTAGACAAATTTTGTGCCAGATCCAGCATGTCATTAGTTGGTAAAGAGAACCACTATTATTTGGAACCCCAATATCACTACAATGGGGGGGAAAGCCAAATTCAAGATTCCCATGCCCGGGGGGGACCATCCCAACAATGCTTCTCACCTCTCATGTTTTAGATCCCCACCAATTCTTGCAAATACCCACTTAATTTCATTGACACTATGAGGCACAATAACCATGACTCTGTGCCCTTTCTCTTTGGGAGTGCATCTGGTTCTGCAAATCAGGATATACAAATAACATTTGTAAGACAGTTAAATTCATTCCAAGTGGTACAGGCTTCACAGCAGAATAAAAAGTATCCATCACTTTACACTGATTATATCTAAGGACAGGCAATGCAAAATTCAAAGTCACATCCCCTAATCACTACAATATGATACAGACATCCATTTTCATGAGGATTATAATCTATTTCATGCACATAGTTAACAAGAAACATAGGACACCAGCTTCTGAGACACAAACAGTGATCACCTATATACACTAACATGGCGTTATTAGTGGCAAAAGGGTTAATAGCACAGTGGCATTTGCCTTCGTTGGGTTTTAAACACACTTGCAAGGCATTTTTGTTGCAGTCACATCCAATTCTACATTCCTTTGAACAGGCTTCCAGTGTTCCTGTTTTCCATTCCTGGTCATCTCTTACGACCCACATTTTGTGATCTATGGGTTCCATTACAGACGAACTAATATTGAGGCCTAAAGCCACAATAGGGGAGACCATTTTATTTCTGCTTCTGATATTAGTAAAAGAAAGACCGTGGCCTCTCCTGACTCCTTGCTAGAGGTGAAATTTACCATTTTCCACCAGGTTTGTAAATCTTTCAGTCTGGGTAGATTTTTCTCAAATAAAGCTTCTGACTTCTCTTGGGAGTACCCCCCTGATACCGTCACGGATCGTATCTTTACCACATCAATTACCCACACTGGTGTTTGCAAACGTGCCATTGCCAAAGAAGTGTGAATCTGAAGGGTCTCTACAGCCTGCAAGAGGTGATGCTGATCTTTCTCTTGGGATTGCTCCCATTCCTCTAGGATTTGTGTCACCTGGTGCTGTAGAGAGCTTCACTGGTGGAATGACACCTTGACAGGTGTTGCTAAATCTTTTATGTGAGCTCCCTTTGGAGTCATTTTGTTTGCTAGCACTGAGGCTGTTCAGGATTGTTCCTCCTGTTCCAAGTACTCCCCACAGAGCCTTTGCTTACCAGTCTCTTGCCAGATTTGGGGACCTCATGTAGATTTATCCAGTTTTTCCAAACTTCAGATAACGTCAGGACAAACTGCTCCCAGCTGGGGCCCTAGTGCCAAAATGTTTGCTAGGCTCGAGTGGTTTCTAAATTCACAGTTCTGTACTTTTTACTCCATGGGGTTCCTGGACGATCCATTTTCCCGTCATACTGGGCTGCATGTTAATAAGTGTTTTACCAAGGCACCATTGTAACCACTCTACTATCCAAACATTCTTTATCCCTATTATACATTTCTTGAGAACCCAGGGCCTCCAAAATGCAGGGCGAAGGGATCTCCCATTCCCCTCCTGGTGTCACTCTCTGAAGCCTTGCCTTCCCCAGACTTTCTTGTCCAGTGTTTGGGGGAGAAAGGTATAGTTTTCACCTAAAATGAACATCAAACAACTACCCACAATAGACTGGCATAAAAAAAGCTCTAGTCTACTTATGAGGAATGACCCGCACCACCACTGTATTTTCCTGTAATATATCTTTGAAGGTCAGATTTCGGCCATGCAATCTGTAAAGTTGCTTTGCTTTTTCGGGCCTAGTGTCACACATGGGCAGTGTTAATTTGTAAAAAGGGAAAATTGGCTGGGAAAATTAACTTTTTATTTTAACTGTGTACTTTGAATGTTTTTTGCTTTTAGCCAAACTGTTTTAGTTAAATTGTCTCAACTAGTACGATTCACCAACTTTGCTTTATATGTGACATTTTGGGACTGTCCCACCCAGTGAGGGACAGGTGGTCACCCTACCTCTAGGGTACGTCCACCCAGCAAAAATCCCCCACAGCAGCCAGTCCCAGGGCCTGGGTCTACAGCCTCAGGCTCTCAGGACTTGTGCTGCAGCACTAAAAATAGCCATGTAGATGTCTGGCCTTGGACATGAGCTTGGGCACTGAAATTCACCCTCCTTCCCAGGCTTCAGAGCCTCACCCCCAGGTCTCCACGGCTGTTTTTAGTGCCAAGCGTGAGCCCTGCAAGCCTGCGTCTGTAGGCCCAGGCTCTGAGACTCACTTCCATGGGGCTTTTCTGTGAGGTTTTGCAGTGCAACCATCTGCCTGGGGATCCAACGTCTGACGGGGCTTAGATGGAGCCTGGCCTATTGCAGAGGCAGGGACGGGGGAAGGATGGGCGAACTCCCAGGGGTGGTTTTTGTTGTGTGAAAGCAGGACACAGGACAGCTGTTAGGGCTTTTAACAAGAGCCCAGACGGTGGGAGGATGGACTGCAGCAGGGAAAGTCCGGCACTCCAGGCGCTCAGAGACAGTGCTGCTGTGCCACAGGGACGTAGAGTCCCATGGGGAGGATGGCAGCAGGGTGTGAGCTCCCATTTGGCTAAGGTGGATGCCTGAGAGCATGGATGACTTGTACAGCCTGGTGCCTGAATTGTGTCCGGTTCAGAAGCCTGAAGCAGGGCAGTCGGAGAGGAAACCAGAGATGCTCAGAACGAAGCTGGTTCCTGGCTGTGGCCGTAAGAAGAAAAGCTGGGCCTCCATGCAAGAGATCTGGAGGCCCAGAGAGACTTTGGCAGTGAGAACCAGGAGGATGCCATTGAACAACCCCGCTGAGCATCCCACGACCAACTCCTTCTCTGCAGCCAGGCTGCAGTTCCTGAGAGGATGTTTCCCTCAGTCGGCGATAGGCATTTCGGGGTGGCAGCTGGGAGTGGGACGGGGTGACTGTTCTAGGGAGATGATAAAAGACTTGGCAGAGGTGAGGCTGCTTTTCACTGAGGGTGGGGAGGTTTCAGCAGCAGACGGCAGTCAGGGCCCGTCAGGGGCAGGTGTAGGGAGCATTTGGAGGGGTCAGGTTGAAGCTGTTTTGTGGGAGAGTGACTCTGAACTAAAATTCTTGCAGAACTGATTTGGAGCCACCAAAGAGCCAGCTCCTGAACTGTATAGAGAACAAATCACACGTTCCAGGCCTGTCCACATGCTTCTAGTTCAGAGACAGCAAGGGAAAGAAACTCCATCTCAGTGTGTGTAACGCATGAGAGCACACATTCGCTACAGATTCTGCAATGGTGCAGATAGTGAGACAGGAAGAGAAAGAAACTCGTCTGAGCGTGGGAGATAGAGACCTGCCGCTGCTGCTGATTCGGGCCAGGAAACAGAGACCTCAGTAGGGTGTGTCTGGTGACCACAACTCTTCAGAGATGTTTCCATGCACATGTTACAGAAACAAAACAGGAAGGAAAAGAGAAACTATTGCAGTGTGGGTAAACCTCACCCTCAGTTATCAGATTGCAGATAGAGAAAGAAAGAAAGACTTGGCCATGAATACATTTAACCATTTATCACCATAAATAAAATGACTTTTTCCTCTCAGCCTCCCTTTTAGTCACCCAGAACATGAGAGTACTCATATTTCAGATAGCACAAGAATATTTGACAGGGTTACTCACAGATATCTCACCATTCCTGGCAGTTACGATAATAGGAACGTGGCAGTAGGAAGACGGGAGGGAATAGTGGAGGAGGAAAGGTGGCGAGAAGCATGAGGAACTGGTAAACAGCTGTCTGATGATAGGTGGCAAGGGAGTGCCGGATTTCTATCCACTTTTTAAAGTGGACTGGGAAAGCAGTGAAGTTCAGGGAGACGGGTGGAGTAGTCCAGACAGCTGGGTGTCACCAAGAAAGAGTCAGCCCCTAACAGAGGAGAAACAGGAGCAGAGGGGCAAGGGTGGGGGAGAATTGGCAGAGGGGAGGAATCAAGTAGGGGCCTGGTGTGAGATTGCAGGTGTAGAGGGTGAGCAACTAGGGATAGATTATGGAGTCCATGGATCTGACAGGGGTCTTAGAGGGAGGGTGTGTGTGTTTGTAGACAGTGGCCAGTGCATTGTGGGAGCTACTGGGGTACAAATAAAATAACCAAACAGTAATAACAATGGTGATGAAGGGCCCTTGAAGACAAGGAGAACAGTTGTGTAATACTGTGGAGGTGGAGGGGGAGGTGAAGGACTGTCAGAGTGGGGGTGACAGGATCAGATTGGCATTCCTGGCTGAGAAGGTGGCTACACCATTGTAAACAGGCTTTGGTTTGGATTCAGGGCACTCCGGGATGCTAGTGAAGAGGCCACTGCAATAAATCAAGGCATGAAGTAAATGTATGAAGGAGCAAATGCTTCACCTGGGGGAGCTGTGGTAGTGGCAGGCGTGAGCCGTGTCTCAGAGGTTATGGTTAGAGATCAGAACAGAGAAAGGAAATGTGACCCAGATGAAAGATGTCTCCTGTTAGTAGGAGGATGGCTGTCACGATATGGCGAAAAAACTCAAGCAAAGTATGTAATTAATGTCCACACAAGTATGGCTATTTAGCATGTCAACAAGATGATCTAGTAAATGTAACACAAATGGAGGCATAAATAGGTCAAATATCTAGCCCACTGGACTCCAGTTCTGGAAAACTCAAATGGTCTTTCTGCCAGATCCCTGCTCTCAAGAAAGGTGGGAATTCAACCTTCTTCTTCTTTGTGTGCCTGCTCATGTTGATTTCATGTTAGGTGTGTGCGCACTCATGTGTGCGGCTGCTGGAGATTTTTGCCTCAGTGGTATCTGTGGAGCTGGCTCTGGTACCCCCTGGAGTCCCACGCTCATGCACCAGCATATGAGACGCCGCCAGCCCTGCGCCCCCTCAGCTCCTTTCCGCCTGTGATGGTTACTGGGACACCTTTCTCCCTTGTGATCGCAAGTGTTTAGTGGTTGTCTTATAGCTGTTGTAAATATAGTTCTTGCAAAAGAAACAACACACAGAGCAAGATCATTCCCCTGCGCCAAAGAAGGGTAAGAAGGCGGGGTTGGGGGAAGGATCATGTTGGGACAATTGCCTGCATCGGAGCAGCAAGTGTCAGCTTCTCCTCCCAGGGCTTCCAGCCTGGTGAGGGAACCACTTGCAACTCCCGGGAGCAGAAGGGGACCTCTCCATCTAGTGATACCCTCAACGCCAGAGTCCTTTCAAATGGCCAGGGACCACTAGTGCCACCCACCCCGCTCTACCTTCCCTCAGTACTGGAGTCAGTGAAGGCACCCGTAAACCGGGGAAAACCTGCCATGGAGCCACCGCAGTGGTCAAGTGACCGATGCTGTTCCCCTTAACCTCAGCACTGGTCCACAACACCATGGCCTGGTCCCTGCACCACGACAACAGTCTCTGCACTCTTGTCCCCGGTATCCAGCTCAAAGGCGAGGATCACTGGCTGCATATTCTGGTCCCAGTCGCCCCATTACCAATCGTCACCTTTCCAGTGGCACTGGTCAGAGGACCGCTGGAGCTGATCCCCAACACCACATGGCCCCACACCACACCATTTGCCGCCATCACACACATCTTTTCATGGTATGATACTATCCTTTGTTTTTCTGGACTCTGTCCTTACACCAGCTGAGGTAAGCGGATGTACCTTGTTTCTGTTAGGGATGCCTTTTGTTGTATTTCAAAAACTGCTCTCTGGTGCTTTGGATAACCTGCCTTATTTCATGCATTGTAGCCGTCCTGTTAACCCCTTGGTAACGCTGAATTCAGCATCTGTGGTGCCACTTCGCACTTTGCCCATCACTTTGTGCACAAGTCTCCAGTTGCCTGGCTTCTGCACAATCACTTGCTCGTCTCAGGTGATCTCCCCTCTGTTGCAGTTACAGGCTAGCTGCATGTCTGCCCCCTTTCTGGTCTCTCTGAGTGCACCCAGCTCAGGTGTTCAGCATGTTACACAGCATGTTACACTGCATCCTTCAAAGTCAGCAGAGCTCTGGCACAGTCATTTTGGATTTTAAAAATCGTTCCGTACCTGTCACTATGTAGGGTAGCAGCCATTATCTTCTGGGTCCACATCGTTTAAAGGGACCATTCAGTAACAGGACCTTGGGGTGTGTACAGAGATATTTCTTGCCCACTCAAAGCAGGGGTCTTCTGGATCATAACAACATTGGGCTTCCTATGAAGCACTGGGGGAATGCTGGTGTTCTATGGGCACTCTGCCTCATCCATGCTTGCACTTGCCCGGACACATTGCAGGTGATGAGACAGGCTCCCCTCCTTCTGAACCAGTCTGCTAGTGTTTACCCTTTAATCCCCTGAGTATATGCATGGCTATGATTATGCTACATATGGTTTTGCATAGATTAGGGGCCAACTCACAAGCAATTCAAAGCCATGCTCAAAGCCATGCTGACACATCAGATGAATTAGGAGGTTTGATTCCTGGTGTCAGTGAAGAAATACTCCCACACCCAAGATAGCAACGCATTCTCTGTGCGGGTTCTTACCTTTGGAATGTCGCCTTCCACACACTGGTCCAAAACAGCTGCTGACCGTCTGGACATCCTGCAAAGTCCATATTCTAAAAGACTGAAGCAGTTGTAGGGAGGGCTCTATTTGGGAAGAAAGTGTGGTGTGGGGGGAGTGTTGAAATCTACGCTGGGTCTGCTGACTCTTGATCTGCATAAATTATGTGTTGTCTGAAATGACCAACATTTGATACCATGAGATTTTAATGAAACTGCGGCCATGTTTATTAGACTGCAACCATTTGATTTTACATAAAAGAAGGAGAGATGTAACATATCCACATACAAACCTTAGTGGAAGCTCTTGTGTAAAGTTCATGTAAAACAAATAGAAATGACTTCATCTAGTCATAATCTGTATATTTGTCTTTTGCTATACTAGTGGGGAGTAAGAGGCTGAGCTACTGAACATAGGAAGCTGTAGGGTTAGAATGAAGTGAAATTCTGTCCATGATTATTAATAAACTACATTTCAATTACAAGAGGAAAACAAATATGACACAGTGTTATCATCGTTAACCAACCCGTAATTATACAATGAAACAACCCACCTCCATCCTCTCCTAAATATAGCAATCACAAAAATCACACACATCCACAGATAAACTGCTCTCACACAACTACATGCTGTCCTAATTCTGTGTAATACACCACGATGCTCAGCTTCTGCTGTCTTCTTGTTGTTTATGTGCTGTTTCATTGTTTCTTCAAAGTTTTGCTTATCATAACTGAACACGTCCTCTTCCTTGAAATGTAATACACCAGCATAATATGAGTCTCCATTCTCTAAAGTCCCTACATCTTCTTTTCCGGTGAACAAGATGATCATGTATCTCATGGCCTTAACTCCAAAAATCTCCTGTATTCGCTTCACTGCTTCCTTGTCTTCTTCAGTGTAACGGCCCAGCTGGGTCCCCAGCACCAAAGCGTGGGGCCCTGGGATAGACAGCATGATACGGTGACCAATTTCTTGCTAAGCGTCTGCACTACAGATCTTTGGATAAAAAATTGCAGAAGTATCAATCACTAGAACCATCTTCCCATTTCAGATCCTACTGCCATATTTACAGTCTTCGTTACTGTCTGTGCTCTCAGTTTGGAAGCAAACACTTTCTCACTAAGGATGGTGTTTCCTGTCACACTTTTGCCAGCTCCAGGTTTACCTACAAGGACGATTCTCAGTTCTTGGTCACACAAATCTGTTCAGAATGAAAAATGTAACGTCACTTCAGAGAAAATACAGTTCAGCAATGGGTCAGAGATTGTTGGTTTTTGACTACAGCAAAGAGAGGGATTTCTTGGTTGCAATCCTGCCTAACACTGCTTTGCTCTGTGGCTTGGGTTAAGCCACTTACCCTCCCTGTTTCTCAGTTCCCCCACTATAGTGGAGTGGCACTTCTGCTATAGTTAAGGCTGAGTCACTTACTGTTTAAAGGATGACTTTCTTAGTACTCAAAAACAATGAGCTTACTTGGATTGTCTTGAAATTTGCATGGCTTCATCGGGATCAGTGATCTACATTTGGGGTTCTTTGAGCAAGTGTTTCCTGAGATAAAGTCCCCCTAAAAATAGCATGTGACATCAACATTTTTTTATTCTGCTAAGATTTGTTTTGCCTCCTACACCTTGGGCTCTGACTGTGACTCTGATCCTCCCTAAACTGATATAACCCACTCAGGATTTCTCTCAGCTACTGCACCACACTCAGTTCTCCTTTAGGGAAGCAATATTGAAAAAGTTGTTGAGGAAAAGTTTAGAACGCCAATATGGGTTGACGCTCCAGGAAGAGTGAAATGTGCATGGATGGTGACAATGTGGGTCTGTTGAAAACCAGGAGTTTGCAGGCACTCTGTAGTCACTGTAGATTGATGGCTCAAAGCAACATGCTGTGGTCACTGAATCGGAACACTTCTGGTTTAAGAACATATTTTAAAGTGCTCTGAAATGCACATGATGTTAGGGCATGTCTAAAGCACAAAATTAAGTCAACCTAGTTTGTTGGCATACAGCTGTTGCAGTAATTAGATCACTTGTGTGTGTCTACACTTTGCCCTTGTGTCGGCGGTGCGTGTCCTCACCAGAAGCACTTGCACCGATTGAACTGTTTGAAAGTCAGCAATTGAAAGCTTTGAAAGTCAGCTTTGAAAGTCAGCAATAGTTAGTGTAAACAATGAAGTGTCTACACTAACAGTGCATTGACCTAATTACATCGACATTGACTCTACACCACTCGTAGAGTTGGTAAGTCGGTGTAGTGGGCGCGTTACATCGGTGAGAGCAAAATTTTAAGGTAGAAACTTACCGAGTTAGGTCAGCATAAGCTGCCTTGCATCATCCTAAATCTGTAGTGTATATCAAGGCTTACTTTGGGAGTATTGTGAAGGAAAAAAGCATGGATTGACTAGAGGGAAGCTAAAAGATCATGACTCATGCGCCTCACCTGCTTCAGAAAGGGCCAGGGTTCTGTGGCTGGAAGGAGCTGACACAAGCCAGAGCAATGAGGGAGCGGGACAATTTTCAGAAGAGGGTATACAAATGACCCAGGCCCACGACTAGGCACAGCCACCCACTAGCATTTCATTAGCGTGTGGAGATAAAATATTGTCAAATGTTAATGATGTCATGCTCAGGGAAGTGTTTATAAACCAAAGAGGGTTATTTTCAGAGATGTGTTTGGTGTCCTACAACACACACACAAAGACACAGCTCGATGGATCAGGTGCTGGAAGTGCTGGGTAGCAACCTCAGGGTAAAGATGGGTCCACACTAGAGAAGTTGAAAGAAAGGAGAGAAATTTCAGTTTGTTTTAATTTTCAATTTTTGAAACATTCCAACCAGCTGTTGTCTGGACAGTACAATAGCAGAAGGAACAATAAAAGAAGGGGAACCTCTCTGAGGATGATATTCATGTATCAGACTCATAGCTTTAAGGCCAGAAGGGACCATCATGATCATCTAGTCTGTCCTTCTGCACAACACAGGCCGCAGACTTCATCCACCCATCTCCAGTTTAAACCTGCAAGTGACCCATGCCCCATGCTGCACAGGAAGGTGAAACCCACCAAGGTCTCTGCCAATCTGCAGAAGGTCGCAGAATTCAGCGGCTTCCCGACTAGACAAGGAGACATTTCAGTAGAGGAATGGATCAAGTCTGCAGAGGCGGCTATGTGTGTACTACGACTACCTGAAGAAGATCATGTGGACTTCACTGAGGAACACCTTAAGGGCCAGGCCAACACCACAGAAAAGTTCATGGCAGAGGCAGACAAAGCAGATGTGGAAAAAGTGTTTGAACTCCTCTTAGAAGTATATGGAGACAAGGTACCTATTGGAACCCATAGAATATAAAAATAATAGTTAATGGGTTTTGTGCTTTAAGATAGAATAGTAAAGTATATAGCTTGGGAAAAGGGCTGGAAAGACCGGATAAGGGCTGTCCTGATGCTAGCACAGCACAAATAGAAGGCAGACATAAAAACAAAAGCTGACCAGAACTGACTAAACCCAGCTAAGTAACACTTGAAAGTGCCTACAAGTCAGGATGACTCAGCAGAAATGCTCACTGATTGGTTAAATACTGACCGCAAAAGTGACACTGTTCACTGGTTGGTTACATACTGATAGCAAAAGTGACACTGTTCACTGGTTGGTTACACACCGATAGCAAAAGTGACACTGTTCACTGGTCGGTTACACACTGATCAAGCTGATCAGTTTGGTGATCAGCCTGAGGGTATTTAAATCCCCAAAAGTCAGTGGCACTTTGGACTGCAGCCTGCTGGGATCCTCAGTAGTTGGACTGAGCCCTTCTATGAACCAGCAGCATCCAAGGGATGGCTAACACTTATCAGAGTTGACTCGGCCCAAGGGGCTTAGGGAAAGAAGCGCTTTTGGTAATGTATGAAAGTACACTCGCTTTAAGATAATAAGCGACCATCTGTCTGTTTATCTGTCTATATAAGGTAACAAGGAGTTTACAAATGACCATCTGTCTGTAACGAGAGAGTTTGCAAGCGACCATCTGTCTGTAAACATGAAACGATCAATAGTAGAATTGTATACTATGAGAAATGATTGCATGCATAGAAAAATATTAGGCTTTTATATCCTTCTTTGTTTCATGTTTGTATTGTTTACGTTTATGCTCTTTACTTGATATTAATGACTAAATAAATGAGCCATATTTCTTCAGTTAAAGCCCTATTCGTATTCTTGTTTGGTCACCCCCGCCCCTCGGCTAAGGCAACTACTCTGCTTCCAGAGACCCACACTCCTAAAGTTAAGGCCTTACAGGCCACTCTGAGTCCACGGAACCCGACTAAAGGAGTTCTTTGAGAGAAAACAGGAGCTCAGTGAAACTGTCTAGGCAAAAGTGTACGATCTCCAGGAGAAAATGAGCAAGGTGGAGCGGCAAGACCCTAGATGAGTCACAGGCCCAGATATGGTTCTGAAAGAGCAGTTAGTGTTGGGGCTCCGAGATGACTCCCTCCGCTGGGAAATGAAAAGGAGATTTAAGGAAGAACCTGGTAATAAGTTCCATGAACTAATGCGGGCTGCTATTACATGATCTGAAGAAGAGGAAGTTCTAGTGGAAGAGACAGCCAAGTCTAATACCCGTACACGAAGTGGGGGCCTAGTGAATGCAACTACTGGGGAAAAGATCTGCCCCAAACACAGTTTACACTAGAAAGTTTAAGTGAAGCAGTCCAGAAAATGACAATCCAGCACGGGGAGATGCTGAAAGTGATGACTGAGGTGATGAAAGGAAAGACCCCCGCTAGTATACTAAAGCACCCCAGGCCTCAGGGCCCCAAAGATCCCCACTGAAGGACGTGCTGGGAAGGTACATTTGTTACACTTGTGAAATGCTAGGACATACCAGCCGGGAATGTCCACTGAGACAGAGACCGGGGCCCCAGGCGACTGAAACCCAAGGGGTACCAGGACCAAGTAACTCATTGCCAGGGGAAGGCTGGGTGGGGACAGGAGGGTTTCTACAGCTGTCCCTAGGAAAAGGGCAGCGTGCCAGCAGTAAGGAAGAAGACCCTGATGATGCTAGTGTGTTCGATGACCTCTGTGGTCAAACATCTGGAGACTGCTTGACAGTGGAGATAACCATAGCAGGTGTGAGGACCTGCTGCTTGATAGGCACTGGCTCTGAAGTCACCATTATTTCCGAATCCTACTTCCAAAGCAACCTAAAGGAGAGAGATCTAACCATGCACAATACCTGATTTGTACAGTTGGCAACAGCTAATGGACTAGCCATCCCTGTTTTGGGGTGCCTTGAAGCTGATACATGGGTTGACTGAGTCCCAGGAAATGTATCTTTATCCTCAAGGACACAGCTTCAGAAAGGACCCGGGCAATGAATCGGCATGGGCAACCTAAAAAGGATGCTACACTGAAGTGGAGAGACAGGGCCATTTCCCAGGTCCCACGGGACAAATCGGCTATGTTAAGGTGGCAGAGAGACAGAAGGTGGTTATACCTCCCTGGAGTGAGAAGATTATTGATGGACGCTGCCGGGTATCAGGTGACTTTGCCAGGTATCAAGTGATTGTTGAGCCAACACCTGGGGCCAGTCTCCTTAATGGGCTCTTGGTTGCAAATGTACTTGCTAATGCCAGCAGAGGAAAAGTGCCATTCAGGTTGTTAAACTTGAGTGAAAAGACCATAAAACTGTGTTCCCGGACCAGAGTGGCAGAGGTACACCGACCTAAAGGAGTGTTCCCCCAGTGAGGGTGGTTTTGGAAGAAGACGGGGATGAGCTGCGGGTGACAAAAGTAGAAAAGAGAGCACAGTCCATATCACCACAAGTGGCACCTGATGGGGAGCTACCCATTCCAGTTCAAGTGGACCTCCAAAGCTTAACCCCTACACGAGCTATCCATTTGCGGGCATTACTAGAGAAACATCAAGATGTCTTTTCCAGAGATGAGCGAGACTTTGCTTACACCACCAGAATGACACATCAAATACCCACTGGAGATGCTATCCCAATAAAGCAGAGACACCAAAGGATCTCACCACAAGTGTTTCAGGAGGTTAAAAAGGTGTCCTTAAAGAAAGTCACAGACCCTGGGCATCACCTGCAGTGATTGTAATAAAAAAGGGTGGTGGAGTGCGATTCTGCTGTGATACAGGAAACTGAATGAGGTGACGTGCAAGGATGCCTATCCACTACCCCGTGTGGAAGAGTCACTGAATGTATTAGGAAGTGCAAGAGTGTTTTCAACCCTCGATTTAACTGCTAGTTACTTCCAGGTGGCAGTGGAAGAACAAGACCAGGGAAAGACAACGGTGATGACTGTGTTTGGGCTGTTCAAATGGACCCGTATGCCCTTCAGCTTGTGCAATGCATCTGCTACATTCCAGAGGCTAATGGAGCGGTTGTTGGAAGACTATATTCTGGACACTTTACTGATATATCTGGATGATGTCACTGTGTTTTCCAAAGATTTTGAGAGTCATATGGAAAAATTGGACTTGGTTGTCACACAGTTGCAGGAACACGGGTTGAAGCTGAAGCCAAGCAAGTGTTGCTTCTTACGTGAAAAAGTTAAATTCTTGAGCCATGTGATTTTGAAGGATGGAATCCAGGTAGATGATAAGACCAAGGTGCTGGAAAATTGGCCAGTCCCCAAGAACACCAAGCAAGTGCAGCAGGCTCTAGGCTTCATGAGCTATTACAGACGATTCGTCCCAAAGTTTGCACATGTTGCTGCCTGCCTATATGGACTAGTGAGCCAACCGACTCCGAGGAAAGAAAAAGACCAATGCTTTGTATGGGATGATGCCTGTCAAGCAGCTTTTGATGGGTTAAGACACCGGCTAATGTCACAACTTGTACTCGCATACCCTGACTTTAGCCTGCCATTTATAGTGTCAACTGATGGAAGCCTGCAAGGCCTGGGAGCAGTGCTCAGCCAGAGGCAAGAGGGGGCTGAACGTGTGATCGCATATGCGAGCCAAGGGCTGAGAAGGTCAGAAAGAAAGGACAAAAACTACAGTGTGTTTAAACTAGAATTGCTGGCCTTGAAATGGGCTGTCACCAAAAAATGTAAGGCTTATTTAGTATACTCTAAGGTCTGGTCTACACTAGCAACTTAGGTCGACTTAAAGTCACTTAAGTTGACTTAATTACACCCGCATCTACACTGGCACCACTGTTAATTCAAATTAAGGTGTCTGTAAAATCGACTTAATAAGACCACCTCCGCAAGTGGCGTAGCGCCTAATTCGAATTTGTTAAATTGATTTAGTGTTAGTGTAGACGCAATGGAACTTAAATTGAATTAATTGACCTCTGGAATGTGTCCCACAATGCCCCATTTTGACTGCTCTCGACAGTCGTGCTGTGCTGCTCAGTGGTCACGCTAGCAGCAAAGTCCCCTCCCCTCAAGCTGTGAAGGGAAAAGAAGATGGGGTCTCTGTTTCTGCTGAGAACGGCAAAAGCCGGAGATTGAAAGTGCCTTTCTAGCAGAAGTTTAAATCTTAGAATGTTAAGGGTTAACAAGATAGTTATGGAACCTGGACGCCAGCAGGGATGGAATGCAGAGAAAGACCTTGTAACTTAGACAAGGAAAGTTAAAAATGCTGTGCTGGGAAAATTCCTGAATAGGTAGTTTTTTTAGTGTGTATGACCATGGAAGCTGTGACGTATAAAGATTTGTGTGGGGCTATATAAGCTGTTAACATAAAATTCTAAGTTGTCATTCCTTATATTTGAAGGGACCACCTTCTTTACGTAAAGAATAAACTCTGACTTCGCTAATCTGTTGTTTGGCTTATTCTGGACCATCTGCTAGGCAACGGACATGTTAGTAAGGACCCCTGAGTTTGGGTTCTTCCACAAAGCCCCGGGAAGATTTGAATTTTCATTTCCTGTGCTTGCTGCCAGCATGGAGAGAGCTTTGTCACTGTTCTCCGCATGGCTACTGCAAAGCCCAAACGTGCTCCAGCATGGAGTCGACCCGATGTCTTAGCCCTCATCGGGCTATGGGGTGAGGAGTCCGTTCTGGCTTAGCTTAGAGCCAGCAAAAGGAATCTGGACATTTATGGGAAGATCTCCCAGGGCATGCTGGAGAAGGGACACCAGAGGGACACTCAGCAGTGCTGCATGAAGATCAAAGAGCTGCGCCAGTCGTATCAGAAAGTCAGGGAAGCTAACAGACGCTCTGGCTCCTCGCCCAAAACATGCAGGTTCTATTATGAGGTGCACGCAATTCTCAGTGGGGATCCCACCATGGTGCCTCCCCACAGCATCGATACCTCGCTAGGTCACAGTCCATGGATAATGATGAGGACTCCATGGACGAGGAGGAGGAGGAAGATGAGGAGAGCAGGGTGCAGGAAGCGGGGTGTCCATTCTCCCAGAAAATCAAAACTTATTCCTGACCCCCGAGCAGTCCATCAGCACACAGGACAGCACTAATGATCCCGAGGAAGGCACATCTGGTGAGTTTTCTTTCTTATTAGCATTTCTGTCCTTGTACATTGGGTAGTGGGGGCACGAAGGAATTAATAGACAATCTCAGGGCAAAGATGCAGGAGTTAGAAAAGGAATTGGCTAATTCATAGGCGGAATTGATTAACTCAAAGGTAGAGGCTGAAGTTCTGAAAGCCACAGTGTTGGCACAGGATACTCAGAAGGTTGCCCTACAGGAGGAATTGGCTAGCACAAAAGCAAAAGCTAATAGTTGGAAGCCACTGTGTCAACACTGACAGCTCAGACAAAAGTCACACAGAAAAAGTCCAGCAAAGCACAGACGGAACAGGGCAAGATAAGGCAGGAGGTAGCAGAGTGGAAACAAAAGGTGTTAGATGGGCAAGCCATAGTGGAGGCAGTGCTTGCAAAGATAGAGAGAGAAAATAAGGTTACTCACTGGGTCTGTCAGTGCCAAACATATGCTCCAAAGGCTGAACTGCAATTAAGAGAAAGCGTAATGATGTCAGGAAAGGGGCCGGAAGAAGAGTAGGGTTGGGAGGATGAAATCTCTGACTGGTGCAATAAAGAGGAAAGGACCAGTTTGGGTATGAGAATTCCTCCAGTTTGCACTGTGAAAGTGATAACCCCGAGGAGCTTCTCCAGAGACCTTATGACAGCAAGCTCAAAGATTCCCCAAATAAGAGCACCAAGTGGTTGACTAAACTGTTTGATACGCCTGGGACAACAGGAACAGGTGTCTCAGCTATGGGTGCAAGAGAGCTAAACAAACTCTATGTGTTGGGGTTAGAGGGATCCAGAAGGTCAGAAGATTTCTCAACCCAGGATAAGCAGTTGCTCCAGCAACAACTCGAGTTTTCATCTAGGAAGGAGGCTCAGCCTGAAACTGAGGACTCTGTACTACAAGAAAAAGGTGGCTGCAGACAAAAAGCTGCAGCACACTTGCGATAAGCAATGGCTTCGAATATTAAG
>VOCO01024102.1:0-14288 GCA_007922225.1 Emydura subglobosa
TTACTTACTACCTCGTACTTACAGACAGATGGTCATTTGTAAACTCCTAGTTACCCTCATGCTTACAGACAGATGATCGCTTGTAAACTCTTAGTTATCATAAAGCAAGTGTACTTTCATACATTACCAAAAGCTCTTTTTTCCCCAAACCCCTTGGGCCGAGTCGACTCTGATAACTGTTAGCCATCCCTTGGATGCTGCTGGTTCATAGAAGGGCTCAGTCGAGCTACCGAGGATCCCAGCAGGCTGCAGTCCAAAATGGAACTGACTTTCTGGGTTTAAGTACCCACAGGCTGATCACCAAACTGATTAGCTTGATCAGTATGTAACCAACCAGGGAACAGTGTCACTTTCACTATCAGTATGTAACCAACCAGTGAACAGTGTCACTTTCACTATCAGTATGTAACCAACCAGTGAACGGTGTCACTTTTGCAGTCAGCTTAACCAATCAGTGAACAGTATCACTTTTGCGGTCACCTTAACCAATCAGTTTGCATTTCTGCTGAGTCATCCTGACTTGTAGGCACTTTCAAGTGTTATTTAGCCGGGTGTAATTAGCTCCTGTCAGCTTTCGTTTTTGTGTTTGTCCTCTATTTGTGCTGTGCTAGCGTCCGGACAGCCCTTTTCCCCAGCTATATACTTTACTATTCTATCTTAAAGCACAAAACCCATTAACTATTCTTTTTATATTCTACGATAAGTTGCACGAAAGCCAGAAAACATGACACAGGTGACTCAGAAACCAAAGGCAAATGAAAAAGAACCCCAAATAGTATATTTCCAGATCTGGCTATTTTAAACCTCTCCCATTATTTTTGGGGGTGTGACCCATAAATTTTGAATGAGGCAGCCAATTCTCCAGACCTGATTTAAAAGATATGCTCTCGTTAAGCCACAAGGCACTGGGCTCAGGCCCAGAGTTCCCTGTGTAAAACTCTCTGGCCTGTGTCTTGCACAAGTTCACTATGTATGATTGTGACAGACCTTTCTGGCCTTAATATCAATGAATGTGGATGCACAAAGTCTGACATCCCGCAGAGCACTGGACAGTGGAAAATGGGTAATGATAGCCTTGACCTTTTGTATCTTAGATTTTCTACCTTGAATAATGCCAATATTTTTCTTGGCAGCATACAATGGAAGAAGGAATGTGTCCTTTATCCCCCAATGAGCTCTTACAAGCTATAGACCTATTACCTGACGTTCCAATATGAAGGAGTATAGCTTCCAGTACTGATGCAATATACTGGGAAATATTTGCAGACTGTAGACCCCCTAGAGACACTGAGGGACTGATTCTGATAACACTCAGTGTGACACTGATAACTAGAATGGTTTATATTGCAGGCTTCTGTAAAGGCAGCTGGACAATAGCATCACACCCCACCCATGTCATCTTCAAACAACATCAGCTTCAGTGCTTCCACCTTCATCTTGATTGGAGTCCAAGGTCTCAAAGCAGCCCATGTCTGGCTGGCGTTCCTTCTGTGCTCATTGTACCTTTTTTCTGTCCTCAAGAATTGTGGCATTAGTTGGAACATTAAAGCAGAGGAAAGCCAGCCGGCCAAGTTTGAGTGGATGGATTTATGACTCCATGAGTGAATGGAGTTGCCAGTGGCTGCATAGGGTTGCAACACCGCTCAGGTTTTTCCTGGCTGCTCCTCCATCAGGCCAGCAGAGAAGTGGAACGCCATTACCTCACCCTGCTCTGGGTGACCAGAAGTGTGTGGTCCAGTAACACGAGTCACAGAAGCTCAGGGTTTGAGCAAGAGCTTGTCTGGCAAACAAAGGGTTTTACCCCACAAAAAATTTTGACCCATGGTAAAATGGATGCATGGTCCCCCCCTTTATTCCTCAGGGAGAAGGAAAGGGGTCTGCCCTACTGGAACAATCTGAGGGAAATTTCCAATAGAAGCTGTGTGGAATCTTCCTTCCCAGCCTGCACCCTGGGTTTGTAATGCAGGAAAGGGGGCTGACAGGGAGAAATCTGACCCCACATAATGATTATTAGTCTATTTTACTGCACTGCGGCAAGATTACATCTCTAAAACACCATCAGTACCACTCGGCCATCCTCGAGGAAGCCCTGTGACTTCTCTGAGCTGTATGCACAGAACTGACGGCCTGAATTGCAGGAATAGAGACTGTGGCAGGGCATGTGATACTGTCCAGTGTGGTGGCATCACCGAGCAACCCCTGGGATTGGGCTTCCTGCAGTTTGCCATTGGCCATGACAGGTTAAAGCTGGCACACACAGAACCAATTAGCTGAGGGTCCCAGGTGGCCAAGTGGACCCCAAGGAAATGGGCAAACACGCTTCATAAGGATGTTGCAGTCTGTCTGAGCAGACACTTCCTGCTGCCTGTGCAAGCTCTCCATTGACTCCTTCTTTGTTAGGGAACAGATCTCTGTTGGCAGCTGCTCCCCTCCTCGCAGGCCTTGGATACGTTGGCAGGTTTCTATGTCTTTAAATCTTTCAAAATCCAAGGGAATGGTTAAGGTTTTCAACTGTTGTCATGGACAGATGCTCTGTGCAGCGGCAGCTGACTCTGCTGGGCTGTGGGTGTGACTCAGTGAGAGGGGCTGGAGAGCAGGCAGAACTAGGTAGCTGGGAGACCATCCACTCCATGTGCTCTTGTTTTATGGGGGATCATTCCAGGGACACAGAAATCCCAGATTGAAAAGGAGCTCGGAGTGTGAAAACCCCGATGCCCTGAGTCAGGATTTCTCAATGGGTCCCATTTCCAGAGGTGCCGTGTGCTTTGTCACAGAGAAGGGCCCATGGAGTATCAGTGAGAAGTTCCTAAATCACCTCAGGTTTATTTGCTCCTGGAAATATAATCAGCAAATTAATTTCCAAACATTTTTTCTCTGGCTCGATTGTGAACGTAGGAATTGAGATCTGTGTTCTTCTGTGGTAACAGGTCATATAAGGGAAATGGAATTGTTCTGTATCCTGACCGGATGAGCGCTTCAGCAGTTCTACCCTGTAAGACCTTCACAATTTCAGAGCTACCTGCACCTCTGCCCCCTCTCTGGTCTCCGAATGCCAGATGTCAGCCTCGTCCCTTTCCCTCTCCTGGGGTGGGATCCCAGAATTCTCCCACCTTCAGAGAGGGCCCTGGGTTGCAGCATACTGTGGGTCAACTGGCCTTGAAAACTCATGCATTTCACTTTTAAATCAACTTCCCTGGAACCTCCATGGTAGCACTGTAACAGGTGCTAGGGTTACTCTGTACTAGACTTGTGGTTTCAACCTGTGGTCCATGCATTCCAAGAGGATTGCAGAATATCTGTTAGATTTCCAAAGGTATTCACACCTTCATTTGAAATTAGATAGGGGTCTGGATATGAAAACAATTGAAAACCACTGTACTAGAGAGTGAGAGCCCAGGGAATGAAGACTGTATATGCTAGTCCCAGTTCTTGAACCACTCAGGATAAAGGCTGCAGATTGACATCACAGAACCTGAGGAGAACCTGTCAGCTACATACCCAAGGATAGAAGAGTGACTAGCTGCAAAGGATTCCCCAGGGCTTTGTTTCCTGACAAACATTTGAATGCTTCTAAAAAAATCTAGATGAGACACGCACCATTTGTGGTCCCCCTCTAACCTGAGAAATCATCTGTGAAAGAAGCACAAAGGAGAAATAATTGATTTACTTGTGTGTGATAAAGTATAGATATAGAAATGTTATGCCAAAACTTTCCATTATAGTATAATTATTACAAATCAAACTTTCATTCCATGCATATCTATGGAAAGCCAGCCACAGACGTGTTGGAATCTGTACAGGAAGGAACAGGGGTAACATTACTACTTAATGACTTTAGCTGTAGATAGTATTTCAGAGGTATTCCAAATACACTTTGCAATAGGTTTGTGCTATTAAATCTTTGTTCAGTGAGCAGTTGTATGATACTGTCTCCTGCTAACTGACCAGAAGCTGTTTCTAGTGCTTACATTCAGAATCGTGCACACAATAATTCTGCTGTACTTGTGCCAGACTTTCCAAAAAGTCATGAGAGAACAGAACAGCTGTCTGTGTTTCAGTAAAGCATACACATGAGGTGAAGGAAAAGAGATTATAATAGTGGCTGTGTGTAATTTACACTCATCACCGCTGAAGTAACTGTTTGTGTTAGCTTGTAACTTGCCAAATATCTAGAGAACCTTATCAC
Source organism: Emydura subglobosa (assembly GCA_007922225.1). Taxonomy (NCBI): domain Eukaryota; kingdom Metazoa; phylum Chordata; order Testudines; family Chelidae; genus Emydura; species Emydura subglobosa. The sequence goes on from VOCO01024102.1 coordinate 4,187, forward strand.
TGGGGAATTATTGGGGTCCTGTGAGTCTAAAGAATAGCCTGTAGGATGATCGACCTCTCTGTATCTAATCAAGACTGGCCAGGCAGAGCATTCAGCTTCTCCTTCAGGGAGTCTTGCTGGAGCGTTTGTTAAATCAAAGTTAATAGAGTCCGATTCTGATCTAATTTACACATGTAAATCTGCTGTGAAATTGTTCCATTCAACACAGAGCCTAGCCCTAAGAAATTATCCTACGTCCTGCAAAGAGGAAGTTGCGTAATTTGGGTTCTCGAGAGAGGAGAAAATAAATATCTGAGTCAATGATACACGTTTCTAAATAACATAAATGCAAGACTGAAAAATATAATGATCATTTTCACTATGCGCTTCCCTTGTGTATAAACACAAGTGGGCCACACTCAGAAGTGGAGGGCCAGAGAGGGCATTTGTGAGAAGGTTAGAACTGCAGAATCACACAGTGCAGAAGGAGACTAAGGAACTCATAGCCACAAGATATCAATGGGGTCAAGTCTGTAGTAGGATTCAAAGATGGAATAGATGTTTATATGAGGAAACAGAAAATCCAATTACAGTAGTGGGGATTTTAAAAAAAATGATTTTGGCGTGCTATTATGCTTCCTGATTTATACCATAAAATATATCAAAGTCAGGAAGAAACTTTCCCTGTGAGTAGGTTATCTCAGTGCTGTCTACAGCAGGGCTTCTTCTACCTTCCTCTGAAGCATCTGGCACTGGGCACTGGATCCTGGGCTAGATGGACTATAGATCTGATGCCGTCTGGTAATACCTATCTTCCTGGTGGTCATGACTATCTTCCATACCCGGACAGACCAATGGTCTAGCTAGCCCAGTATCCTCTCTTCCGACATTTAAAAATGGCAGATGTTTCAACAGAATGAATAGAATAAATAACCATAAGGGTAAATCCAAGATATTTCTTGAGCGCTAAGAAGTCTCTAGACTTGCACTGAGAGCAGAATGATTTCTCATTCAATATCATCTAGTGTCCTGTTACTTTTCCTTTCAGGAAATAAAGTTCAAAATTCCTTGGGCCTGCCAAGTGCATCATGTCAGCTGTCAATGATACCAAATTCCAACCTGCAGTTTTCCTTCTCTCCGGAATACCTGGGCAGGAAAAATTCCATGTTTGGATTTCTATCCCCTTTTGCTTAATATACATTATTTCCATATTAGGTAATTCAGTCATTTTATTCATTATAAAAATAGATCCAAAACTCCATGAGCCCATGTACATTTTCCTTTCCATGTTGGCTGTCACAGACATTGGCATATCGCTATCCACCCTACCAACTGTACTGAGCATATTTTGGTTTAACTCTAGGGAGATTAGCTTCGATGCCTGTTTTGCCCAGCTGTTCTTCATCCACTGGTTTACGTTAACTGAATCCTCCGTGCTCTTGTCGATGGCCTTTGACCGCTTTGTTGCAATCTGTAACCCACTGAGGTATGATTCCATATTAACAGCACCCAGAATAGCCAAGATGGCATTGGTGTCTCTGTTAAGAGGGGTGGCCCTCGTATTCCCACTCCCCATTCTCCTGAAACAGTACCAATACTGTCATGCCAATGTCCTCTCCCATTCCTACTGCCTGAACCAGGAAGTCATGAAGATGGCTTGTTCGGATATCAGTGCCCACAGCATCTACAGCTTTTTTGGAAAACTCGCTTCACTGGGGTTGGACATCCTGCTTATCCTCCTATCCTATGTGATGATCCTCAAAGCAGTGCTGAGCATCACGTCCAACGCAGAGCGCCTCAAGGCCCTGAACACCTGCGTCTCCCACATCTGCGTCGTCCTCCTCTTCTACATGCTGTCGATTAGCTTGTCTGTGATACACAGATTCATGAAGAGTTCTTCTCCCTTGGTTCAGACTCTCATGGGCAATGTCTATTTGCTGGTCCCACCCCTGATGAACCCAGTCGTGTATAGTGTAAAAACCAAAGCCATTCGTGTGAGGATAATCAGGGTATTTGTCAAGTGAAGGCTCGTTTCATCACCCGGCTCCAGCGCTGATGACACTGAAGATGAAAAACACAAGCCACCTATTCTATCCTAGAAATTTGCAGAGGACTTGAGAGGACATGATCTACTGATCCCTGTCACCAGCTACTAAGGAAGGACAGTGCACTGGGGGAATGGGACAGAGGCAGGCAGCAGTATTTAGAAAGATTCTGTGTTTATTTAGATCCAGGGGATGGGTGGGATGTTATCACATAAAGAGCCATATCAGTGTCAGCTCAGACTTTAGAATTCCTGTGCATACAGTAAGTAAAGAGAAGGAACATAGATGCTTTGTCCCGTTGTACATGACTTGTCACTGTCCCGTCTCTGGTTAAACACCCAGGGGCCATGAGAAAAGCTGCAGAGCTATTTTGCAGTCACAGTCCTGGCCCTTCCTGAGCACTCTGGCTGCTGCGTGATCCATGAGAGCGGCACCAGCTGTGAGCGGGGCTATTCCAGGAGCACGGCTGCCCACCCTTCCCTTGCGCCATCACTCAGGTGCCTGTCACTGAGTCATTTCAGACACTGGATTAAAGCAGAAGTCTTAAGAGAAGTCATTCAGGCAGCTCCCCAACCCCATGGATGGCTTTGCACAAACCACACCCCAGCCCACTGTCCTGCCCCGAAGCAGAGCAGAGCTGCCTCTGTTAGTGAGGGTGGCACACACAGGAGTCTGACATGAGACTCAAGCCCAGTGTCCTTCCCCATCCTCTACATTTGTGCTGCCCCAGCCATGGAAAAGCCGGAAACAGGCCTCAGATGCCCAAAGAGGCACAGCCAGCTCCTAGCCCAGCCCAGCCATTCAGTGGCCATTACAGAGAGCGTGTTGGAGACTCTTCCCTTTGAGGGTGGGAAAGGCCAGGGGGGTCAGTCACCCCCTGGTCCATGGTGCGGCCCTTTAATATCCTGGAACTTTAGTATCTGACCAAGACCTAGCAGGGACAGCTACGGGGAGAGGGGAAGATGGTCCCAGTTGTGGAAAAGTTTGTCCTCTGGGAAATCCTAGGCTACTGCTTCTTTAAGGGCCTGAGACCGGGGCCTTATAGTGCAGGGCAGGGCCTGGCTCCCCTCATTCCCTGCCAGCCGCACGAGCCTTGGGAGGCAGGGCCAGCTGCCTCTTCTCTCAGAACATGGCAACAGCAGCAGGGGAAGGACAACTGCCCTCGCTCAGCCTGGGGGGAAGGGACTGAGCTACCGAGGGGGCCAGCTGGCGAGGAGCCAGGAAATCTGCAGATAGCCTGAACCAATGCAGAGCTGATCAAGGAGAGAGTCTGTGTTTTGGAGAACAAATAGTACCCCACACAGGGGAATCTTGTTTTCAGTCTTCCAGGCTGAGAGTAAGTCACTGCAAGCATCTTAGAGGGAGGGGCAGGGTGCCTGCAGGGTACCTCAGGTGCCTCAGGATGCAGGGGGGCACTCTGTGGTGTTACCTGTCAACAAGGTCTTGGAAAGTGCGTGCTGTGCTCTGTGAAGATGTTGCCAATGGATAGAGGTCAGCTCACCCCCTAGGCTGCTCTACATTCCACTGAGGCTGGTGGTGAAAAGGTCAGAGAATCAAACCATTTAACTGGCTCCTTGCTCTCCCTCTTCCCCACAGCACAGAGGCAGCTCTCGGGTAGCAGAAATCCAGCCGGTCCAGCTGGCAGGTTAGTCCTGTGGTTTGGGCTCTCCTCGACAGATCAAGGTCCAAGGTTACACAGGGAGTCTGTGCCAGAGTTCGGAATTGAATGTGAGTTGCCTAAATCCTGGTGCTCTGCTGTACCCACAAGACCCTCCTTCCTTTTCTCAGCCACTGGAGGGGAGCAGAAGGTCACACTTGGGAATGAAAAGAGATAAAAATTCTTCAAACTTTAGTGCTCATGTTGCACACAGCTGTGTGTGTTCCTGTCACATGTAAAAATGTCCAATCCCTTTTTGAATCTTCCTAATCTCCTAATCCACAGCACCTGATGGCCAGGATTTCCACGTGTTAATTATGTATAGATTAAATAAAATATTAAGCGATCAAACTCACTCAGTTATCCTGGATCTGGATTTAGAGCAGAATTTATTATTATTTTTCAGTCTTTGCTAGGGTTGAGAGTGTGCCTGGGGATGTGAAGCAAAGAAAGCAGGATATCATCCATGGACACCTACAGGCTAAAATAGGCACTTGGATCTGGTATCTGAGGCATTTAGCAGCACCAAACCTGTGACACAGATGGATGGGTCTGCAGTGAAATGAGATGCAGTAGCTGACTATACAGGGATTCTTCAGTCCGGGCTTAATGAAAAAACCTAGTTTTTATGTAACACATGTCATCAGGAGATTGATAAATTGAACAGTAATAAGTCACCAGCATCCAATGGGATTCAGCCAAGATTTCTGAAGGAACTCAAACTTGAAATTGCAGAACTACTAACACTGGTATGGAACTTATCATTTAAATCAGCTTCTATACCAGCTGAGTGGGAAATAGCTAATGTGACACCAGTTTTTTAAAAAGGCGCCATTACAAATGGGTAAACCTAACTTCATTACCAGACAGATTGATTGAAACTATAGTCAAGAACGGAATTTTTATACTCGTAGTTTAACATAATTTCTTGGGATGAGTCAACATGTTTTTTGTAAAGGGAAATCATGCCTCACTAATCTATCAGAATTCTCTGTGGGGATCAACAAGCATGTGGACAAAGGTGATCCAGTGGATACAGTACAGTTAGATTTTCAGAAAGCCTTTGACAAGTTCCCCCACCGAAGGCTATCAAGCAAAATAAACTGTCATGAGATAAAAGGGAAGGTCCTCTCCTGGACCAGTAACTAGTTAAAAGTTAGGAAACAAAGGGTGGGAATAAACGGACAGTTTTGAGAATGGAGATAGGTAAATAGTGGTGTCCCTGGGGTCTCTACTGGGACCCATATAGTTCAACATATTCATAACTGATCTGGAAAAAGGATGATACAAAAAATGAAAAATTACTCAAGATAGTTAAGTCCAAACCACACTGTGAAGAGTTACAAAGGGATCTCACAAACCTGGTTGTTGGGCAACAAAATGGCAGTTGACATTGAATGTTGATAAATACAAAGTAATGAACATTACAAAACATAATCAGAATTCTGCATATAAAATGATGGGGGTCTAAATTTGCTCTTAACAGTCAGGCAAGTGATCTTGAAGCCGCTGTAAAAAGTTCCTTGAAAGCACCTGCTCAGTGTGCAGCAAAAGTCAAACACACTGAGAGAATGTTGATCACAGAGATGGTGTGTGGATAAATACGTTCAAGGTGCTCATAGGGGGCCAGGAGAAACCCTAAGATCTGGTCTGTCTGGGATCCAAAGAGCAACGCCTCTGACCTTTGACTGCCAGAGGTTACAGCCTTACCACAGCCTCCTGTGACAGCTGGCCTTGGAGAATCCCAGTGACTCCAGGTCGTGGGTTTCTAGGCAGATGTGGGGGTGCTCAGGGGTGACTGCTGATCTGCTCCTCACAATGAGATTTAGGTGCTGGATCTCTGAGGGGAGGGTTGAATTGTCAAGGGTTTCAGCACTAGGGCTAGTCATTGGGGCTGAATGGGTCTAACTGCCAAACAATTGAGCAACGGACACAGGGGTGTCATCTTAGATGGCCTGGATGGGAGAAAGCAGTCTCAGGGCGAAGATCAGCTTCATCCCTTGAACCTGTAACCCAGACAGAGCTGAGCACGATGGTGACTGGGCATGGGCTCATACATGGAGGCTTTGAAAATAAGGGGCAAACAAATGGGAAGGTGCTCTCTCAGAGACACAGGAAAACCAGGCTGGGTCCCTAGAGCTCTTTGTCTTCCCATGGGTTGGTTCTGTTCCTGTATCTCCAGAGCAAAACCTGTCTATCTTAGCCTATAATGATGCGTGAGATAGATGAGTGCAGACATATGACAGTTGCTTGTTATTTTATAAACAGTTTCTCTAATGGTTTGTACTGTCTGATAATAAACCTAGATGTTTAAAGGAGGCTGATGGTGACTGTATAGCTCTGGTCACAAGCACCCAAAAGGAAGTGACTCAGGTGCCCAGTTGGAACTGCATCATGATAAACATTTGGCATAGACGTGGTACAAAATAGAATGGGACAATTGTGAGATTCCACCCCAAGACAGGAAAATACCTGGTTTAGATGGTAAAGAGATCATATATTGTGCTTTTATCATAACAATTCTGATTCTTCTTGGCCAGCGTATCTTCCTGTGGAGTGCATTTAAGCATTCAGAGTAGCAACTTTTTCAAATTGCATCCCAGATATCGATACCCTAAATACAATGATTCATAGATTCATGGTATTTAATGCAAGAAGGGACCATTAGATCATCTAGTCTGACGTCCTGTATTTCTGAGCCTACAGTATTTCTCCCATTTACCCCTGTATGAGCCCAATCAATTGTGTTTGATTAAATTTACCTTGTTCTTCAATAAAGCTTCTTTTCCAGGAAGGCATCCAGAGGTCATTTGGCGATACCAGAACGATTCATCATCTCCCTTGGGAGTTTGATCCTCTGGTTAATCACCCTCAGTGTTAAAAATGTGAGACTAATTTCCAGATATGTTTTCTAGCTTCAGTTTTGCAGCCACTGGTTCTTGTTATACTTTATCCTGCTAAGTTAAAGAGCCCTTCAGGACTTTGTATATTGTCCCTGTGGAGGTGCTTGTACACTGTAGTCAAGTCAGTGCTCAGTCTTCCTTTGGAGAAGCTAAGTAGGTTCAGCTCTTGAAGACTCTCACTGTAAGACATTTTCTCCAGCTCGTCAATCAGTTTCGTGGCTCTTTCTGCACCCTCTTCAATGTTTCCATATTTTAAAATTTTGCACATCAGACCCGAATGCAGAATTCTAACACTGGTCTCACAAATGCCATCTACAGAAGTAAAATCACCTCCCTACTTCTATTCCCTACACCTCTTTTTATATAGCCATGGTTGGTTGGAAATGACAGTTGCTGAAACACAGCGGTTCTGTTTCATGACTTTTTGAAACATTTTGCACAATAGTAGCAGAATTGTTGTGTGTATGATTGTGAATGTAAGTGTTACAAACAGCTTCTGGTCAGTTACCAGGAGACATAATCATACAACTGCTCACTGAATGAAGAGTTAATAGCACAAACCATTTGCAAACAGAATTTGGAATCTCTCTGAAATGTAAGCATTACAGACAACTTCTGGTCAGTTACCAGGAGACAATGTGATACAACTGCTCAGTTAAAGAAGAGTTAATAGCACAAACCTTTTCAAACAGGATTAGGAATACCCCTGAAATACCTTCCAAAGCAAAAGCCATTAAGTAGTAAAGTTACTCCTGCTCCAACACCTGTGCTCCTAGCTTTTGATAGACATGCAGGTAAAGAAAGTTTGGTTTGTAGTAATTGTATTACAATGAAACGTTTTGGCATAACATTTATAGAACTATACTTTAGCACACAGATGTGAACCCTTTCTTTCCCCTCGGATCTTCTTTCAGGGATGATTTCTCAGGTTAGAGGGGGACCTACAACATAACGTGTGTCATCTGGATTTCTTCAGAACCTGAAAAGATTGCAGCCTGTCGGCCCTCATTTCATTGCCTATCAGCAAACAAAAGTCTATGGAATCTTTTGCAGCTAGTAGATTCACTAACCTTGGGTTAGTAGCTGACTGGTTCTCCTCAGATTCTATTATGTCTATCTGCAGCCTTTAGCTGGAGTTTTGCAGGCTTTGGGATCAGCATATACAATGTTTATTTCCTGGTCTATAACTCCCTAGTACAGTGGTTTGCAATCTTTTTTGATTTCCAGACCACTACAAAATGTCAAATGCAGATGCAAATACCTTTGGAAATCTTACACCTAGTCTGCAGACCCGCAGGGGTCCGTGGACGACCAGTGGAAAAACACTGCTCTACTACATTGAAACCCAGCTTTTCTTTCTCAGCAATGATGAGGGTTTGCAGGAAGTAGGTTTAAAGTGAAAAGCTGGAGTATTCATGGAAATCAAACTTCATTTCACACATGAAACTCATCTATTGCTCTCTCTCTTTCTGACTGTCTATATTTTATATTCATAACATACACGCCTCCCTGAAACGGTATTGACAGACATGTAGCTGAGCTGCCATAATTATGAATGTGTATGTTAAACCCAATTCTTGGGCTGTTGATTGTATGGCTATATTGGGTTAAATATCAGGATTCTACCACTATAGATAATCCTAGTTTAATAGCAGGCAGCTGAAAAATAAGCAGCAACGGAAACAAGAAAAGCCATCTCTCAGTAAACATGTCAGGGAGGTTAAGAGACAACCCCTGAGCTTCACGATGTGAAGACCCCATTTCAGACTGAAAAACACAGACACAGCTGGGGAAGTGAGAAAACACTCAGCCATCAGAGTGGGGGTGCTTGAGGTAAGGGACATGTAAAGACTGTTGTTTTAAAACACTTTTATTCTCTCAGGTGATGATTCATTTTTACTGTTCAGATTAAAGAATACTTTGGTTCAGGAAGGCTGGTCACTCTTCTCACCACAGGTCACAGACTCCAAAAAGGAAGAAGCACAGGTGCTGAGCCCAGTAAGACCTGCTGGGCAAGCCCGGTTCACCCAGAGTATGCTGCAGCCCAGGGCCCAGTCTGAGGGTGGGAGAATGGTGGGATTCCCCAACAAGAGAGGGAAAGGGAAGAGGCTGGCATCTAGAGACAAGAGAGGAGGGAGGGGTGCAGGATGCCCTTTAACTGTGAGAGTTTTCTACAGGGCAGAAATGCTGGAGCCCTCATTCACTAAGAAAACAGAACTGTTCCATGTGCCTCATCTGACCAGTTACCACAAAGCATCACAGCTCTGAATTCCTGCATTCACAAACTAGCCAGGGATTTGCCAATTCAAATTCCAGGAGTAAATTAACTCACTGATATTCCACGGGGTTCTTTCCAGCCCAGACCACCTCTGGAAATGGAACCCATTGAGAAATCCTGACTCAGAGCATCAAGATTTTCTCACTCCCAGCTCCCTTTGAATCTGGTGTTTCTGTGTACCTGGAATGATCCCCCATAGACCACAGGCACATGAAGTGGAGAGTTCCCCAGCTACCTAGAGCTGCCTGCTCTCAAGCTCCTGTCACTGAGTCACACTCACAGCCCAGCAGATTCAGCTGCCGCTGCACAGAACATCTGTCCATCTCAACAGCTGGCAGCCTTTACCCTTTCCTTTTAAAGACAGAGAAACCTGCCAACGTACCCAGTGCCTGCGAGAAGGGGAGCAGCTGTTAGCAGAGATCTGCACCCTAACGGAGAAGGAGTCAGCGGAGAGCTTGCACAGGCAGCAGGCAGTGTCTGCTCAGACAGGCTGCAACTGTCCTTATGAAGAATGTTTGGCCATTTCCCTGGGGGCCACTTGGTCACCTGGGACCCTCAGCTGATTGGTTCAGTATGTTCCAGCTTTAACCCCATCATGGCCAATGGCAAACTGCAGGATGGCCAATCACAGGGGATGCCCGGTGATGCCATCAAACCAGACAGGAGCGCAGAACCTGCCTCAGGCTCTATTCCTGCAATCCAGGCTGTCAGTGCTGTGCCTACAGCTCAGAGGAGCCACAAGGCTCCCTTGAAGGCGGCCGTGTGGTACCAATGATGCTGTAATCTCGCTGCAATACAATAAATCAGAGTAATAATAGTTATATAGGGTCAGATTTCTCCCCGGAAACCCCCTTTCCTGTATTACAAACCCAGGGTGCAGGCTGGGGGAGGAAGATTCTACCACCTCCTATCTGGAAATTTCCCTCAGATTGTTCCAGTAGTGCAGGTCTCTGCCCTTCTCCCTGACATATAAACAGGGTGACTCAGCATCCATGGATCCCCAAAGCTATGCACAGATCTCAGTGATGCCCTGATAGCTTGGCCCTTCCACCCACAATTTCTGTGCCCCCAAAACTGCTCTAGGACCCTCCCCAGCTCCCTGGGAGCACAGGTTCATCGGCGATGTGCCAGCAGTGCCTGTCCCAGTAGCCACTGGCCATGGGATCTGCTGAAAGCATCATTCTATAGGGTGAAGGGCGTTAGATGGAGAAGGGAAGGCTGATTAGTGTAGCTGTGGAAG
>VOCO01024107.1:0-10313 GCA_007922225.1 Emydura subglobosa
CAGTGGAAGGCTCTGGCAGCGGGACCCTACACTGCTAAAAATGGCATTGTAGGCAGGGAGGCACAGCCTGGGTGAGTACAGCGCTGTGTAGGGTACGTACTCACATACATACCCACACCCGACAGCTGTGCCTTTACTCTACTCCCCTGAGCCAGGCCTCAGCAGCTCACTGCTAGTTTAACCCAGGTGTAATGCCGACCCCCGACCTCCAGTTGTTGGCAGCAAGATCAAACCTGGACCTCTGGCGCTTAATGCATGAACCTCATCGACCTCTAGCTGGCCTAGCCGCCACTGGAGGGGGACAGAGTGCCACACTTAGCAGGCATGGTTTACATACTCCCCTGTATGGGCCACCTTTTATAACACTGAGCACCCCAGGCTTCATCGGTGGGGATCAAACCCAGGAACTCTCAAGCTACATGCAGGAGCCTCTACTGCCTGAGCTAAAAACCGCACTTGTCTTAGCCAAGGCTGTAGCAGGTTCATCAATCGCAAGCTGGCCTAGTCCCTAGAGAGGACAGCGTGCCCCTCCAGGCAGGGAGGAGTTACACACGCTGGGGGACTACATGTGTGTGTGTACCTGCACCGCTGAAAGAAGGGTGCAGTATTGTCACCCCCTTTGTCAGTCCAACGTGAGAGCTCTGTGTCTCTCACAAGCTGAGTCATACCCAGCCGCCTGACACCCTTCACTCCATTGCCCAGCTGCTGCAGAGCCAGCTGCCTTCACAGGCTCCGCGTCTGGAGATGCCTGCGGATAAGTGTCAATTGTTCAGTCACTGGGGCTTCCATTGTCTTTTCAAACCCTCCATTGATATAGTCAGTTTCAACCTGTCCTGTAACAACCCTTTGATCACCTGCAAACAGCTACGTGACACAGCACGTCATGCCTCCTTTTCTGTCTCAAGGAGGGTGACCAGATAGTAAGTTTGAGCAATTGGGACGGGGGGTGGGGCGTAATAGACACCTATAGAAGAAAAAGCCACAAATGGGCTATGGGAAAATAAGAGCCCCATGCTCATGCGCCGGGACATGAGATGCTGCCGGCCCTGCGCTCCCTCAGTTCCTTCTTCCCGCCCGTGACTGTTACTGGGACATTCGTCTGGGAGTGGGGCATGCTCCATTTCCCGGGCTTCAAACCCTGTTCTGCCTGCCACAAGCCCTTCCTGTTTAACGATCCCCACCCCCACGATAGCTGGTTAAAGTGCCTGGGGCAAACCCACAGGAAAGTGAAGTGTAGAATTGGCAAGAGCTTCAGGACCAGAACTAAAAAGGACGGAGAACGTAGGGAGCTGTGGGGTGAGACGAGTGCTGCCCTCGGAAACAAGGTCTGCACGTGAGGGATGAACGGAACACATGGCTTAGAACGACATGTTTAAGCAAACAAACCTGTTTCATGCTCTCTCAGGCATTGTTATCTGGCTTTGGCTATATCAGTTTGTTGAGAATCAAGGGCACTAATTTTATTTTATGATTTAATCATGCGGGAAGCAGCATGTCCTAGTGCACAGAGCAGGGGACTGTGAGTCAAGCCTCCTGCGTCCTATTCCTCATTCTGCCAACTCTCATTGATGTCAAAGGATCAAGGCCTCACTGGTTCCTTTTAAGTAAAAGGAGCAGGGAGAATTTCATGGGGGCCAGGTAAGTAAAGCCAGGGAAGGCATAGCCTTCCCTGACAGCCAGGCATGGCCCCGCCCGTGCTCCGCCCAAGCCCCACCCCTTCCTGCTGCATTCCATTCACCTGGGCCTGGCAGCTGATTGTCTCATCTTGTTGCCTCTCACCTGAAGCAGGCAGGGGCTGGGGTGCAAGCGGCCACCCAGCCAGAGGGATTGAGGTGTTTGGAGCTGGCACTCCGGGGCTGGGGCATGGCCTGGTGCTCGGGCTGTCTGGTGCTCTGGTGCTGGGACAGGTCGGCCAGCCCGGGGCCAGGGTGGGTCGACGCTCACACAGTGGGGAACCAGGGCTGAATATCACAGGCCACAGAACAGTGCCACAGATCCTCATAGAATCATAGAGTCATAGATTTGGAAGGGACCTCAGCAGGTCATCTAGTCCAACCCCCTGCTCAAAGCAGGACTAACATCAGCTAAATCATCCCAGCGAGGGTTTTGTCAAGCCGCAGCTTAAAAACCTCTAAAGATGGAGATTCCACCACCTCCCCAGGTAACCCATTCCAGTGCTTCACCACCCTCCTTGTGAAAAACTTTTTCCTAATGTCCAACCTAGACCTCCCCCACTGCAACTTGAGACCGTTGCTCCTTGTTCTGTCATCTGCCACCACTGAGAACAGCCTAGCCTCATCCTCCCTGGAACCCCCTTTCAGGTAGTTAAAGGTTGTTATCAAATACCCCATCATTCTTCTCTTCTGCAGACTAAACAAGCCTAGCTCCCTCAGCCTCTCCTCATACATCATGTGCTCCATCCCCCTAATCATTTTTGTTGCCCTCCGCTGGACTCTCTCAACTCGTCCACATCCTTTTTGTAGTGGGGGGCCCAAAACTGGACACAATACTCCAAATGCGGCCTCACCAATGCCGAATAGAGGAGAATAATCACTTCCCGCGATCTGCTGGCAATGCTCCTACTAATGCAGCCCAATATGCCATTAGCCTTCTTGGAACCAGGGCACGCTGCTGACTCATATCCAGCTTCTTATCCACTGTTATCCCCCAGGTCCTTTTTTGCAGAACTGCTGCCTAGCTCGTCAGTCCCCAGTCTGTAGCTGTGCATGGGATTCTTCCATCCTAAGTACAGGACTCTGCACTTGTCCTTGTTGAACTTCATCAGATTTCTCTTGGCCCAATCCTCCAGTTTGTTTAGGTCCTTCTGTATCCTATCTCTACCTTCCAGGGTATCTACCACTCCCCCCAGCTTAGTGTCATCTCCAAACTTGCAAACTGCAAACTCATCCCTCTACCGACTCCTGTTACACAGCTCTAACCCCTGGACTTGATTTAAAGACTTCAGTTTATGGAGAATCCACCTTCTACACTAGCTGAAACCTGCAAGTGACCCATGCTGCAAAGGAAGCAGGATCTCTCCCCACAAGGGCGATGCCATTCTGACCAGTGGGAAAATTCCTTCCCAACCCCTAACATGACAATCAGTTGGACCCGGAACATTTTGGCAAGACCCACCAGCCATACACTGTCTCCATTCTCCCTCCCTCTCTCCTGCCTCCAATTGCTGAGATGGAAAGCATCGCTCTTTCCTTCCTCTTCCCTCCTTGCTGGTGATTATACAGAAGGGGACTAGGGAGTATTCCAGTGGTGCACAGATTTTTTGTCTCCTTCCTTGCACCTTCCCCAAGCTCTAGAGGGGAGGGGTGGAAATGCAACTCCTGACCCCACCCTACCCCCCAGTGAGTGTGCTTAGCGCTGCCTGGAAAGTATCAGGTAGCAGGAGACTGCTCCTGTGAGCTGCACTCCACCTGAACCTCAGGCCACATGAGCCGACATGGACCTGGACTGAAAGATCTCCACGCACAGAACGTCTACACAGCATCTGTCGCAGCGAGCTTCAGAGCCCGGGTCGACTGACATGGGTTCACGCTACCAGACTAAAAATAGCAGCGTAGATGATCCTGCTCGGACTGCAGCCCTGTTACCCAGGGTTCGATCGACCCAAAGCTCTTGGTAACGTTACTCTGTGCGAGGCGGTGTCAGGACAGAAAGCACATGGAGACACGGTTGTCCAGCCCCTAGATGGACTGGTAGAAACAGTATGACACAAGAGTGCTCTCACTGAATAGCGATACTTTACTTAGTCTCAAGCACTTTTACACGTCCACAACAGGTTAGGAAAAAACCCCAACCCTCAATAATTACCAGAGTTTCGTGTGGCTCTTGACCAGTACAGCAGCAGCTTTCTGATTGGCTGGTCTTCCGGCTGCTGTTGGGGGACCCCAAAACTGTGTCCACGAAGAGATCCCAAAGATTCCAAACCTCTCCCCCCATTTATCCTTGTAAGTACACAATAACACGCCAAGAAAAGAATTTGTTGGGCAAGCAGTTTCAAAAGCTAATCAAGAGGTTTCCCCGGATGACTTATTAGTCAGCTGTGTTCGTGCAGAATCGGCATGTCTTGAGGCCCTGACAAGCATCTCCCAGAGGAGATGCCCGATAAGCTTCTTGCTTTTCTCCTAAAACACAGATCCCAGCACACCCAGCAGAGATTTCATCAGGGGCAGGGTGCAGAGTGAGAGAAGATTGAGGCAAAGGCTCCCCTCCCCTCCTGGCTTTGCTTGCTAACACTGCACAGGTTTGCACAAAGACCTACCGATTTTGGCTGCTGTTAGCAACAGGTACGATGATCAATATTACACTGTCGAGTGGTCCCTGGCCCCTTTACTGGTCTCTCAAAATCTCCTCATACAGTCCCCTCCTTAAAGGTCACCTTTGTACAGAAGGGGGCTTTTACGGAACTGCCGTCCCATTTATTTTGGATGCACCAGTGCTGTGATCCAAAAAAAGGTCAAGGCTCTCAGCTGAGACTGAGCAAATTAGCTTCTTGTGGGCACCCAAACTCAGCACCCCAGACTAGCGACTGACTAGCAGCCATTTCCGCCTCACTCCCATTCGAGGGAGGGTGACAAGTTCAATGTGTTCCCTTCCAGGCGGGAGTGAGTGTGAGACCAGCCACTAGCTCGTCTCTTGAGGGACTTGTAGTTCTGAATTTTGCACCAGGCCCAGCATGCCATTAGCTGGTAAAGAGAACCACTCTCATTTGGAACCCCGACGTCACTAGAATGGGGCCGAATTCAAGATTCCCGTGCCAGTGGTAAACCATCCCAACAATGCTTCCCACCACTCGTGTTCTAGATCCTGGCCAATTCTTGCAAACACCCACTTCATTTCATTAACATTTGCACAGAACCCATGGCTCTGTCCCCTTCCTGTTTGGCTTTGCAGCTGGTTCTGCAAAGCAGGGTGTACAATCCACATCTCTCAAACAGTTACATTCATTCCAAGGAGTACAGCTTTTCCAGCAGACTACAGGGCATGTGTCTCTGTTAACTGATTATAGTTAAGTTCAGGCACTTGAAATTCAAAAATCACATCCTCTGAGCTCTGTAATATGACCCACACAGTTCTCCGTATGAGGACTATAATCTACTGTACACACACCATTAACAAGAAGAATAGGACACCAACTTTTAAGACAAACACAGTGATCAGATGTATACACAAGCATAAAGTTATTATTTACAAATGGGCTAATAGCATACTGGCATTTTTCTTCGCTGGGTTTTAAACCCACATCCTGTACTTGGAAGGCATTTTTGTGGCATTCATATCCACGTCCACCTTTCTTTAAACAGGCTACCAATTTTACTGTTTTCAGCCCCAATTTTTCCCCCACCACCCACAGTCTATATGTATCAGCTCATTGCATTTATCTTCTTTGCTAGCATTTTTTTCTTGATGCTGTTAAGAACCCCTGCCATCTTTCCAGTTGTTCCCCATAGGTCTCCTCTCACCCATCTCTTGCAGATTCGGGGACCTCACCTAGATTTGGCCAGTTTTTCCAGACTTCAAATAACTGCTGGACAAACTGCTCACAGTGGGGCTCTAGTGCCAAAATGTTTGCTGGGCTCAGGTCTAAGATGAGGGAGTTTGTGTGGGGGGGATTAAGTACCAACTACTTCTTTACATTCATTTGAATCACATATGCCCTGACCAAATTGGCCACAGATGGTTTCAAATTTCACACTTTTATTCTATTTTACTCCCTGGGGTTCCTGGAGGAGCCATTTTCCCATCATATTTGGCTGCATGTTAATAACTATTTTGCCAAGGCAGCATTTTAACCACATTACTATCCAAACATTCTTTATCCCTATTATACATTTCCTGAGACTCCAGGTGTCCAAAATGCAGGGCGAAGGGACCACCCATTCTCCTCCTGTTGTCACTTTCTGTAGCCTTGCCTCCCCCAGACTTTCTTGTCCAGGGTTTGGGGGAGAAAAGGATTGTTTCCTCCTAAAATGAACTGGCTTTTCCCTTGTGCTGTCCACTTGGGCATGTCAGTCCACAAATAAACACATCTGGGCTTACGACAATTAAATAACAGCCTGTCAGTTCCCACCAGTGACTGCCATGTGCACCGAGGTAGTTTTAATTCTCCCCTCTAACAAATTCACTTCTCCATTATCCCCGTCTACACATGTGGATGGTGTGGTTGAGTCCAAAGTGATAGGGATTCCATAGTTGCCAGCATAAAACATTTGCAACCCAAGCTGTGATACATTGCCAGGTTTTGATCATTTCCATGCTAATATTTACTTTGTGCAAATCCCACTCTTTCAGGTTTACTGAAGTGTGGTCAGCTCCATCTAAGAGGCCTAAAAGAGTGATTTGTTCTCCTGGGATGCTGGGATCAGTACTGGTGTCAATAGTGTTGTTCACTGTCATTCATGGACAGTATCCCCATGCTGCAGATAAAATTGGTTCCGATTCACATTACCAAAGAAGCAGGTCTGCAAATCAAATGCCAGCAACAGCAGCACACAGGGGTGCATTGTCTTCAAAATCTTCCAGCATTCACAAAGTTAATAATCTAAAACACAAAGCAGAACAAACTTTCGGCTCCCTGTATCATGGGGGGTATCACTAAAACATTAAAGATACCTCATTGACTTTTACTCAGACCCATCCAGGCCTGAGTCCCTCTTCCCGCTCCCCTTTTCAAGGAGAATGGGCGGCTCTTGAACTTTTAACCGTGCTCTGCGCACCTATGCTGGGCTCAGCACATGTCGGTTGATTATTTTGCCAGTGAATACATGTTTTATTGGAGACTGGGCAGTTTTCAGTACCACTAGGAACAATCCCACCAGATATTCCCAGTGCTGCATTGCCCAAACTAGGGCCAAACCTTTTCCCCGGGGAGAAAATTCCTTCTCCATTTCACTTAAAGTTTTATAGGCATAAGACACAGGGCAGAGCCCTGCTCCAGGGCTCTGACTCAGCACAGTTTTCATCCCCCACCTTTCTGCCAGCTGCGGCACAAACACTCTTCCGCCCTGTTCCCTCCTTCAACAATTCATGCAGCTCGACTGCCTGCTTTGAATATTCCTGTATGAAATCTCAGCTCCACTCTCTGTTGCTCAGAACACTCCTTGTGTCCCCAAATCACTCCAAAATAATTGACTTGTTGGAAGCCCAGCTGGGTTTTCTTTGGGCTCACCTTAAAGCCAGTTTCCTGAATCTTTTGTAACACTGTGTCCAATACCTCCAGATTCTTTCCCCTGGTCTGAGTGCAAACCGGGATGTCATCCACATAAGAACTCACACGTCTCTTTCGGGCATCCCCTCCCTCACCTTGGCTACATGGACATGGCAAATAATAGGGGCATTGTTCCAGCCCATGGGGACCCTGGCAAAGCACAACAGCTTCCCTTGGAAGGCAAAACCAAATTTGTAATAGCTGTACCGATGTAAAGAGATAGCAAAGAAAGCACTCGCCAAATTCAAAACTGAATCCACTGGGACCCCCCTACAGTGGAGACCATCAGCTCCCAATACTTCACCACCACTGGGCCATCAGTAGGTCACCCAATTAAGGGGGCAAAAACCCACCACAAGCCTCCTTGGCTTAAAAAACCCATCAGCTGTTTACTTGATGCTAGTTCTTGCCTCCTTTGGGTATCGATGCTGTTTCTGGGGTGGCAGATCGGGGCCTGTGACTAGGATTTCCGCATCCATTTGACCACATTCTATTTTATTTTTAGCCCACACCTTCCAATGGCTCTCTGTAATTGCTAGGACTTCTGGGATCCAAGGAGGCCATTCTAATTCTTCAGATGCCTTAAGGGCTGCTGTTCGATAGCTTGCTGAAATCTCCACAGGCTCCCAGGGCGTGTCAGGAGGCATTTCCCATAGGACCCAGTTAGCAAAATCCACCAGCACTCTTAATTCTCTCAAGACATCAATTTCCAAGACCCCTTCCCCTCGCAAATCCATTGAACCAAATTGTCTTTTATTTCTCCATTTTTCTGCCCGATACTGGATGTTTCTGAAATACAGTTATAGTGCTCATTGATTCTTTTCTGCCTCCACCTGTGCCCCTCCCCACGCATTGTGAAGAGCCGGCCTGGCTCCCCCCAGGCCGGGGGTTAAGGCCGCCCCCCATCCAAGCCAGTGCTGGACTGCAGGACTGCTGGAGTGATGGGTAAGTGAGGGAGGTTCGGGGGCGGGGAAATGCATCAGGCCTACCCTTTGCAACAGGTGCAGGGGCGGGGGGTGCAGGAAGCTCCGAGGGGCACCCCTCAGAGTCTCTCCCCTTCCGTGTCATGAGGGGCTGGCCCAGCCGCCCTCTCTAGGTGCTGGGCTGTGGGGCTCCAGCGGGAGAGACGGGCACTGGGTAAGTGTGGGGAGTGGGGGCGGGGGGACAAAGCCAAGCCTACATTTCTTCCCCCCAGTACCTCACGCCCCCTGCCCCCGGGTACAGACCACCCCCTCCCCGGGGCAGCTGAGAGGCGGTGTTAGGACCCCAACTGCCCTACACGGAGGGGGGCATGAGGCAGAGGTGCGCATATGTAGGCTTGGTCCCAGGTGCCAGAGACCCTCCATACGCCCCTGTCTGGTGCCAGCTATTCCTAACATTCTGAAAGACAAAAGGAACTTTTTTCTACCCCCTTCAGGGGGGGAGGGAAACAGATTATTGCTTAAAATACCCCTTCCTTTTACAAATCGCCTTGCTTATTATTGGCAAAACAGAGGAATTACCCCCATATTCTTTTGTGTTTTTGTTCTGTAGACAGTCCAGGCCTCTAATGTTTTCCAACTTTTAAGGGCAAGCCCGTCCTCTCAGTGTCAAGACTAATTTGTTTCCCACCTTCCTTTCCTGGAGGGTTGAACTCTGAGCCTTTTGTTTTCAAGAAGTTTGTTTGCTGACCAGATACAGCCATTCTTTGAAGCTCCGTGTGCTACTTTGTCACTACAAAAGGGACCCAGAATCTCGCTCCATTCTCGTAGTTCTGACTGTCTCTGCCACAGTCATGACTTTGGTCTTCAAAAAATATTGATCTTTATAAAGTATGGAAGAACCTAGAGGGTTAAATGCTAACAAAACCAATTAATCTTAAACCTGCAAAACAGGATTCTTCAAACCAAGAGTGTTTCTTTACGTCCTTTAAATCTTACATAATTACACAATATATTTATACACACAAATAAATTCTATTTTTCTTAACATCCGTTACACTGCTCTAATTACTGTCACGCAGCTGTACACAACTGATACTCCCTTTTCTACATTTGGAGGCAGGTAAGTTCCAATGGAAACCTCTTTGTTCCTTTCATGATTTTATCTAAATCATCCATATTCAAATAATGTCAGTCAGATTTTTCCCTTTGCCTGCAGCAGTTATTTACAATTGGTTATTTACAGACCATTCCTTTGGGAAAGAGGCCCATTTTCCTTCAGAATAGCTGCAAAGAAACCAAGAATTTTTTTTCTATAACACTTTCCACAACTTTTAACAGTTTAATTCTCTCCAACCTCTGTAGTGTTAAGGCCAGAAGGGACAATCATGATCATCTGGTCTGACCTCCTGCATATCACAGGCCACAGAACCTCACCCACCCACTCCTGTAATAGACCCCTAACCTTTGGACTTGATTTAAAGATTTGAGATTATGGAGAATCCACCGTTTATACTTGATTAAACCTGCAAGCGACCTGTGCTGCAAAAAAAGGCAACTCCCCTCGGAAAGTCTCTGCCAGTCTGACGCAGGGAAAATTTCCTTCCTGACCTCACATACGGCAATCAGTTGGACCCTGAACATTTTGGCATGACTCCCCAGCCAGTCATCTGAGAAAGAATTTGCTGTAGTAACTCAGAGCCCTCCTCTTCTAATGCCCCATCACCAGCCCTTGTGGATATTTGCTACTAGCTGTTGCAGATCGACTACATCAACGGATGTGTGTTACGACAACTTGGCCCATGATGCCACTTTCAGGCCTTTGCAGGAATTTAGCATAACTAGGCAAACCAGGAGAAGAGAGGTGTTAGACAGTGAATTCGTGACTTGAGCCTGGCTCTGTGCATTCGCTCTCTCTGAATCTGCTGGGGCAGATGTCTGTGAAAGACAGGAGGTCTGGATGTAGTTTAGAATTGTCGGTGTGGGGAAATGTAGCTACCAGACTAGCAGCTTAAAACTGCTTACTTCACGATTTATTTTTAGTGACATGTCCCTGTAACTCCAGCTTCTGCCCAGTGGTTAATTTGTTAGGTCAGCTATGTAACATTCTTTTGATTGACATGTCTCTGTAACTTTTGTGGCATAAGAGGCAGGTAGCAAGTCTGAGTCAG
>VOCO01024110.1:0-10574 GCA_007922225.1 Emydura subglobosa
CGGGAGAGAAGAGACAGATCCTCTAAAGGATCAATAGGATACAGAGCAAGGGCTTGGATCAGTGTCTCGGTGCTTTTGATTTGGAGGAGACTGAATGATGAGCACACTTCTATGATGGGCCAGTGCTCAGCGAGAGTTCGTCCATGTGCTGCAGGGACCTTCCTACAAGGGCAGTAACAGAACATTACTAAACAAAACGATTCACATGGGCTGTTGGACGGAGACGCGCGGGTGTTCCCGGATGTCCCTGCTCAGGATAACGGGGTGTTGTCAGCTGTCAAGCACCGAAGCAACTTAGCTGCCTAAAGTCCAAATTAGGCACCGCCGCGATCAACAAACCCCTGCTGGGCTCGGCTGTCACCTCACCCCATAGGTGCTACACTCACTCAGCGTCTACACTGTCCCTGTCCCAGTTCTCCAGCTGCTAACATCCTACCTCTGAGCACTCGCCCCACTGCTTCCTAAGTGACTTTCAGCCCAGTGGTTCGGGCACTGCCGTAGGATGTGGGAGATGGAGGTTGAAGCCCCCCTTCCCACTGATGGGAAGCAGGGATTTGAACAGGGTTTCGCACGTCTCAGGGGAGCGCTGCACCCGTGAACGAGGCACTAATCTGACGTGGGGGCTGCCTCGGTCTCTCTTCAAGTTGTTCCACTTTAACTAACCAGTAATGGGCCAGAGAAGCAGCGAGACGTACTCTACAGTCTGTGGTTTGGGCATTCGTCAGGCAGGTGGGGACACTGGTCACATCCCTTCTCACATCCAAGAGGGAGTTGAAGCAGACGCTCTCACAAGTGAGCTGAGTGGTTCCCGGCTACGCTGGAACTGGTCTGGAACTGATCGGCGACTCACCCGGCCACCACCCCCTCACTCACCCAAGGAGGAAGTACTTTGTGTACACACGAGTCCGAAGGCAAAGTGAACTATGCGATCGGCGGGGAAATGAAGGTGGCGATGGGGGTGACATTTTCCCAGAGATGGCCAGTGCGCTTAATGAAAGATTCGATGGCCGCTGAAATTAGGGATGGGATGTTCGGTGAAGTGAACTCTGTGATAGCTGGAGACAAGCACAGTGCCCTGAGCGAGGAAATGAAGGAGGTGATGGAGGTGAAATGAACAGGAGCACGGGCGGTCCGGTGAAGGGAACTACCTGAGCGGAGGGGAAATGAACGGTTCGATGGGCGCATGACGTCACCATCATCTTAGCTTCCCAGTCCCAGGCCAGGTCCCCGCTGTGCCGGGCTCTGTGCACACACAGCAGGAAAGGAGATGTCACGCTGCAGATACACCCGGCGCAAGGCAAATGAGAGCAATCGTGGCGCTGTTTATTCAACGGAAAACATTTTTTATTTAGTCAGTTACGTTTTTGTCTTTAGCCTGGACTCGGACACAGATGTGCAGGCCTTCAATGAGCACAGTCGACGTCTCTTGGCTCGTTGCTCCTGGCGTTTTTTGTAGGCTTTCTTCATTCTCTTGGCCAAAAGGTTGCCACATTCCGCTGCTTCCTCCTCCAGGGTCTGAGTCAGATGCTTCTTTAGAGCAACGCGTCGGCGCTCATGTTGTAGAACTCGGCAAGTCCCCAACGGTTGGATCATAGAAGTCTCGGTCCTGGGTTTGTTGCGCTCCTTAGTCAGGCATTTCCTCACTACATGCTGACGGACACGATCCTCTTTGGGGAGGGGAAACAGCTGGCGGATTCTGCGAACACTCGTGGGACGCAGTCGAGGAAGCACGGTGCGATCTGTCAGTCCAGACATGCTGAGCTTCACCCTAGCCAAGGACTTGCCAAGGCTCCGCCATGGCGCAATCGTCTTGTCCTCCCGTTCTCCCATCTCCATCACCTCCATTGCCTCCACATCGCTGCACTTGGGATCGCCCTGGTGCTGGGGCTCTGTCAGGGCACAGGCTCCTTGAGCGGCTGCTGATCCACTGAGACCTCCAGCAGCATCTTCCCTTAGCAGGTGGAGTGGATTATTCTCGGGAAGGAATGATGCATGTTGGGAATCTGCAATCCAAACGCACTGCACAGCCAGATGAGAGGGCAGAGCGCACAGAGGTCTGTGCTGCTGGCACAGGCAGGGCCATGAGGGCAAAAGTATCCAGCACGGGATAATGTTCATGGCTGCACATCTCTGAGGATGCCCCGTGGGCTGCGGTGCCTCTGCGGAGGGAGAAGCTGCTGACTCCATCTGGGCTCCTGGTGAGCTCTGGACAAAGATCCGGCCCCTGTTGGGAAGCTGGGCGGCAAGTTTGGCAGGTGGCCCCGCTCGCTTCTTCTCACTGTGCAGATTGTCTGAGCCGCCGAGCTTCTCTCCCTTGTTCCGAGCTGAACCCCAGCCCCGCCGCACCCGCCACCGGAGACCCCTAGTCCTTATGAGCAGCCAAAGCCTAGAAGTTCAGATCGCAGCTCGCAACTTCGCTCGGCACGTTTCCGCCGCACGGGATCGGCCAGTTGGAGTGGTGGTGCGATGTAGGATCAGCGAAGGCCGGAGAAATGCAGGATCTACAGTGCAAGGAGCCGACGTAGATTTACGGTGTCTGTGTCCAGGGACTCACTCCATGGGCACTGAGAGCACCCTGCCCGGCGTCCCGGCATTTATTCTGGGCAACACCCGCCTCTGGGTCGGAATCATGCCAGGCTCCTCCCAGGGCTGGGCACAGAACCGCGGGAACTGATCTCGCCTTGCTCACTGTCGAGGAAAAATAAAGTCACACTGCTACATTTTAGAGTTGGATCGGGTGCAGCTTTAATTGTGACACACACACAATCACATAACCATAGCTATGGGGAATACTATAGCCATAGGGAAAACCCAGGTGGCTATAGGGAAGTCAAGCAGCATGTCTGGATGCTGGGCAAATGTACTTCACCTGGCTACCAGATACAAAAGACTTATATAGGGGTTGCTTAGGTTCATTTACATGTTGATCGTATAGTGGAACTGGATTAACAGTTTATACTTAACAGGAAAGATAATCAGTGCACAGTGGGGCACACCAGATGCCCTCACAGGAACGCCCAGTGAGTCACTTGAGTATACAATGTAGTTTTCAGGGACCCTGGCTCACACCCGAAGATGGGTGGTGACACAATACTTGTTCAAATGCTAATTTGCATGGAGTGAGTTTCTATGGGGCCAGTAAGACAAAGGGGGGCAGGTACTGGTACTTATCAAAACAGGAGATGTCGGTTTACAGACATCAAAAGGGCTAGAGTTCACAAAAGGAGTTTGCATTTAAATGGTGGTCCTGAAACATCCTGTGGGATTTTAGCATCTTTATCTCAGTCTCAGTTTGGGGCATCCTGTCAGTGATTTAACCTGAGGGCTTCCGTCACAGTTCAGGCTACCCAGTTTCAGCCAGGCCCTCTATAATTAATTTCAGGCCAGGCATTCTATAATCAATTCTATGATTAATTCTGTGATTCCACATCACGGACTCACCCGGTCCCCGGACTATCCCTCACCAAAGTAGGAAGCTCCCCTGAGATGGCAACTGCCTGGCTCGGTCGGGCTGCCAGACACAGGGACCTGGGAGAGGAGAAATGGGGGGTCGGATTCTTCCTCCCGGGTCCATGCGCTCTGCAACCGGTCAGGGGACACAGACGACTGGGGAAAAGCAGCTAAGTTCCATTTTCAAAAGGGAATCCAGCACTGAGGAGTACGTGAGACCCCAGGGGTTCTTCGAAAAGGAATTCACCCGATCCCTGATGGGTTCACGGATGGTACCCAGCAGTGCCGCCTGAGCTGAACGTCACCTGCTGAAATGAGCTGGTCTCTGAGATGTGTAGTAATTGGTGTGTTGGTCATCGATGTTTATCAGTGTAGGCTGCATATGTGTGTCCCTGTGTAGATGCTGTCCCAGCTCTGATCAGGAAATTGAGATGGCTCTCACAATTGAATGAGTCGACACGACCACAGATTAGCTGAGCAATGAAGGCACTCAGGCCAGGTTTATTGTGTGCGGCACAATGAGAAATGACTTACAGAGTATCTCTGGGTCAGTTTCGCATAGGCGGCATTACAATGATCTCGGCCCAACGGCGGGACTTTCCATTATCCCCTAGACCGGACGCCGGTATTCCCTCTGACACCCTCTTTTATACACTGTTACATACACTTTCGGTCTGCTCCCTTTGACGTAGGTAGTTTCCATCTTCTTGACTTAGTCTAATACCACCTTTTTCCGTTGATTGGCTGATTTGGGCAGAACAACTCCATGTATCACATTTTGTCATTTCTATCCATAAAAGTGTCATTTTAGAGCGTTAGTATCTTGGTACCTCCTATACCTGCTACATATTTTAGTAATATTTTGGCAATCTTACAATCTTGCAGTATCAGCACTTTCCTGTGCCAATTTCAGTTAACTTGAGTGATCCCTTATACTTCTGTTCACTCGGCTTTTCCCATTTAGGCCTTAGCCTGTTTTACAGGCCGTAAGTGCTCACTTCTTACTACAAGATGAACGTGAAGGGAGTGAAGAGACAGACCCTCTAAAGAATCAATAGGATACAGAGCCAGGACTTGGATCAGTGTCACGGTTCCTTTGATATGAAGGAGACTGAATGATGAGGACACTTCTCTGATGGGCCAGTGCTCAGCAAGAGTTCGTCCATGTGCCGCAGGGACCTGCTTACAAAGGCAGTAACAGAACGTTACTAAACAAAGCGATTCACACAGGCTGTTGGACGGAGACGTGCGGGTGTTTCCGGGATGTCCCTGCTCGGGACTACGGGGAGTTGTCAGCTGTTGAGCACCAAAGTCCAGATCAGCAAAGCAACTTAGCTGCCTAAAGTCCAAATTAGGCACTGCTGCGATCCACAAACCCCTGCTGGGCTCGGCTGTCACCTCACCCCATAGGTGCTACACTCACTCAGCGTCTACACTGTCCCTGTCCGAGTTCTCCAGCTGCTAACGTGCTACCTCTGAGCACTCGCCCCACTGCCTCCCAGGTGACTTTCAGCCCAGTGGTTTCGGCACTGCCCTAGGATGTGGGAGACCGAGGTTGAAGCCCCCCTTCCCACTGATGGGAAGCAGGGATTTGAACAGGTTTCCCAAACCTCTCAGGGAAGCGCTGTGACCACTGAGCTAGGGACTAGCCTGATGTGGGGGCTCCCTCAGTCTCTCTCAAAGTTTTTCCACTTTAACTGACTAGGAATGGGCCAGAGAAACAGCGAGACGTACTCTACAGCCCTGCGGTTCGGGCATTCGTCAGGGAGGTGGGAACATGTGTCACATCCCTTTTCACTCCCAAGAGGGAACTGAAGCAGATTCTCACACAAGTCAACTGAGTGGCTGCAGCACCAGGCTATAAGGGCAGGTGTCACCCCATCCACAGCTGTTCTCTGTGGAGCAATGCTTGTGCCTGAACCGTTCTCACATGAAAGAACTTGGGTGGCTAAGCAACCTGTGTGCACCAAGCTCTAAGGCCACAGAAGGACGTAAATCGATAGGTATGAATACCTCTGAAATTCCTGTGTCTGAAATCCTGGCCCACCCCCATGGGTGCATCATATCACCATCAGCATCATCTTTGCACCCAGTCACAGGCTGTGATCCCATTGTCCCAGGCTCTGTGCACACACAGAAGGAAAAGAGACGTGGTGCTGTAGATACACCCGGCACAAGGCAAATCAGAGAGATTGTGGAGCTGCTTATTCACCATAAAAAGTGTATTTTGTCATTTACGTTTCTGACTTTTGGCTTGACTTGGATAAAGATGTGCAGGCCCTAAATGAGGACAGTCGACATCTCCTGGCTATTT
This sequence comes from Emydura subglobosa, assembly GCA_007922225.1. Taxonomy (NCBI): domain Eukaryota; kingdom Metazoa; phylum Chordata; order Testudines; family Chelidae; genus Emydura; species Emydura subglobosa. The sequence goes on from VOCO01024110.1 coordinate 5,765, forward strand.
GCTCATGGCATTTTTTGTGGCCTCCTTCATTTTCTTTGCCAGAAGATTAGCTGGCGGATTCTGCTAGCCCTCGTGGGATGCAGTCGAGGAGGCTCAGTGCGATCTGTCAGTCCAGGCATGTTGAGCTTCACCCTAGCCGAGGACTCGCCACGGCTCTGCCACGCTGGAATCTTCTAGTCCTCCCATTCTCCCATTTCCCTCTCCTCCATTGCCTCCACATCACTGCACTTGGGCTCATCCTGGCACTGGGGCTCTGTCAGGGCACAGGCTCCTTGACCAGCTGCTGCTCCACTGAGATCCCCAGCAGCACCTCCACTTAGCATGTGGAGTGGATTATTCTCGGGAAGGAATGAAGCATGGTGCGAATCTGCAATCCAAACGCACTGCACAGCCAGGTGAGAGGGCAGAGCACAGAGAGGTTTGTGCTGCTGGGACAAGGCAGGGGCAAGGGCAAAAACAGCCAGCACGGGATAATGTCCATGGCTCCGTGTCCATGAAGATGTCCCATGGGCTGCGGTGCTTCGGCAAGGGGAGAAGCTGCTGACTCCATCTGGGCTCCTGGCGAGCTCTGGACTGGGATCGGGCCCCTCTGGAGGAGCTGGATTGCTGGTTTGCGGGGCTGGCCCCACTGGCTCCTGCCCCCCGTACAGATTCTGTGAATGCGGCGAGCTTTTCCCCCCTGTTCCGAGCTGAACCCCAGCCCCACCTCACCTGCTGCCTGAGACCCCCAGTCCCTATGGTAGCCGGAGCCTAGAACTGGAGCTTGCAACTTCACCCAGCGCATTCCCGCTGCACAGGATCAGCCCCTCAAGGGCTGGTGCAATGTAGGATCTGTCATGGGCAGTGAAATGCAGGATCTGCAGTGCAAGGAGCCGAGGTAGATTTCCGGTGTCTGTGTCCGGGGGACTCACTCCATGAGCAGCAACCGCCTCTGGGTCAGACCTGTGCCAAGCTCTGTCCAGGGCTAAGCACAGAACCGGCTCCCGGCTGCTCTGAAACTGGTCTCAAACTGCTCACTGACTCACCCTGCTGCCACTCCCTCACTCACCAAAGCACGAAGCACTTTGTATGTATGAATACGAAGCAGGCAGTACAAAGGGAAAGTGAGCTATGTGATTGGAGGGGAAATGAAAGTGGTGATGGGGGAGGGGGTGAAATTTTCCAAGGGATGGCCAGTGTGGTGCAATGAAAGTTTTGATGGCCGTTGAAATGAGGGATGGGATGTTTGGTGAGATGAACTCTGTGATCGGTGATGAAATGAATAATGCGATGCGTGGGGAAATGAACTATGGGATGCGGAGCTTGGGGAAATGAATGTTGTGATGGTCGATGAAGTGAGCGATATCCTGGGCGTTGAGAGAACAATGAGATATTTGTTGAAATGAACTAAGGGATTGCTGGTGAAATGAACAGTGAGATGGGCAGAGAAGGGAATGATATCCTTGGCATTAAAATGAACGATGTGATGAGCGGTGAAGAGAGCGATGCACTGTTCGGTGTAAAAATCTATGTGATCAGTGTTGAATGGAATGATTCCATGGGCCTTGAACAAGAACAATGTGATGGGACGTGAATTTAACAGTGTGATGGATGGTTAAATGTACTACGTGATGGGTGTTATAATGAACAATGCGATGGTGATATGAACTATATATTATGTGGTGAATTTAATGATGCCATGGGTAGTGAAATGGATGATGGGATGTGCAGCATGACAAAATGAATGATGTGATTGGTGGTGAAGTGAGCGATATCCAGGATGTTGAAGGAACAATGCCATAGTCGGTTAAATGAACTGTGGGATCATTGGTGAAATGAAGAATGTGATGGGCGATGAAATGAAGAATGTGATAGGCGTTGAAATGAATGATATAAATATAGTGCCCATCTTCAGAAAAAGGAGGAGGCGGATCCAGGGAGCTACAGACCAGTCAGCCTTCCCTCAGTCCTGTGTCTTTCCTGCCCTCCCCCTCTACAACGACCCTCCCCAGCAGCTCCCCCAAAAATCCCCTGCTTGACTGTAGACCTTGAAATTTCAGCTAGGCTGGGCCTACTTATAAAATTAAGCTACCAAATATTAATAAATTGCACATTGCAGAGTATGTGAAATGGGGGCTGGAGTCCCTTCTGAAAAGGGGTGATTGTTTCTCATTGCAACACACCCATGCTGTCTTTCTATTCTCAAAGTATGTCTGGTATTTCATTGAGATAACTGTTTATTAGTTGCCTCTCTTGTCTGGACCATCTTCCCTAATGAACTAATCCTCTCAGAGTAACTCATCTATGCAGTAAACAGAAATGTGATAAATGCAGGGCATGCTAGACCTCCCTGGCTCCAGATCTCTCAAAATATCAAAAGCCCATGGCTGGATGCCACCCCCTGTATTGATCAATTTAATCACAACAACCTCAATACCCCTTTGTTTGAAGGGTGGAACACTGAAACTAAACAACACATCTAGGTGGCTAGCACCCTTTTCACTAAGTAAAAGCACATGGGTCTCTCCGTCTTGTATTGTTCTCTGAAATTCCTGTGTTTACTTGTAAATTACCAGAATGCTTTGAAAAACATTGGATTTAAGAATATAAAAGAGAAGCAATGGAAAGAAGCAAGGCAGGCAAGCTTGAAGAGTGAAGAGTCTGGACAAGAAGCTCACAAGACCTGACATTTTGCCCAGCTGTCTTCTGAGATCACGGATCCAGGCTCTCGGGGGAAGCTGCTAAGAAACCATCACTGCCTCTATCCTGCATTGGTGAGGATGATGGCTTTTGCAGCTAAGATATACTGGACTTTTGGTTTGGGGGCTCATTTTATACGAACGAGAGTCGTGTCAGTTCCTGAGCACACGAATAGCAGATCCCAGTCTGTGAGTTAACACCTATCAACTGATCATTTTTCAGCGCTCCTAGAACAGACGTTCGGGATGCACAATGTGCTGCTGTAAATGTCTGCAAAATTCACCTCAGTCTTTAGACATGTCAACACAGCCCATGTTTCATGATTGCATCCCCACATGCTCTAAAGAGCCGTCACTTCTCATGCCCTGCTGGCTAGACAGAAATGTCACCATTGCTCAGCAGAGGGCAGCGTATATACACTCCAGAGATTGCAACCATGTGAGCCCAGTCTGTGATCCTCCTTCTACTCCACTGAATTTGATGGAATGACTTGTGGTGTAAGGGGCTGCTCAGGTGAGTGGGGGGTTCGCAATCTGGACTTTCTGACCTCGCCCCTCATTCTGATTTGGCCTCAGGCACACAAAACGTTCAGTGACAGGAATGAAAAGACAGGCCCTTATCCACAGAACCGAGCGCCAGGGTTGCAGTGTAATCCACACCGAGAGCAGAAGGATGCTCTGCGCAAGGCTGGCTGATACGTGTAACACGCTCTGAGGGGCAGAGCAGTCCCAAAGTGACATGAGCCGCCTGCCCACACGTGGCCCATTGGGATTCACTCATGTTACCGATCTGCAGCCTGCGTTTGTGTGTGGAATGAACAGCTGTCTGCCCGGGGGCTGCAGCCGTGACAGAGCTGGTTCATGTGCAGGTGCTAGGAGTTCAGTAGGGTCCCCCCCACCCCACTCCCTGGCCTGTGGGATAATTAAACCAGTGCAAACGGCTCTGGGGACATGCTTACTTCAGTTTAAGGCAGTTTTGGGGGGGGGGTTTAGTGGAAGTGAATTAGGAACAGGTTTAAGCTAAGTTGAATGAAGGGCTCCCACTCAGGGGTTAAACGAACCAGTGCAAGTTTCTGTGTAGAAACCCCAACACCACGTGCAGTTTGCCCTACATCCTAGCGCCCTCGGCTGTCGACTCTCTGCTGCCCCGACAGATTCCTGCTCCCCTCGTGCTGTAGCAGACACAGACTTGGCTGAATGCTGCTCCCGTCCACGGCCCCAGCTCCAGAGCAGGGACTGGCTGTGTAACTGACAGCAACTCTGGAGTCTGTGGACCTTGGGGCCCATCTCATCACCCTGTAGAGACCATTGGGTCTTAGCAGGGGGCCAGAGACTCCCCTGCGCTACAGGGACAGGTGCCTGTGAACTGAGAGCCTGGAGCCGGGTTCTGGGCTGCTTGTGCTTCTCTTTCCCGGTGAAAGAGCCGACAATGCACAGTGATGCTGAACCCTGGGCAGTGCTTGTGGGAAAGTCAGGGAGGGCCGGATTTATCGGTGGGATTTAGGGCCTAGATTCACAAAGGCACTTGGGCACCGAGAAGAGTCACTGGAGCAGACTGCAATCCTCTGAGCTGGTGTGCAGAGCCCAAGTTCCTTATACAATGCATGGGGCCGGAGGGACGGGCTGCACAGACTGATCCACAAAAGCCAGCACGCTGGGCAGGGGCCACCTAAGCCACCCCATGGGAGATGCTGATGAGGGGTGTGCGCTACTGCTCCTCTCACAGAGATAGGCGCCTCTGTCTGCTAGCGCTGCTCAGCTGTGAGCCCTCTTGGGAGTCAGGCAGCTAAGAAGCCGGGGAGAGGAGGGAGAAGGCAGATCTCCCTTATAAGCTTTAGCCCAGGGATTAGGGCACTTACCTGGGAGGTGACAGGCCCCTGCTTCAAGCTCCCCTCTGCCTGATGAGTAGAAAAGATTGTCACAAGGATTTGCTACCTCTCAGCAGAGTCTCTCTCCACTGGGCTACAGGATATTCTGCTGTGGGAGTCTCTCCCGGTGAAGCTGTCACACTCTGGATAACTAATTAACGAGCCACCGGAGCAGGGGGGCTGGACCCTCGATCTCCCACATCCTGGCTGAGCGCCATAACCCCGCTCTGTAGAGTTACTCTCATGCGTATGCCCTCTCTGCCT
>VOCO01024114.1:0-14093 GCA_007922225.1 Emydura subglobosa
GGGTGGCTGCGGCTGGCTGAAGAGCAATAACCCCTCTGTGTGCTGACTGCTCAGTCTCCACCTCTCTGCTACTCACTGAGCACCAGGATTGGTGAGGTCACACCTGAGCGCTGGGGTCAGTTCACTGTGTGTCTCCCCCTCCTTCTCTCCCTGTCTCCTGAAGTTACAGAGACATTTCTGCTAAAGGGAAAAATTCCTCAGCACTTGAACTTTCATGTGTGAATGATCAGTGTGTGTCCTTCACGTTGGGTCTTTGTCACACACGGGCACCACAGCTGGGCCTTGGCAGGTGTCACAGAGCTACAGGAGCTGTGCTATGCCCCAGCTTATAAACAGTCCCATGGAAGAACCGCTTCAGTGGGCCAGAGCCCCCACGAGTCTGACTGTTTCTTAAGGGTAGGTCAGGCTGCCTCAACGCCCCCGAGTCAGAGCCCCTGGTCTCCAGTGCTCCTGTTTCAGGCTGTGAGCTCTGCCCAGTGAGTCCAGCTGAGACAGACTCCGGCTCAGAGACTTTTACACTCATCAGGGACCAATGCAGCTCAGCCAGTATCTGCAGTGACACCGGGCAGCCTTTTCAAAACAGAGCAGGATTTGTTAGTCAGCTGGAACCCAGCACTGGGAAGTCCTTAGGTCAGCACAGAGAAGAAGCAAAAGTTAACATACGGTCCACACTGGCCAAGTCAGGGATCCCCTGAGCCATGCTGTTGTGCCCCCGTCTTGGTTTCCTCTCTTCTCTGTCCCTTTGTCCCTCAGTCCTGGGTGAGTTCCCGTGTCTCTGCAAAGGCCAGCTCTTACCCTAGGCTCCTGTCACTGCTCGGTCTGCTATCCTCCTCCTGCCGACCCCTGCTGAGTTCACAGCTGCTGCCTGCTGAAGTCTCCCATTGTAAGATGTCGATTGTTCAGTCCCAGAGGTCCCCTTGTCTGTCTGGATCCTCCATGGATGGGGTGGGCTGCACCCAGTCCTGTAACAACCCATTCGTCCCTCCCCAGACTGTTCAGTGACAGGTCTTCAGCTCTGCTCCCATAAAGCGTGTTAACCTTTTGGCACTGAGCGGGTGGCAATGCTTAGTCAGGTAAGTCACTGCCCTGCCTGCCCTTCATTAAAATATCACACAGAATTCCCACTTCAGCACCGCAGCTGAGAGCGCTGCTCCCCAGACACGGCTGCTGGGAAGTTGTCCAGAGTCTGTGCTAGGACAATGCTCACACACACTGGCCTGCACAACGACCCTCCTGACCAGCACTGGCTGGTTGCGGAAAGGCCCCACTTTACCAGTCAATATCAGCTCAGCTGCTTTGCCACTTTCCCTCTCCCCCACCTCTCCTGTCTGCCCCAGGGCTTTCACACCCTGCACCCACACAAACCTTGCATGGCCATTGATCCGTATCGCACCAAGGCAAATACATCGCAATTCCCATAGTCTATGTGCCAGGCTGCAATCCTGGACACACAAGGCAATAGTGGGGAGGGGAGCATAAAAACAGAGACGTCTCCCCAAGAGAGAACGGGGGGAGGGCAGCACAGAGCAAGGCCTTGTTAAATATTGTTATCGAGGAGGATCTCTGCACACCAGTTCCACACGTACACCAGTCGCTTGCACCAAATGTACCCAGGATGGCACCTGGAGACTAAGCACAGTACAGATATTGCTAACCTCGCCCATCTTTGTTCAGCCGCATCCTCTTTTGGAGCCTGTTTCTTCTCTCACCGGCCCAGCCGCCCTAGCTGCAGTTACACCTACCGCACACAGGCAACAATCACCTCAGAGGTGGCAGTGGGGGCAGGTCACTGGTGCTGTTGTGTGAGGCCCCTTCACACCATCTTCACACTGCTGCAGCTGCTGCCTCATAGCGCTATGGGAACCGAGCCCTCTGTGAGCACATAGCCCTGCAGTCACTGTGAGAGGCGAGCACGTCTCACACTGGTGACCTGTTCATTGCCACTGGTGCTCTGCGAGTCCCTCCCGAGACAGCAGGCAGTGCCTGGCAGTTGTTCATTCATAAATTCATTGATATTGATATTGATTTTCATTGATAAATTTACGGCGGGGATGGTGTGATGGGACAGCCTAGTTTGGCAATTGACTGATCTTTGACCACTGGTGGTAGATATGCCAGTGGCTTGTGATGGGACATTTGAAAGAGTGGGTTCTGAGTTATTACAGATAATTCTTTCTTGGGTGTCTGGCTGGTGAGTCTTGCCCACATTCCCTGGGTTTAACTGATCACCATACTTGGGGTTGGGAAGGAATTTTCTCCCAGGGCAGATTGGCAAAGGCTCTGGGGATTTTTTGCCTTCTCTGTAGCATGGGGCACAGCTCACTTGCTGGTGGATTCTCTGTACCTTAAAGTCTTTAAACCATGATTTGAGGACTTCAGTAACTCAGGCATAGGTTAAAGGTTTATTCCAGGAGTGGGTGGGTGAGGTTCTGTGGCCTGTGTTGTGCAGGAGGTCAGACTAGATGATCATATTGGTCCCTTCTGACCTTACCGTCTATGAGTCTAAAAAAGTAGCTAGATGCCCACAGGGATTTTCAAATGTCCCTGGTGACAAACTCCCAGGAGATCTGGAAAATCCCAGTAGCTGTCTGTCTGTGGTGGTCTGTGTTGTCTGAGTGTCCTTTAAAATCTGGCCCTCAGTCATGTATGAAAATGAAACTTAGGCTCCTAAATCACTGAGGCACTTCTGAAATTTTTACCCTTAGACTAAAATCCAGACCCAGACACCTGGACAGAGTAGCTGGGGAGATGCACAGAGGTAAGGCATTTATGGAGCCCCATTCCCACCCTCGTAAGATGATCAGGAAATGGATTGATCCTCGGCTTCCCCAGAATTAGAGTTAGCAGAGAGCACTCCCCCATCCGTATTGTTATTTTTAACATTTTGGACCAAGCATCAATAAAAAATTACAAAATCTCTGGTACCTAGTAGATCTGGCATAGCATAGTATCATGGAATCATAGAATATTAGGGTTGGAAAGTAGCTCAGAAGGTGATCTAGTCCAGTCCCCTGCTCATAGCAGGACCAATCCCAACTCAATCATCCCAGTCAGGGCTTTTCATTTCATCAGTCATTTCATCATAGAAGGCAATTTATGTTAAGTTTACACCGCAGTTTGCCACAAACGAAGTGTGTATGTAGAGAAGCCCTAAGACTGGGTGAGACAACAAGGGAGTGAAACTGGGACTGGAGGCAGATGGGACCACCTAAGGGAAGGATGAGGGAGGAAATGGATCAGATGAGGGTCCCAGAGGGCAGCGGCAGCTCAGAGAACAGGAGGAAACTTGGATTTGGCTGGGGAAGCCAGAGGTGAAGTCTAGGACTGGTTTGACAAGAAGACTGGGACTGGACATGAGAACCTTCAGGAGTGGAGACGGAACTGGGTGACAAGGAAAACGGGACTGAGACACAGAGCAAGGGATGGGGAAGAGACAGGACTGGGACAGGTTGGAGGTGAGGGAGCAGAAGGGGCTAGTCTTGGGGGAACAAGGTAAGAAGGGTCTATGACAACTGGAGCATGCACCTCTCCAGAGCCTGGATCCCTGAGTTTTGCCATTCCCCTGCTGTCAGCAAATATTTGTCAACCCCCCGCTCCTGACAAAATCTTCTGATCCCCCTCTGGTGCTGGTCCGTAAAGAGGATGACAGCCTACTACTGCTGTCAGTTAGTCTATTAGCTGCAGTGGCAGAGGTTTGTGTGGTGGATCTAAAGGTTCCAACCCGCATGGTGACCCACTTGGGGTCAATATGATACCATGTGATGGAACTTGTTTTTTTCCGGGTGCTTTTGTAAAAGCTTAGGAAATTATGGACCAAACATTACTTTTAAGGAACATTAACTTTGCAAAGTTGAGCAGTAAAATATAAGGACATGAGCAAATTAAAGTTGTCTTTGCAACTTTATTTTGGCCACCTTGTACGTATGCATTAAGATATAGTCTTTGGCATGTTCTCATGTAATTATTTTCTCCACAGGATCCCTGCCTTATTCAGTGTACAGGAGAGACAGTGCTGTGACTCAGGGTTGTGGAGTGCAGGAAGCTGTTGTCTGTAGGACCCCAGCCTCAGTTGTTGCACAAACTGCAGAGTGTGCACTGTATGAGGCAGAGGATTGCAGGAAGAGAAAGGAGGGTCTCATTGTTAAGGCGGTTGTATGCTGCCCTGGGAAACTGGATTCTATCCCTGCATCTGCCACAGAGTTTCTATGGTGCTTGGCAATGTTTCACAAGAGGTCTCTAGCTCTATATATTCCTATAATTATGGGTGGCTGGCTTGAGACCATGGACCCTGATTTGCAGAAGTGCTGAGCACTCGCTGCTGTAAACTGAAGTCAGTGGGATCTGTGCTGCAGAAGCCTAAGTACTCTGAAAAACCAGGACCTGAGTGTTTCAAGTTGGGCACCCAAAATTAGTGGACACTTTCGATATGTTTGGCCATAATGTCTCTGGGCTTCAGTTCCCTGAGTGTAAAATGGAGATAATAAAACTTCCCTACCTCCTAGGGGTGTTGTAAAGAGAAATACATTAATGTGTGTGAATCACTCAGGCAGTATAGAAATGAGCACCATAGACAAGCCCAGGAAGAAATGAATAATTTAGTATCTAAAACAGTGCATGTGGATTCAGTGTGTGCAGAGACCTCACTTAGAATGACAGAGCTGGTGCACAACAATTTCTTTGATAAATTGATGTACAAATATAAATGAGCTTGCAGGGTGCAGTGTACAGCACTTCACATTCATTCACACAGCAAAGCGTGGGGAAGTCGGGGCCCAGGAGCGAGGAATTGGGGTGGCAGCTACACACCAATCCAGATTGCAGGAGTGGGAAGTCACAAGGATAATGTAATTAAAGACTGTATCATAATGCATATGCACAAAAGGGACTAGTTAAAGGAAGCACAAATCTGGCATTCTGAATGTCTAAGAATTTGACGTTGCTAACTAAATTTTCTTCTTGATTCATACCTTTAGAGATTTTAAGGCCTGAAGGTAGCTTTAGATCATCTAGTCTGACCTCCTGGGTAACCCAGTGTCACATTCCTCTCTGTAATCTGGACTGGTGTATTGCTGTGTCAACCCAATCCCTCACTCCTGGAACCCATCTTACCCTGCCCCGCTGTGTGAACCCTCACTGCTGGGTCAGCCTACACACAACCTACAGCAAGCAAGGTGCTCTCAGCTAAGTGAGTGAGTGCTTCTGGCCAGCCACTCTTGTGATAAGGCACTGGTATGACCCCAGTCACACCATCAGTCCCAGATGCAACCTTAGGAACTGCCAGCTTACAATGTTCAATGCTGCATGCTGCAAGCTCATTGGTCTGTCAATGTATGAAAGAAATTGATCTGCACCGGCCTTGTCACTGCAAATAGTCTTACACCTCAAACCACATGCACTGCTTTCGATAAAACAAACACACGAATTTGTTAAGTACAGAAAGATTTTAAGTGATTATAAGTCAGAGGAAAATAAGTCAGATTTGATCAAGATGAAACAAAAAGTAAATCGCATTCTAAACTAAGCTTAACACTTTCAGCAACCTTACAGTCTTAGATGATTCTCACCACAGGCTGGCTGGTCTCCTTCCCAGTCAGCCTCTCCTCTGGGTCAGCATTTAAGTTGCTTGGTGGTGAGTGTAGATGGAGGTGGAAGACACAGAACAGCAAAATGTTTTTTGTTTTTTTTTAACATGATCTTTCGCCCCTTCTGGGACCTCATCCCCCCTTTTAGGGTCAGGTGACAAACAATGTGCTGGTATGGCTTCTTCGATACTTAAGTCAGTGAGTATCCCCTTATCGATGCTTAGGCTAGTCCATTTTTCCTGGAAGAGCTAATTTGTTTTATGCATGCCTCAGTGAGGTGTGAACTGACTCTCTGCTCTTGGGGGGTTTTGCCTGAGTCCGCTTAAAGCAATGAACACACCTTTGGGAACGTTACGTAGCGAAGCCTCATAACCATACATAGGACATTGCAACAAACATATTACTATAACAATAATGTTCAGTACATCATGAGCATTCCAAAAACGTCTTACATGACATAGTTTTGAGTAAACAACAAACAATTACACTATAAGGGTGAACAGGAATGATACACAATCACACCATAAGGGTATACATGGGGGGTGCGGTGTGTCACACCCAGTCTATAGAATTTAATGCAGTTACTCTTGTAGTGAATCTAATAACTTGTTTGGCTAACGCACATCTTCCAGTCTTCATCTGAATACTTCAAGAGGAGGAGAATATTCTGCTTCTCTTGGTAATTTTTGCAAGTGTTTCATCACCTTTCTCCACTAGATTAAGAAGGCCTTTAGTATGCAGTGTTTTGTCCCAGTGAAGGTACTCATACACTCTAATCAAGTCTCCTCTTGGGAATTCTTTTGACAAGCTAAATAGGTTGAGCTGTTTAAATCTCTCACTGCAAGGCACATTTTCAAGCCCTGGAATCATTATAGTGGCTCTTCTTTGCACTCTCTTGAATTTTTTAACATCCTTCTGAAAATGTGGACACTAAACTGAATGCACTATCAGTCTCTCCAATGCTGTATACAGAGGTAAAATTACCTCCCTACTAGAGCTGGTCAAAATTTTTCTGATTAACCAGCGTTTCATAGGAAAATGCCAGTTTGTTGCAACCAAAATTTCTCATGAAAGTGAGGTGGGTTCAGTGAATTTTGTCAAAATCACAGGAAGGGTCTTGCAGAAATGTCCATGGTTCCAGGCCAGCTTGGGAACTGTTAAAAGAGGAGCCCTGATGAACAGAGGGATGAGTCAGTATCTGCAGGGAAAGAGACTGAAACCCAGTCCCCATAAGCAGGGACACTGGGGTAAGTTGGGCCAGCGCAGGTTTTGCAGGAAATTCTGTGCTCTGTGTAAGACAAAAGACTTTAGTACTTTAGTTGCTTTAAACCTTTTCTTTTTGATTGCTATGTTCCTGTGGATAAATAAATAAAAGCACTGTTCTGGGTCTGGTACTATTCAGTGTTGTTCTAAATGACTTGAACAATGGAGGGGAGAATACACTTATAAAATTTGTGGATGACATCAAGCTGAGAGGGGTCACAAGCTCTTTGGAAGACCGGGTTAAAATTCAAAATGATCTTGATAAATTGGACAATTTGTCTGAAATCAGTAAGTTAAAATTCAATAAAGACAAGTGCAAAGTCCTACAATTAGGAAGGAAAAATCAAATGCAAAAGCACCAAAACAGGGTATAATGCAGTACTGCTCAATGTTATCTTGGGGTTTTAGTGGATCACAAACTGAAAAACTGTGATGCTGTTGCGAAAAAGGGAAATATCATTCTTGCTTGTATTGAAAGAATGTCATATGGAAGACACGGAAAGTAATTGTCCCTCTTTACCTAGAACTGGTGATGCCTCAGCTGGAGTACTGTGTCCAGTTTTGCACATCACCTTTAAGAAAGTTGTGGACAAATTGGGGAGTGTCCAGAGGAGAGACACAAACATAATAAGAGGTTTAGAAAACATGACCTATGAGGAAATGTTGAAAAAAAATGGCATTTTTAGTCTAGGGAAAGAGAAGACTGAGAGTGTACTTGATAACAGCCTTCAAGTATGGAAAAGTCTGCTAGTCAATTGTTATCCATGTCCACCAAGGATAGAACTAGACATCATCATCTTAGATTGCAGGGAGAGAGAGTAAGATTAGATATTAGGAAAACCTTTCTAATTATAAGGGTAATTAAGCACTGGAACAGGATACCAAGGGAAGTTGTGAAACCTCCATCACTGGTGGCTTTTAACAACAAGTAAGACAAACATATGTATACCTAGGCGTGGCACAGATAAATTTAAGCTTGCCTTGGTGAGCAGGGATGGACTAGATGATCTCTTGAGGTTCCTTCCCACCCTGCATTTCTATTATTCTGTGGTTTTATCAGCTATTGAGGTCTGCTCATATAAAAATAAATGTTTATCCCTAGTAGATGTTCTTGAACATCCTCCTTAGTTACCAATGGGCTACAGAGTGCTTCATCCTCTTCACATGATACGAACACGCATCCTGCTTCTCTCCAAAACCACATATATTTATTGAACATCTCTTCCTTTACTGCATCATTATTAACAGCTTTACCATCCTCATCTGTAATGGGCCTACACCAATGTTAGGGTTTGTTTGCTTGTTTGTTTTTTGTTCCTAATATACATGAAAAAACTCCTTCCTATTGTTCTTAGCCCTGCCAGTCACAGATTTACCCTCATGCCTGTGGTTTCCCTTATCTGTTCCGTACATATCATAACTTCTAATGTAGACTGATAGCTATCAAGTTCCCCCTTTTTCTTTTTTTTAAATGTTACCTTTTTATCTCTATTGCTGCCTTCACTTGGCCACTGAACCAGAATGAGCTTTTAGGCAAAGTCCTATGCCAGTGGAGCAACCTAACTCCCAAAGGTGCCTTTATAATTTGCAGCCTTCATTGACTTTCTAGGACACATTAAACCTCGGCTGGTCGGAGGGGACGGTGCCTGCTCGGGACGTGTGGAAATAATACATGGAAACACGTGGACCACAGTCTGTGATGCACACTTTGATCTCAACATTGCCAGCATTATCTGTAATGAGCTACAGTGTGGAATTGCTCTATCTACCCCAGGAGGAGGTCACTTTGGAGAAGGAGAAGGGCTGATCTGGACTGAAAAATTCCAGTGTGTGGGGAATGAGTCTCTCCTGTTTTCCTGTCCCAGGATACCACAAGTGAATCAGACATGCTCACATGCAAAAGATGCCGGAGTCACATGCTCACGTAAGAATTCAGCGCAATGTCTTTAAAATCCCAGTGATGTGTATTGCAGATTAAAGTGAATGAATGTTGTGATCACACTTCCTAGGGAGCTGGCTTTGATAGGGTTCGGTCAAAAACACAAACAATTGAAGACAATGAGAAAGCGATGAAATGCCCCCTGACTTTCCTTTCTTTCACTATTTGGTATAAAATAGCTCCAAGGCTCCCTCTCTAAACCCCTTCTCCATTCTCCCTGGCACACAGGGTTCCGGCTGGTGAACGGCAGCTCAGCATGCACAGGGAGGGTGGAGATCCAGGTTCTTGGTGCCTGGGGAACCGTCTGTGACTCACACTGGGATTTACCAGACGCCAACGTTCTCTGTCATCAGCTCGACTGTGGATTCGCTGTATCGGCTCCAGGAGGAGCGTATTTTGGGACGGGAACTGGCTCTGTCTGGACAGACACATTTCACTGTAAAGGGACTGAAGCCCATTTGGGGCATTGCCCTGTTACTGCCCTGGGGGCCTCTCAGTGCTCACACGACAATGACGCCGGTGTGAATTGCTCAGGTAAGTGCAGGAGAAATGCTGGATTAATGACACCTGCCCCTCGGTGTGTGACACTGCCCCCTAGAGCAGGGGGACCTCAGGGCACAGGAAGGAGACGGGGAGCTAGTTATTAAACCAGGTATAACAATAGTAAATATATTAAAAATAAAATATAAGTAAATAATATTATCACAAAAGAATAGTTGTGACTCGGGAAAGCCCTGGATTCTCCATTAAAAAGGACACAACTAAGTCCTTACGCAGGGCAGTGGAGCAGGGGCAGAACTAATAATTAGAGAAGGAGCTAGTAGCAATCGCCAATACAGAGGTTGCTTCACACTTCCTGTTATAAAATATTCTCAGCACGTTCTTAAGAAGTTCTCAGTCCCTCATTGTTTGCAGCAGGTCTTTGCAATTTGGCAAGAGGTCAGTGCTGGGGCCAGGAAAGTGCCTTTCCCTAGCGCAGTGAAATTCCTTCCAGGTTTGGCTGAATTATAAACTGCTGAAAACAACCATTTCCCTTCTCTCACATGAGGTCCTGAGGCTATTTGGTAGCAGGGAAAGTCCTGCTTTCTCTTACTATTTTTTTTACTTTTCTCACACCTTTCCCACTGAAAAAAAATCCCCCTGCTTTCTTACAGTTTTTTAAAAACCTTTTTCTAGCTTTTTAAAATTAAAAAACGATGAAAATGAGAAAGGGGAGAAAAAGGAAACCTGTAAACCCAAAAACTGAAAAGGAAAATTGATTTATTTCATTTTCCAAAAGTTGAAGTGAATCAACATTTTAATCAGCAGCTAAACAAAACTTCTCATTCTGTTTCCACATGCCAATATATTGGATCTGTTTAAAAGCTGAAATACTGCATTGGAAATATTTCACAGGAAAATATTTGGGTTGTCGACCTGCTCTAACACCCTTGGGAGAGATAGCAGACTATTATGAAGCCCATTTCAAAAGTGATTTAGGCACTTAGAAGCCCAAGAATAACATTTTCAAATGTGACTAAGTGATTTAGGGACTTAAATCTCATATTTTCCTAGTAACGTAGGGGCCCAAGAACCATAGAGATTTCACCCTCGTGTTGCTTAAGTCTGAAAATGGCACTTGGCTCCCACATCATTTAGTTGCTGTTAGAAATAACCAAACAGGTTGTCCCAGGGGTGGATTGGGGAGACAGAACCCTTTATTGCCTGCTCGTTCCACCTCGACACCACAAGTGAACGATGAAGGAGTTACTTTACAATTCTTTTATCCATAACAGTCTGTAAATGTGTACATTTCCAGCAACTCCCCATAAACCCTTATTTGGTTACATTGACAGCTATAAAATGAATATTAACAACTACATAATGAATATAATTATACCCGCCCCTGTTTGTTGTTTACAGGATTACCGTACAGAGGTCAGGCACATCACCTTAAAACCTATACATTTGTCCAGCTTTTAACTCTTTACTCTCCTACAGTTGCTTTTTAAAATTTTATTATCCACGATTAAAGCCAAAATTCCAAATTCACTACTCATTTCGGGTGATTGGGCACCAACCTGAGACCCTCAGGGCCTGACTCTTCAGAGCACGCACCATTTCTGTGGAGCTTTTTGTGTTCAAAGTACTGTCCAGACATTAAGAAACCCTCACAAAACTCCAGGGACGTAGGTGAGTATTATTATTAGTTCCATTTGACAGATGGTGACACAGGGAGAAAAGCAAAGTGACTTGCCCAAGGCCCCCAGGCGTGCAGTCAGCAGTGCAACCAGGAGAAAACTGAATATTTGGACTCGCAGCCCTGTGCTGCTTCCACCAGACCTCACTGCCTTACTGCAGAGTAGCTGAGCATCCACATCTGGCCTGGACTCTGGCTGCAGTTGTGAGTGCTCAGTACTTCTGAAAATCAGACCCCATAAAAACTGGTTTCAGAGACCTGCTCAGCATCACCTGTGACGTCTGCGGCAGAGGCAGAAATAGAGCTGAGTTCTAGTGCACGACAGTCACTGCTCTTAGCAAGATCATCCTGGTTCTTCCTGCGCTCCTCTGCTCATTCTCTATCGGCCTTCCAGCTTCTAAAGTGAATGAGGCAAGGGTCGTACAGGCAACAGCCTGACACTGCACGTCCCCCTTTCATCCATCCTGGCCACAGACAGTGGCAGGGGCCCTGTGGAAAAATAATTCACTGGAAAACTTAATATCTATTGCCAGCCAGTCTGGTTCCCTTGTGGCTCAATGGACCCCGTCTTCTGGATCTAAGTCATAGATCCATGGATTTCTAAGACCCAAAGAGGCCACTGTGTTCATCTGCTTCTCCCCTCACCAAAGGGACCCCTACTGCTTAATGAAGGTGCAGCCCCCCTCTGTGCCCCATCTTCTCATCCATGCACTGAGTCTCCATAGTGCTTCTTCACTGGCTGGTACTGGGATCCTTACAGAGAAACCTACCAAAAAAGCTGTGGATTGAAACCTTCTTCTTAAAAATTTACAAATAGTTTCCAGGACTCTCTCTCACAGTGCTCAGGGTCACTGGTTCCATTACACACCATGACTAAGCCTATACGGGTCCTGCCCAGCACTCTCAACAGATGTCTGCTCTCCTCTTTACAGCTGATACCTTTGTACCATGGTAGCAATTCACCTCGCAGTTCTCCCACCTCTCACAGACGCTGCTACCTGCATTCCTAACTCAATTCCCTGCAGCCACGCCCTGCCTCTCCTAACTGGCTACCCAGCCCATACCCTGGTTCTTGGAGGGAACTCCTCAGCACATGAGGATGCTGATTTCTTCTTACAACTACAAGAAGGAAAATCCCTTCTAAGTAAAAATCATAGAATAATAGATTAGGGTTGGGAGGGACTGCAGGAGGTCATCTGGTCCAACTCCCTGCTCAAAGCATGGCCAACCCCAACTAAACCATCCCAGCCAGAGCTTTATGAAGCTGGGCCTAAAAACCTCCAAGGATGGAGATTCCACCACCTCCCTAGGTAGCCCATTCCAGTGCTTCACCAAGATCTTTGTAAAAAAGTTTATCCTAATATCCAACCTAGACCTCCCACACTGCAACTTGAGACCGTTGCTCCTTGTTCTGTCATCAGCCACCACTGAGAACAGCCTAGCTCCATCCTTCCTGGAACCCACTTTCAGGTAGTTAAAGGCAGCTATCAAATCCCCCCTCATTCTTGTCTTCTGCAGGACTCTGCTTTTGTCATTGTTGAACCGCATCAAATTCATTTTGGCCCAATCCTCCAATTTGTCTAGGTCCCACTGTATCCTATCGCTACCCTACAGTGTATCTACCAGATCCCCACAACCTAGTGTCATCTGAAAACTACCTGAGGATGCAATCCACCCCATCCTCCACATCATTAATGAAGATGTTGAATAAAACCGGCACAAGGACAAACCCCTGGGGCACTCCACTTGTTACTAGCTGCCAACTAGACATCAAGCCATTGATCACTACCCGTTAAGCCCAGTGATCTCGCAAACTTTCTATACACCTTAATGTCCATTCATCCAATGCATACCTCTTTAACTTGCTGATAAGAATATTGTGGGAGACCGTATCAAAAGGTTTGCTAAAGTCAAGGTTTATCACCTCCACCACTTTCACCACATCCACAGAGCCACTCATCTCATCATAGAAGGCAATCAGGTTGGTCAGGTAGGACTTGCCCTTGGTGAATCCATGCTGACTATTCCTGAGCACCTTCCTCTCCTGCAAGTGCCTCAAAATGGATTCCTTGAGGACCTGCTCCATGATTTTTCCAGGGACTAAGGTGAGGCTGACTGGTCCGTAGTTTCCTGGATTCTTCTTCTTCCTTTTTTAAAGAGGGGCACTCTATTTGCCTTTTTACAATTGTCTGGGACCTTCTCTGATCACCAAGAATTTTCAAAAATAATAGCCAATGGCTCTGCAATCATGTCAGCCAACTCCCTCAGCACTGTCGGATGCACTGCATCCGGCCCCATGGACTTGTGCATGTGCAGCCTTTCTAAATAGTCCTGAACCTGTTCTTTCAGCACTGAGGGCTGCTCATCTCCTCCCCATTCTGTGCTGCCCAGTGCAGCAGTCTGGGAGCTGACCTTGTCTGTGAAGACAGAGGCAGAAAAAGCATTAAGTACTTCAGCTCTTTCCACATCATCTGTAACCAGGCTGCTTCCCCCATTCAGTAAGGGGCTCACACTTCCCTGACCTTCTTCTAGTTGTGAACATACTGTAGAAATTCTTCTTATTACCCTTTACTTTCCTTCCTAGCTGCAACTCCAATTGTGCTTTGGCCTTTCTGATTTCACCCCTGAAACCTTGAGTAGTATTTTTATACTCCTCCCTAGTCATCTGTCCAAGCTCCCATTTCTTGTAAGCTTCTTTTTTGTGTTTAAGATCACTGAAGATTTCTCTGTTAAGTGAAGCTGGTCGCCTGCCATAGTTGCTATTCTTTCTGCGCATCGGGATGGTTTGTTCCTGCACCCTCAATAAGGTTTATTTAAAATACAGCCAACTCCCCTGGACTCCCTTCCCCCTTATCTTAGCCTCCCAGGGGATCCTGCCCATCAGCTCCTTGAGGAAGTCAGAGGCTGCTTTTCTGAAGTCCAGTGACTATAAACCTCAGGAGCCACTCCACCAGCGCACAGAGAGAAGATTTTCTCTTTCAGTGATCCCCGGGAATGCCCTCGTTCACTCATTTACAGTGTCTGCTAGCAAGCCCCTCTGTCAAACGCAGAGTATTGCAATCCTGACAGCACCTTCCACTTATAGTCAAATGAAAAGTATCTTCTGCCAGAGGCTGTTCCCTTTAACACT
>VOCO01024126.1:0-24195 GCA_007922225.1 Emydura subglobosa
GTAACAAAGGGAGCAAAGCTCTGGAGAGGGCAATGTGCTCTGGGGTCTGGGGAAGGCTTTAGTGGTATGGACAGAATCAGCACCTGAGGGTGCACCCCTGCTATTAGCTAAAGGTGCTTCCCAGCTCCTTTATCTTCTCTCCCCTAGGGCTATCCCACTAAATGTCTACACAGCAATTAAACACCTGCAGCTGGCCCAGGTCAGCTGACTCCAGCTCGGGACATGGGGCTGTAAATTGCCGTGTAGACGTTCACTGCAGCCCAGGCTCCAGGACCGCACCCCACCCACCTCCCGTGGGATCTAGAGCTCAGGCTGTGGTCCAAATGCAAATGTCTATACAGAAATTTTACAGCCCAAGGCAGCTGACTCAGGCCAGCCACAGGAGTCTAATTGCTGTGTAGACATATCCCTAGAGGTCAACTTCGAACTCCAGCTAGTGCTGTCCTGAACGGCACAGATGCGTCATAGTTGGGGGGCTTGAACGAGGGGCTCAAATTGCTAACACAATCCTGCAGAGACTGAGCGCTCTACATTGCCATGGCCGTCAGCGGGGAATCGAGGGTGCTCCACATATTGCAGGACGGAGCCTGGCTGCCTTTTCCCTTCCAGATATAATTCTCTCTCTCTCTCTCTCTCATTTTCCTTAAGAGCATCAATAAATGTTCAGTCATCTGGGTTATCAGTGACATCGAACGAGTTGTGGGGGACAAAGTGCATGAAGTGCTGCTGACTGAGAGCATCAAAGCTTACCAAGGCGGGATGTGCAGCGACATCGCCCTGATGGTCACCAAGTCTGATAAGCTGCATCTGAAGGAATACCTGAGGTAGTGGAATAGTCTATCCCCGGGCTTCAGGAAGTGTGAAAGTCCTTCCCTCAGAGATGTACAGTCTGTCTGCCCGACTTCCTCCTACAGCCCCTCCTTCTAGCTACCGGCTAGTCCATGTTCACCCATCGGCTTTTGAAGCATCTGGCATTTGTTCTGGCAGGTGTTTTCAGTGTCCAACAACAGTCTTGGTCTAGACCAGTGGTTCTCAAACGTATTTGATCATGCCTCCCTTCTTTGCGTCTAGTAATAGTTTACACCCACCCTTCTGCCACTCACGTACATATACTGGGAAAAAATAAATCAACATGCAAATCTCACTAAATATGACATTCAGTAAGGCATTGATTCAGCCAGACCCAACGATCCATTGTAATAAGAGCAAAAGCAAAACTGTGGGGCTGCTTACAATTAAATGTGCACACTGCATCGTAGCAAATGGGTTAACGGGGATATGGCAACGACTTTGTATAACGCTATGCAAGCATAACAGAAATCCACCAAGAGGCACAGCGCCATCTGGAGTCAGATGCACAGCACCATCTGAGGACTGTATATGTCTGGAGGAATCAGCTTTGCAGTTATTCACCACTGTGGGTGAAATGTGCGCAAAAAGTTTCTTTTTTCCTAAAGCTTCTCATGGCCTCACTAGAATATATTCCACCTTCCCCGGTTTGAGGACCTCTGGTCTAGGCAGGATGAAAGTGTAGGTATCTGTGTGTATAACACTGTGCTCCTGAGAGAGTCGGCAGCAGGAACTGAACGTGAGAGCTGAGGATTGAAAAGCATCCTCTATTTTACAATTAAACTACGTGAAATCTGCCATAGCAGTCTTTTCATCTGAATGTATCCAATCTCTCCCCACCCAACACTTCACCAATGTCACCTGCCCAGCTGCAGTAACACTCAGAACTTCACAGCAGTAGCAGGGATAGAACTCTGATCCTCCTCTTCCGAAAGTAACATTGGAGCTATAGGAGAATCAGTGTGTCAGGGGGAGCCAGTATGTCAGGCCTGACAAGAGCTGTGAACCACCAATTCACCTCTGTGTCACAGGCACTAGGAAGAAAAAGGTCATTCTGTAATTGTTCTCTACAGGGATTCTTGCACCTTCTACTGAAGCACCTGGTGCTGGTCACTGCTAGGGACAGGATGCTGGGCTAGGTGGGCCTCGGGTCTGATCCAGGCTGGCAACCTCTATGAACACGCTAAAGCCCACTTTCCAGACTGTGTATTTTCACCTTCCATAAAACCCCTGCACATATTTATGTGCAAGGGGCATGACAGGATTTTTGTCAAACCTGGTTAAATGTGTCCTTTTCATTTTTTTCCAGGGAAAGAAAAGTGAATAACGTGAGTATTTGCAGACTTAAAAAAAAAAAAAGCTAGTCTTAAAATTGAAGATGCTCCATGAACAAAACTGAGAAGTAACTGATTTGTCTTCTGAAGATGGTGTTATCCCCTAGGCTCCTAAATACAAAGGGTTGTACCAGCAAGACTCCTGCTTACTGTAAGAGGAGCTGCAGGGCTAATTTTTTTTTTTAAATTAGGCATTTATAGCATCCATGGGGCCCAGTCTATGTATCGCCTGCTCATGTTCCACACATGAGCACCCCCATTCGCCTTGTGTGGCTAAGAAAAATGCAGTCCCACAGTCAGGATAAAATTACAAGAGCTATCAGCATCTGTAGTTCAGAAAGGAAGTAGATCATCCGTTGGAATCAGGTTAATATCCTAAGAGTGGCCTGGTCCAGTGATGTGAAAGCCAGGAAGTCCCTTGTTCTTATCCCATCTCAGAGATTCGTAGTGTATTCCTTGGCAATTCTCTGTGCCTAAGCTTCTCCATCTGTAAAATGGGAACAATAGGGTTGTTCCTAAACATGGGAATCCTGAGGAATGCAAAACGTTAGAATTTAGGCAGCATTCATAACAAAGTATCTGAGCATGTCACAAACAATATTCAATTTATCCCCTCACCCCTGTGAGGCAGGGCTGTTATTCCCAACTTACCTAGGGTGGGATGGTTACTTGGAGTCTTTACATCAAGACTGACTATCTTTCAAAGGGCTTGTCTACCCAGAGCAGTAATGTGGACTACAGGGGTGTGTGTGATTTCTAAAGTGCACTAACATGCTACTCATCAATTGGTCCATGTGCATCCTGCCAGCATGCACTGGAAGATCCCTGTGGGCTTTAACATAGAATCCTATAAGTGTAGGACAAGCAGGGACCTCGAGAGGTCATGGAGTCCAATTCCCTGCACTCAAGGCAGGACTGAGTAATAGCTAGATCATCCTCGACAGGTGTTTGTCTAACCTGTTCTTAAAAACCTCCAGTGATGGAGACTCCACAACCTCTCTAGGCAACTTGTTCCAGTGCTTAGCTACCCTACCGGAAGTTTTTCCTAATGTCCATCCTAAGCCTCCCTCACTGCAATTTAAGCCATTGCTACTTTTCCTGTCCTCAGACGTTAAGGAGAACAATTTTTCTCCTTCTTCCTTGTAACAACCTTTTATGCACTTGAACTGTTATGTCCTTTCTCAGTCTTCTATTTTCTAGACTAAACAAACCCAATTTTTTCACTCTTTCCTTATAAGACATGTTTTCTAAACCTTTAATCACTTCTGTTGCTTTTCTCTGGACTTTCTCCAATTTATCCACATCTTTCCTGAAATATGGCACCCTATTGGACACAATACTCTAGTTGAGGCCTTATCAGTGCTGAGTAGGGCAGAATTACTTCTCATGTCTTGCTTACAATACTCCTGCTAATACATTCTAGGATGATGTTCGCTTTTTTGCAACACTGTTGATTCAAATTTAGCTTGTGATCCACAACAACCCCAGATCCCTTTCTGCAGCACTCCTTCCTAGACAATCATTTCCCATTTTGTACGTGTGCAATTGATTATTCCTTCTTAAGTGGATACTTTGCATTTCTCCTTACTGAATTTCAGCCTATTTACTTCAGAGCATTTCTCCAGTTTGTCCAGATCATTTTGAATTTTAATCCTATTCTCCAAAGCACTGGAAAGCCCTCACAGCTTGGTATCATCTGCAGACTTTAAGTGTACTCTCTATGCCATTATCTTAATCATTTATGAATATATTGAACAGAACCGGACCACGGACCCCACTCGATATGCCCTTCCAGCTTAATTTTGAACTGCTGATAACCATTCTCTGGGAACAGTTTTCCAACCAGTTATGCACCCACCTTATAGTAGCACCATCTAGGCTGTTTTCCTAATTTGTTTATGAGAAGGTCATGTGAGACAGTATCAAAACCTTACTAAAGTAAAGATGAACCACATCTACCACTTCTCCCCATCCACAAGGCTTCTTCCCCTGTCAGAGAAAGCTATTAAATTCCACTGACATGACTTGTGTTTGACAAATTCATGCGGACACTTACTAACATAGTGCTGTTTCAAACAGCATTATGTTAAAATCACACTAGGGAACTTCTAGTCCATGTGGCAGGGTCCACAAGGACTAATTCATGTGCAACATGTTAGTAGGCTGTAGAACTCACATCCCTTTAGTTGACATTACTGCTTCATGTAGACAAGCCTTAAAAGATCTGCTCTAGCTCAAACAGAAGTTCTGGGCTTGATGTAGAAATTTGTGGGTAAAGATTGCTCTGTGTTATGTGGGAAACCAGATTAGATGGGGTCAGCTGGCTTCAAAACCTGTGGGAACATTTTGGGGTACTACCTATAGTAACTTTAATTACCTTTCCAAATATAGAAACCTATCGAAACCAAACATGATGCCATTTTAGAGAGGAACACAACCGTGAAAGTGAAGAAAAGCCGTGGAATGAAGAAAAAACTCGAGGTAAAATATATAACAGTGGGTTTTCCAGTTACTAGAAACTTATTCCTATTATATTTCAGTAGCAAATGTGATGGTCCTTGGACTAATATTTATTAGCAAGTGTTTTCCCATGAGATGGGATGACTTCTAGATGGTCTCAGTTGTAGTATAAAAACCTCAGTGTTAACATACAAAGTTCCAAGTTCTAATGAATTCTGGGGCCAGATCTATCTCGGTCTTCACCGCCTAATTTCCATAAACTTTGTTGGGATTTAGTTGCCTAACCTTCTTCGGCATTTCTAAAACTCCATTAGGGAGCTCTCCTTTACCTCAGGTGATTTAAAAACCTGTGTGTTTGGAGCTGACCATCCTCTCTGATTTGATTCTGAGTCATAAATAAGGGGTCGAGGTGCTAAAGTCAATGTATAGACAAAGATGAGCCTCAATTCGGTGTTTGCTCAATGAAAAATTGGCAACTCACATCAAATCGCTCCACAGTAATACAGAATTAGGAATTGAAGATGCACTGTTTGTCTGCAGCACAAAGCATTTCTTAAACAAAGCCGGTAACGTAGGGAGAGAGGAAAGAAGGCCTCAGAAAGAAAGAGAGATGAGCTGGGACATTGATGAGGCAGAGAGGTTCACGAAGCTGTTCTTAGTGGCAGAAGATGCAGAGGAAGAAGCTCTTGCACCAACAATGGTGAGATTGTGTGATGAGACAGAGGAGTATGCTGCTAAAGGGAGTGAGGGAGTGCAGTTTTGAATTGGACCCTGATGTGAATGGGGTAGGTTGAGGATGCACAAGTGATTAAATTAACACTCATTGCATCACTTATTGTGCTAACTGGGGTGGAATTAGGCAGCGACAATAGGGTTTTTCTAAAGCTGCTTCAATAACCCCACTTGTTAAATAGGCTCTCTCTGGTTTTTTAGAAAACACTGCCGAGTGATTCAGAAATTCTGCATAAGCCTGATCTAGTTTACACAGTCAGCGCCAAAGAATACTGGCGGGAGAAGTATCTCACTAAGGAAGAGACAGGTAACGTGCAAATGTTCTTTCAACATGAATTGCTAAGATTTCATTGTGCAAGGCACTTACTCTGCATCTCCTGTGTGCATCTCTTACTGGTGATGGGCGAACTTCACAGGTGCAGGAATTTGGTTCCAAGCAGCATGTAAATGTGCAGAAGCTTTTCCCCACTGTGGGGATTACATTTATTATTATTATTTGTATTACAATTGCACCTGGCGGCCACAACCACCATCAGGACTCTGTGCTGCTAGGTGCTCTACCTGCACATAAGAGACAGTCCCTGCCACATTGTCCCTGCCCTTACAGAATGGGGGAGGCAACCTAGTGACAGATGATGTGGAAAAAGCTGAAGTATTCAATTCTATTTTGCCTCTGTCTTCGCAGACAAGGACAGCTCCCAGACTACTGCACTGGGCAGCACAGAATGGGGCAGAGGTGAGCAGCTCTCAGTGCTGAAAGAACAGGTTCAAGACTATTTAGAAAGGCTGGATATGCACAAATCCATGGGGATGGATGCAATGCATCCGAGGGTGCTGAGGGAATTGGCTGATGTGATTGCAGAGCCATTGGCCATTATCTTTGAAAATGCTTGGCAATTGGGGAAGGTCCCAGATGATTGGAAAAAGGCAAATCTAGTGCATGTTTTCAAAAAAGGGAAGGAGGAGGATCTGGGGAACTACAGGCCAATTAGGCTCACCTCAGTCCCTGGAAAAATCATGGAACAGATACTCACGGAATCCATTTTGAAGACTTGGAAGAGAGGAAGGTGATCAGGAACAGTCAGCATGGATTCACCAAGGGCAAGTCATGTCTCACCAACCTCATTGCCTTCTATGATGAGATGACTGGCTCTGTGGATGTGGGAAAAGCGGTGAACGTGATGTTCCTTGACTTCAGCAAAGTCTCCCACAGTATTCTTTTCAGCAAGTTAAAGAAATATGGATTGGATGAATGGACTATAAGATGGATAGAAAGCTGCCTAGATTGTCGGGCTCAACGGGTGATGATCAACAGCTCGATGTCTAGTTGGCAGCCGGTAATAAGTAGAGTGCCCCAGGGGTCAGTGCTGGGACTGGTTTTCGTTTCAAGTTGAAGTGGGGGAGGTCTTGGTTGGATATTAGGAAAATCTTTTTCACTAGGAGGGTGGTGAAGCACTGGAATAGGTTACTGTTATGTTAAATCCTTGGAAAGTACTTGTATTTAGAGAGCAATCAGTACGGAACACAGAGAGATGCAAACCCATGAAAAGTCTTTATTGAACTACACTAAAACCAGCCAGGACTGGCTGAGCTATCCCCTAATAGTCTAACTCTATTGCTATGGCTACAAGCTAAACTCTGTTGCTACAGCAACCTAGGCAATAAGGCAAGACATAAAATACAGAACATATTCCTCCTCCCCTAATGAAAACGCCCATTTAACAGAACAATCACTAACCGAGGTAATGAGGGTAGCCTGCCTCATATTCTGGTTACACCCCAGGGATTATTCTGCCCCATAATGTGGGTTTGCCCTAGCTAAAGATCCAGCCACTGAGGAGGCCTTCTCTCCCTAGGTGGATTACGGCAGACTTCTGGTGTTCTTGCCCCGTAAGGTGTTATTGGTGCGGGTCTAACAATGGGCTCAGGACTCGTAGCTCGAACAGGGGAGGATGTTGTATCTGCTCGAACAGGGGAGGGGGCTGAATCTGCTGCAGAGGTGGCTGGAGAAGGGGAGTCGAGAATGGGTTACTCTTGACTCGATATCTCACCTGTAATGGTGAGATCAGGCAGTTCAACTGGAGATGTGTCCTTGGGACATGTATGACTTGGCAACAACTGATCTATGTGCCGCTGCCAGGTGAGATCATCTGCAGTCTGGACAGTGCAGGAAACAGGTCCTGTTTGGGCCATGACTGTAGCAGAGACCCATTGAGCTCCAGAGGCAAGTTCCAAGCTAGGACAGGCTGTCCAGGACAGAAGATTCGGTCTTTTGCTCTGTGTGCACCTCTGATGACTTGGGTTTGCTGTTGACGTTGCACAACTTGTCGTGCTTTGGCAGGTTTCAGCAGATCAAAGAATGTGTGCAGCTGTCGTCCCATCATTAGAAAGGCCGGGGACACTTTTGTCGTAGCATGAGGTGTGTTTCTGTAAGAAGGTGTCCAGATGCATTTGAATGGAGGAATGTCCTCTTGCAGATCTTAAAGCTTGTTTCATGGTCTGCACAAACCTTTCAGCTAATCCACTGGTGGGTAGATGATACGGTGCTGAAGTGATGTGAGGTATCCCATTTGCTTTCATAAAATTTCAAACTCCTGCGAGACGAACTGTGGTCCGTTGTCGCTCACAAGTTGTTCTGGCAGACTGAAACGACTAAAGATTTCATGCAGTTTCTGCATAGTACTTTCAGCAGTAGTGGACAGCATTACAGAGACTTCTGGCCATTTAGAGTGGGTGTCTAGAACAACCAGGAATATGCTTCCTTCAAATGGGCCATCAAAATCAACGTGAATACACTGCCATGGGTTTTCAGGCCAGTCCCCAGGGTGTAGGGGCACCAACTGAGGCACGTTCCTCACACTCTGACATGAAGTACAAGCTCTTGCCTTCTCTTCAATGGCACTGTCCAGGCCAGGCCACGAAAAGTAGCTTTGTGCAATTTCTTTCATGCGCACTATTCCACAGTGACCTGAATGTACTGTTCTAATATCTGTGATCTCAGTAGTGGTAGAATAATAACACACAACAACAAGCAACAGGAATGGATTGATAACTCCGTCCTCCTGGACATGGAGGGAAGAAGGTCGGGTGAGACCTGAGAGTCCCGTAAGATGTTCCATGCATCAGTAGGTCCATTACTTGGGGTAGTACTGGATCAACGCGAGTTGCCTCCTTTACTTGAGTAGCAGTGATGGGTGTGTTCTCTACCTGTTCAAAGTAGAAGATTTCTTTCTGGCTAATATCTTGATGTTTAACTGGTAAAGGTAACCTTGAGAGACCATCTGCGTTGCAGTGCAGAGTGGATTTCGATATTTGATCTCGTGTGTGTGTAAAGCAACAATACCCATCATTACATACGACTAGCAGCCAATGGTGGAATGCCTGTGCATGGTCCAAAAATTGATGTTAGAGGTCGATGGTCGATGAGAAATGTGAATTCCATCCAAACAGGTACTGGTGAAATTTCCGAGTTCTGAAAAAGGTTCCCAGTGCTTCACGTTCAATTTGAGCATAGTCAGTTTCTGCTTTGCTTAAGATTCATGAGGCAAAATGTGTGACATGACCACTCCCACTCCAAAAGGGGAGGCATCTCAGGCCAGATGTAGAGGTAAGGACAGATCAAAATGCCTCAAACTCTGAATTTAGCTATGCGCATTTAGCTTTGTTAAATGCAACATCACAAGCTTCAGTCCACTTCCAGACCTTGTTCTGGTCAAGGAGTTCACATAGTGGTTTTAATAGTGTTACTAACTATGGAATAAACTTTCCATAATAGTTCAATAGCCCTAAAAAGGAGTGAAGCTGGCTTACATTTTGAGGAGATGGAGCTTCCACAATAGCCTTGACTTTTGCAGGAGTCTTACGGAGACCAGTAGCATCTATGATATGTCCCAAATATTCCACAGAGTGCTGGAAGAATTCACATTTGTCTTTGCGGACTCGTAGGCCATACTCTTCCAGTCTTTGAAGGGCAGCCTCCAAGTTCTTAAGGTGATCCTTCTCATTCTTGCCAGTGACTGGTGACCAGAATGTCATCAAGATAGCACTGGACTGCTAGCAAGCCACTAAGATCTGGTCCATAGCCCTCTGGAACAAAGCTGGAGCAGACATTATTCCGAAGGGAAAGTGACAGTATTGGTACAGCCCTTTATGTGTCACGATAGTCAACAGCTCTTGGGACTTCTCATCGACTGCATCTGTAAATATGCCTGACTCAGATCAATCTTGCTGAATTTTTGGCTGCCAGCGAAGAGGTCATCAATGCGGAGAAGAGGGTATTGCTCTGCATCCAACACCCGGTTAACAATGACCTTAAAATCCCCACAAATCCGAATGGAGCCTTCTTTCTTCAATACTGGAATGATTGGGGTTGCCCATTGGCTGTGGGTAACTGTTACTGGGACTCCATTTTTGACCAGGAACTCCAGGTCTGCTTCAACTTTTGGCCTGATTGTATATGGCACAGTTCTGGCTTTCAGACATTTTGGTCGGCTGTCAGGCTTAATGTTCAATTTCACAGTGATTCCCTTCATACGTCCCAGGTCCTCTCCAAAAACAGCAGCATGTTTCTTTAATACAGCTGCCAGACCTGTTTCTTCTTTATCCATCCTGTGCACTTCTGCCCAGTTCAGCTGGATCTTCTTAAGCCATGACCTTCCCATTAGAATCATAGAATCATAGAATATTAGAGTTGGAAGGGACCTCAGGAGGTCATCTAGTCCAACCCCCTGCTCAAAGCAGGACCAACCTCAGCTATATCATCCCAGCCAGGGCTTTGTCAAGCCTCAGCTTAAAAACCTCTAAAGATGGAGATTCCACCACCTCTCTAGGTAACCCATTCCAGTGCTTCACCACCCTCCTAGTGAAAAACTTTTTCCTAATGTCCAACTTAGACCTCCCGCCCTGCAACTTGAGACCATTGCTCCTTGTTCTGTCATCTGCCACCACCGAGAACAGCCTAGCCCCATCCTCCCTGGAACCCCCTTTCAGGTAGCTAAAGGCTGCTATCAAATCCCCCCTCATTCTTCTCTTTTGCAGACTAAATAAGCCCAGTTCCCTTAGCCTCTCCTCATAAGTCCTGTGCTACAGCTCCCTCATCATTTTTGTTGCCCTCCGTTGGACTCTCTCCAACTTGTCCACATCCTTTTTGTAGTGGGGGGCCCAAAACTGGACACAATATTCTAAATGCGGCCTCACCAATGCCAAATAGAGGGGAAAAATCACTTCCCGTGACCTGCTGGCAATGCCCCTCCTAATGCAGCCCAATATGCCATTAGCCTTCTTGACAACCAGGGCACACTGCTGACTCATATCCAGCTTTTTATCCACTGTTACCCCCAGGTCCTTTTCTGCAGAGCTGCTGCCTAGCTCGTCGGTCCCCAGTCTATAGCTGTGCATGGGATTCTTCCTTCCTAAGTGGAGGACTCTGCACTTTTCTTTGTTGAACCTCATTAGATTACTTTTGGCCCAATCCTCCAGTTTGTTTAGGTCCTTCTGTATCCTATCCCTACCTTCCAGGGTATCTACCACTCCCCCCAGCTTAGTGTCATCCGCAAACGTGCTGACGGTAGAATCTACCCCATCCTCCAGATCATTAATGAAGATGTTGAACAAAACCGGCCCCAGGACCGACCCCTGGGGCACTCCGCTTGTGACCGGTTGCCAGCTAGACATGGAGCCATTGATCACTACTCGTTGAGCCCTATGCTCTAGCCAGTTCTCTATCCATTTTATAGTCCATTCATCCAACCCATACTTCTTTAACTTGCTGATAAGAATACTGTGTGAGACAGTATCAAAAGCTTTGCTAAAGTCAAGGTATATCACATCCACCGCCTTCCCTACATCCACAGAGCCAGTCACCTCATCATAGAAAGCAATCAGGTTGGTCAGGCATGACTTTCCCTTGGTGAATCCGTGTTGACTGTTCCTGATCACCTTCCTCTCTTCCAAGTGCCTTAAAATGGATTCCTTGAGGACCTGCTCCATGATTTTTCCAGGGATTGAGGTGAGGCTGACCGGTCTGTAGTTCCCTGGATCCTCTTTCCTCCCTTTCTTGAAGATGGGCACTAGATTTGCTTTTTTCCAGTCCTCAGGGACCTCCCCCTGTTGCCACGAGCTTTCAAAGATAATAGCCAATGGCTCTGAAATCACCCCAGGCAACTCCCTCAGCACCCTCGGGTGCATTGCATCCGGCCCCATGGACTTGTGTATGTCTAAGCTTTCTAAATAGTCTTGGACCCGTTTCTTCAGCACTTCAGGATGTTCGCCTCCTTCCCATTCTGTGCCATCCAGTACAGTAGTCTGGGAGCTGATCTTGTCTGTGGAGACAGAGGCAAAAAAGGCATTGAGTACCTCAGCTTTCTCCACATCCTCTCTCACTAGGTCGCCTCTCTCATTCTCTAAGATGCCCACACTTTTCCTAATCTTCCTCTTGTTTGCAACATGCCTGTAGAAACCCTTCTTGTTCCCCTTCACGTCCCTTGCTAGCTGCAACTCCAATTGTGCTTTGGCCTTCCTGATTTCATTCCTGCATGTTCGAGCAGTGTTTTTATAATCCTCCCTAGTCATCTGACCAAGCTTCCTCTTCTTGTAAACTTCTTTTTTGTGTTTTAGTTCGCTGGGTAACTGCCCATTAAGGTTGGGTAACTGCCTTCCACCACAAACAGTGGCAATTTAGCAGTCTGTCCACTGAGCTCCACCTTAACATCAGTAGTGCCCAACATGGGTACAGTTTCTCCAGTGTACATCTTCAGAACAATTTTTTTGTCGATTTAAGTGGGATATGCTTTAGCTTCTCCTTATACACAGTGTCTGAGACCAGTGATATTGCTGAGCCGGTGGCCCTGGCTGGCGCTCTGGAGCTGGGGTGGGCTTTGGGCCAGCACTCCGGCCGGCACTGGGGTGGTCAGCACTGTGGGCCTGGGGCTGACTTGGGCTGGCGGCCTGGGCAGGAGTGGGGCCCGGGACTCAGGCCATCTGGGGCGGGACTTCTCTGGCCACTGCAGGGGCCTGGGCAGGGTCCGTCAGGAAGAGGGCGAGGCCTCTGTCAGAATGCAGGGGATGGGAGCCTAGCCTCCCCGAACGGGCAGTTCACATGCCCCACCCAGGGCTGTCAACCTAGCTGTGTTTACAGTGAGGGTTAGGTCAACCTCACTACATCACACAGGGTGTGAAAATGTTCACAGCCCTGAGTGCCGTATCTAGGTCATCCTAGGTATAAACCAGGCCTAACTCTGCCTATCTGTGCTATTCCAGAGATCCCCAAGCTGAGAGAGTACGTCAGGAATATTTATCTGAAAGAGAAGAAGAAGCTGCTAATGGATTATGTGACAGAGGCTCTCGGTATTGTCCTGCTGGCTGAGAATTTCAACTCCACACAAGACCTGGTGGTACGGCTGGGACAGCGTTGGGTTCTACGATCTGCCTCACTGCTAGCATAGCGATGGTGCAGTGAATATTCCCCTCTCTTCCCACAGTAGCAGTTTCTCTGCACACTGCCTTCTCCCCATTCCATCCCTGATCCTTTGAACCAAGCCAGATCCCCCATGGTTCCTAGCAGGAAACAAATGCAAATCTGCTCCAGAAATCTAGCAATGAGCTGGTTAGAGTATAAATACACTATAGCCCCGTGGAGCTTCTCAACTGTGTGTCATAGACCCCATACTCTTCACCACTAATGGGGTTAGTTCTGTACTCAAACTAGGGAGAGGGACTATAATTTGTGATGCAGGAGAATCTGAGTTCTAGCCCCAGAGCAGGACTAGATAACGAGGGGGTAGAAATCCCTGCATCCTTTCTAAACTACAGCTTATTCTGTGGGAAGCATCAGTGAAGCTGTCAGAGCTGAAACTTGCAGTTTTCCCTAGTGTAGACATGCCCCTGTTGTCCAAGGCCATGTTTTCATTGGCCGGTTGGTTTTTTTTGATATGATCACACCATGTACTACCTCCCAATTGCTCACTGCTAGACCTGTATGACTGGAGGATAAGACGTATCACTGTGCCCATTGTGTTCTGTGCGGGGTTAAAGCAGTGAAAGGAGGAAAAAAATACAGAGATTCTCTTCTTTTCTCCTTATCTGTAATTGACATTAAAAGCATGACTGGCTTTACCTGCAAACGAAGCCACACCCTGGAAGAGACCCTGTAGCCCAGCTGTCACTTACTTCCCTACTTCCCGAAGCCTCCAACATCATGCCACGCTAGGGCTTTGGTTCAGTACTGATTCAGAGCACCACTAGCTGGACTGGTGACACCGCCTCTTCCAGCACATTGTGTTCTTTTAGATGCCTCCTGTCCAGGTGCTGCATTTTCTAGCCAGAAGAAATCTTGGCGTGTATATATATTTTGCCTCCAGCATCAGCTGCGCAGTGAGGTGTCCTGTGCTCTTCTGCCATTCCAGAATCACTATCAGCAGAGTGGCTTGGAGACCTTTGTGGAGGAGAAGATCAAGGCTTTGGAGAAGGAGATTGAGAAATGTTTTGCCCAGCTGGAACAGCCTCTTAATGAAGGCGTGAAGAAAGCAAAATCATCTCACCAGAACGTGTACTCTCAGCTCCTTACAGTGAGTAGCAAGCTCTCGATTTAGATCTAATGTGCAGCTTTCACTCTCTGGCCAGCAGCTGTCTCCACCTTTGCTTACCTATTGTTTATTAACTTTTGAAAAGTGTTTGGAGATCTGTGGAGGAAAGTCCTTACCATCTAAGATTTTAAGGCTCCTGAAGTGTTAAGTTTAGTTTAGAATGTGATTTGCTTTTACTTCTTCTAGATCAAATCTGATTTATATTCTTCTGGCTTATAATCATTTAAAATCTTTCTGTACTTAATAAAATTATTTGTTTGTTTTATCTAAAGCAGTACATGTGGTTTGAGTGTGTGTAAAGAGCTTGTTTGGAGTGACAGAGCTGGTGCATACCAATTTCTTTGATAAATTGACTAGCCAATGAGCTTGCAGAGTCAGTGGGCAGCACTGAACTCTGTAAAACAGCAGTTCCTTGGGTTGCATCTGGGACTGGGGATGGGGACTGGGGGTCACACCACTTCATAATCCCATTAATGGCTGATCAGAAACACTCATTCACTAGGTCAGAGACCGCTTGCTTGCAGGTGGCTGGGTGTGGGCTGCCACAGGAGTGGGGGGGTTCACACAGCGTGGCAAGTGCAAGATGGGCCCCAGGAGAGAGGGTATTGGGGTGACAAAGCAATATACCAGTCCAGATTGCAAAGGGGAAAGTCACAGGCAGCATGGGTGGGGTGGGGAGTTAGCTGCCTGAACTGTACATACCATGGGTCTCGGACAGGTCAGAGTTATTGTGGATATGTCTGTTTGAGCGGAAATTACACCTTCCAGCTCCAGTGTAGACATATGTTTGTAAAGATCACAGCTCAATGGGGCCCTAGGCTCAGCTGAGGCCTATAGGTTCTCCTGTAATACAAATCGTAAGTGATGTATCCCATATCCACTTCATTACAACTGTGTTTCCAATTATCCAGCGAGACACCGGCTACCAAGGCTTCCACAGGACCCTGAAAGCTGTATGCCAGAAGAATGGTGTATATGCGTCCCGGATCTTCGCCCGCATAGACCTCAACAGTGCCCTCGCTCAGCCCATCTATGACAAAATCGGCCCCATGTTCACAAACATATTCAGGTGAGAGGACCCTGCCCCATGCAGGCTGCAGAGATGCTGAGCCTTCTTTGGTAGGGCAGTCTGCGCTCCCCACTGGCCCCACGTTTCTGTAGAACCCTGTTCGCTGGCACTCCTGGGTAACCCAGTCTGGTAGAGTCCCCCACCAGCTCCCCTAGCTTGATTGCAGCTGGAGCATGATGTGAAGTTCTGTGGGAACTAGAACGCTATGCGGCAGCAATGGTAGGGCCGCATGCGTTATTACAGAGATCCTGGGGAGATAATCACCACAGGAATTACCACCTTGCAAGACTAGACCGACAGTTTCCCTTGTGGTCCCTGATTGGTGCAGGTGCCCTATTTAAGCCCGGGAATTTGTGCCAGGAAGTGTCTGTGTCTGTCCAACAAGATGAGCTCCACAGCTGTAGTGATAGTCCTGCCTCTTGGCTCCCTCTTGGACTCGGACCTAGACTCTGACCCTTGGCTCTGAATCCTGGCCTCTGACTGCCACTGCGCTGACCACCAGACCTGACCACCCACGCCCCAGCTGGCACACATTATTATGACTGTAGAAAAGAATATTGGCCCTGATTCTCA
The DNA here is from genome assembly GCA_007922225.1 of Emydura subglobosa. NCBI lineage: Eukaryota > Metazoa > Chordata > Testudines > Chelidae > Emydura > Emydura subglobosa. Next base: position 15,600 of record VOCO01024126.1, read on the forward strand.
TCTATTTTACCCCACTTGTCATTATTATGGTAGAACCTTGGAAGTCCGGTGACGTATCCTGGCTCCCACTGTGCTAGGCACTGTGCGGACATGTTAAAAAGACAGGCCCTGTCTAGAGTCTGGGTGTCAGACAAATAGTGGGAATAGATAGGAAGAAGAGTAAAAAAATGAACAGGACTGAGCAAAAAGCAGAAGTCTGAACCACCACTAACCTGGCCCAGGCCAGAGGGGTGATGTGCAGGTCCCAGCAGAGGTGGGTTTAAGGACGGATTAAAAAGAGAATAAGGGAACACCTTGATGAATTTTGAAGCCCCAATTGTTTTCAGTGGGGCTGCTCCCACCTGCCTTTCACCTGGAGGATCAGGCCCGTTGCGCTTTGTGACAGGGCCAGACCGCAGGGCTATGAAAGGGTACTGGAAGGCATGTATATTAACCCCAGGCTCCATAAAGCCCTCTTCCCTGGGTAACCCAGCTGGGGCTAATTGAAGACAGTTGGGCCAATTAGGCCACCTGGAGCCTATCAAAGAAGCTGCCCCAGCAGTTAAAAGCCTCCATTTCAGGCAGGCCAAGTAGGCTGAAAGGGAGTTAACAGCCAGAGGAGAGGAGGCAGAGCAAAGCAAAGCAAAGCAAAGCAAAGCAAAGCAAAGCAAAGCAAAGCAAAGCAAAGCAAAGCAAAGCAAGCAACGCAGAGCGAAGAGGAGTGAAGTGAAGCAAAGCGGAGCGGAGAGGAGCTGCCCTGCCCTGCCCTGCCGCCACTATAGCTGCAGGGCTTGGGACTATCATCCACGGCCGCTACCATACTGAGACAGAGAGGCTCCAGCCGGGGAAGACACCACAACCCTTCACGCCGGTACGAGGGAGCAGTCTACAGGCTGGGGGGGCCACGGACAGGCGGCCCAGGGAAGGTAGTAGGTCTCCAGGACTAATCAGGGTGAGACCACTCCTTGCAGGGTCCCTGGGTCGGGGGCCCGGGGAAGAGGGCGGGACCGGGTCCCCCCCTCCCCCTGCACTCCCCTCCCCGCCGCACCACTGGCATAGCCGCTGAAGCGCAGGATCCACAGGGCGGGACAGGCGCACCCTGCCACAGCTTCCATTGATTGCACTGTGCCTAAGTAACCTAGAGAAAGGCCACCTTGTGCCCCTTTGGGGTTTAAATGGCTTTGGATACTGGCACACAAGGAAATGAAGAGAGCCTGGCTCAGTTCGGGGCTGACTGGCAAAGCGGCAGGAGCTAGCTGTCTCCCTGCCTGAAAGGAAGGAGCACTAGCCTGCCAGGCAGGGCAGCCACCTGGAAGTCAGCACTGGCTCCCCAGCCAAGAGAAACTGTGAAAGAATCTCTAGCACTGGAGGTAACTGACTGAGCAAATCCCAGAGACATTGTGGGGCTCACCCTCATCATCTTGCGGCTGCCCTGCCTGAAGGAGCCTGGGACCACAGCAAGGTGCCACCCAGGACCCAACAGCGCATGCTTCAGGAAACAAACCGCCCAGCAAATTGGACTAGAGGCGTCATGCCCAAACTGAACAGACTGATAGGAAGTAGCCCAGGGCAGCAGATTCTGACTCCCTGCTGGGAGGAACCCCCTGTTCAGTGGTTGACATACCTAGGGCCCTGGGCTGGAACCTAGTGGAGAGGGAGGGCCCAGGTCCCCCTACCCACCCAGCCTTAAAGACTGAATCTACTCAACCCAGCAGGGGGCTGAGAGCAGAACTTTATAATCACTAGGCCTCCTGGCCATCCAAGCTGCCTGTTACATATTGATGGAGACTGTGGGCAGATGCCGTAGTCCCTGCATAAGGGAATGCAGGGGAAAAAAAAAAGACAGAGAGAGAGAGGAAGAAACTCTCAAGCAATTAGTGCTTGAACCCCACCCGCTAAATAGAGATGGGACCGCTACTAAAATGGATGGCCGAACAAAACACCCATCAGCAGCAGCAACAACTGCTTCAGCAAATGACCAACCAGCAGCAGCAATCGATCCTGAGTGAGTGGCCCAGCAGCAACAACAACAGCAACAGCTGGTCCAGCAGGTGTCATGATATTAGAGCCACACACTCCAGCAGAGGCAGTAATACCTGCCCCAGCTGCGGCTGCCACCCCATCAGGCTTACCGAGACCGGGCCCAATGATAATCCTGAGACCTTCTGTTACCTCACAGACTGGGATCTGCTATTAGTGTGCTCAGGAATTGACACGACTCTCGTTCGATAATGACAGAAAGGCTTTTAATTACTATACTTATAAACATATAAAATGAGCCCCCAAACCAAAAGTCCAGTATATTTTAGCTGCAAAAGCAATTATCCTCACCAATGCAGGCAAGAGGCGGCAATGGTTTCTTAGCAGCTTCCCCCGAGAGCCTGGATCCGTGGTCTCAGAAGACAGCTGGGCAAGATGGTAGTTCTTGTTAGTTTCTTGTCAAGAATGATTCTTCTTCTCTTGAAGCTTGCCTGCTTGCTTATATCCATTGCTTCTCTTTTATATTCTTAAATCCAATGTTTTTCAAAGCATTTTGGTAATTTACATCAGTAAACACAGGAATTACAGAAAACAATACAAGAGGGACAGACCCATGTTCTTTAATTAGTGAAAAGGTGCTAGCCACCGTTCTTTAGTTTCAGTGTTCCACCCTTCAAACAAAGGGGGAATTGGGTTGTTGTGATTAAATTGAGCAATACCTGGGGTGGCATCCAGCCATTAGCTTTGATCACAAGGTATTTTGAGAGGTCTGGAGCCGTGGAAGTCTAGCACGCCCTGCATTTAACACATTTCTGTTTAGTGCATAGATGAGTTATTCCCAGAGGATAAATTCATTAGGGAAAATGGTCCAGACAGAGAGGCAATTAATAAACAGTTATCTTAATGAAATAACAGACATACTTTGAGAATAGAAAGACAGCATGGGTGTGTTGCATTGAGAAACAATCACCCCTTTTCAAAAGGGACTCCAGCCACCATTTCACATATTCTGCAATATGCACTTATTAATTTGGTAGTTTAATTTTATAAGTAGGCCCAGCTTAGCTGAAATTCCACGGTCTACACTTCCTTGAAAACTTCCTTGAAATCGTAGCCCTCTGGCCCTGAGACCAATAGGCCATGGTGTGGGCCCCATTCTTAACCGGAGTAGCACAAACAGTGTATTGTGCATTAGAACCCAGTGAGGCCCAAGATGATACACGTGTCAAGGCAGCCATTCTCCATACTTTGGACATCTCAGAAGAGACATTCTGGCAGTGTTTCTGTAATGAGCAGTACCCGGTGGGGACAAGACCCTGTTTGGTCACCCAGAAGTTACAGAACATACGCTGGAGGTGGCTCAAACCTGAAACAAAAATGGGGGTGCGGGTAGCTGAGCTGGTCTTACTTTAGCAACTCACCTAGATACTGCCCCCTGGAAAAAAGAAATGGGTATTACAGCACAATCCCAAGACAATAACTGACACCATTTGGATCGTTGAAAGTTACCTGTCTGCCCAGACCCTGATTATGACACCACACCAGTAATCTGGGAGGATTAAGAGCCGCACACCACCAAAGGAGGGAATGACCAATGGAAACCAGGATCTTAAATAGGCTCAAATCTACTCCCACTTCACCAGGACACTGGAGGGCCTGGGGATCAGGGAGCCCAAGGGTCTTCTGACACAGAAACCTGGGGTTATCAACTCACAACCCAGTTTCAGAGTCCACTGATCCAACAGTAGTGAAGAGGGGGGTATTGCCGGAGCCTGAATTCGGGGGATCCATAGGAGATGGGACTGCTCAAATATTTGGGGGTGAGCCTGTTTACTACAGTTAAGACCAAGACCGGTGTTTCACCTCTGGCCATCCTGGGCACTGGCTCCAAGATGGCCCCTATATGTAGTGCGCTTTGGGGAGATCTAGACCCCAGGGGCGGGAGCTCAACAGGGCAGACCTGCAAAGTTGACCATCCCTGTACGAGTGAATGGGATAGAAATGGTGGGACTTATTGACTCAGGGTGTGCCCAGACCATCATCCAGACCTCGGTGATTCCTAACCCAGGACCTACCCAGGGCTCCATCCCTGTTACAAGGTGTGCATGGGATCATGAAACCATACCCATACATCCAACTGACTCTAAGAGTGGGGGAGCACGCAGTCCCAGATGGTCGGCCTGGCACCGATGCTCACCTATCCTTTTATTGTCAGCTGAGACTGAAACTATTTTGGGGAGCTGCTAAAGGAGCTTGTGGGACCCCCTCCAGACAGCAGGACCTCCCTGCCTCCAGCCACAAATCCATCTAAGCCAATGATCCTTGTGGGCACGGGGGAGAGCCCCAGTCCAGATGAGGGGACATCACATGCATCTGGGCCAACCCAGCAAAACCAGGCCCCGTCCCAGCCCCTCCATTACCTAAGTCAGAGATTCTGACCCAGTTCTCCATCTTTGTAGTGGAACAACAGGAGGACGAGTGTACATCCAAGTGGTGGTAGTAAATAGGGAGATCATCAAGCCCCATCAAGCAGGAGGGTTCTCACATTTCAAAATGGAGGGAGACCGCCTATACCGCATTGAGTAGTACCAGTAGAATGGAGAAGTTCTGAATCAGCTTCTGATACCCCGCCTCTGTCGGAGGGAGATGATACGGCTCGTCCATGCTATGAAGTTCGGGGGCACCTAGAGAAGGAGAAGACATTAGCCCGGATTCTAGCTTGTTTTTCTTGGCCTGGGGTCTACAAAGATGTTCAGATTTCTGTGCCTCATACCCAGAGTGTCAGCTCACAGCCCCTCGGCCCACAAAGAGAGCTCCCTTGATCCCTCTCCCACCAGGAGGTATATCCTTCGAGCGGATTGGAATGGACATACTTAGCCCCATGGAGAAGAGTGCCTTAGACTACTGGTTCATTTTACTTATAGTAGACTATGCAATCAAGTACCTTGAAGCGGTATCATTACGTTGTATGAATGCGAAAACGTTGCCCACTGAACTCATGAAAATCTTCGCTTGGGTTGAGGTGCCATAGGAGATTTTAACGGATAAGGGAACGAACATTATGTCCGAGACAATCAAGCAACCGAGCCAATTGTTGAAAATCAAGGCTCTCAGGACATTTATTCACCACCCCCATCAGACAGTCTGGTGGAAAGATTCAACAGAACACTAAAGAAGATGCTCTGGAAGTTTGTCTTTATGGATCAGTTACTCCCTCCTCTGCTGTTCGCCATGCGAGAAGTCTACTAGTTCTCCACTAGCTTCTCAGCATTTGAGCTGTTATATGGGAGACAACCCCAAGGGATTTTAGGTCTTGTCTGAGAAATGTCTGAGGAACAACCATCTCAGGCCAGTAACGTAGTACAATACATCCTGGATCTCTGGGAGAAGCTTGACGCCTTGGGCTCATTCACCAGGGAGAACCTCCTACACGCCTGCAGCACACAGGAAACAGCTTATAATAAAAGTGCTCGCCTCCGGGAGTTCCAACCTGGTGATTGGGTTCTGCTGTTATTACCTAGCTCAGAATCAAAACTCCTAGCCCGCTGGCAAGGGCCCTATGAGGAGATGCGATGAACGGGGCCAGTAAACTATGAAATCTGACAACAAGACAAACTAAAGGTACACCAAATCTACCATGTGGACCTGTTAAAGCCTTGTGGAAAACCTAGGGAAGTCTCCTAATATCCCCCTAACCCACCTGACCCTGAATTAGGCCTACAGGTTGCTGAGGCCTCAGAGCCAATGATGGTCAAGATTGGAAACAATCTCACCCCAGACCAGAGATCCCAGGCTCAACGGATGATCATCACCTTCTCTTCCATGTTTTCTACTCAACCTGGACAGACCCATTTAATAACCCATAACATCCAGACAGATGATGCATATTGTTGACAAATGCAAAATGGCTCAGCTTCCTGGAGGTCTTCATGCCTTGAATACCATTGATAAGAATGCTGTGGATTGGCTTGACTGGATTGCATAGGCCAAATAATAAATCTAGACAGAACCAGGGCACAAAGTCAGAGAAAATACACGACTCCTTCCCCAGAACTTGAAGGAAACCATGAAGTGAGAACTCCAATCAATGCTAGAAATAGGAGTAAATGAGGAATCATTCAGCAATTGGAAAAGCCCCATAGTCTTGGTCCCCAGGCCTGTTGGGATTACCCAGTTTTCTATTGACTTCCAAAAGGTAAACATAGTCTCAAAATCTGAGGTGTACCCGATGCCTCACATTGATGAATTACTTGACCAGCTAGGGGAAGCAGAGTACATCACCACCCTGGATCTAATGGAGAGATATTGGCAGATCCTCCTCACACTAGAATCCAGGGACAAGACAGCTTTCTCTACTCCCTTTGGGCTCTTCAATTCTGGACAATGCCCTTTGGGTTGAATGCGGCCCCAACCATGTTCCAATGTGTAATGAACCAGATCCTCCAACCCCAAAGACAATATGCTGCTGAGTACCTAGATGATGTCATAATCTACAGTCAAAATTGACAGAACCACCAAAGACATGTGATGGCTATGTTACAATCCCTCCAGGAAGGTGGCCCGACTGCAAATCCTGCTGAATGTCACCTGGGCAAGGATGAAACAACCTACCTTGGGTACATTTTAGGAAAAGACACAGTGTGACCCTTGGTTAATAAGGTCTAGGACCTCCAGACTTGCCCCACACCATTGTGAAGGACACAAAAAGTCAGTTTTTAGGAATGGCTGGGTACAACTGCCAATTTATTCTGGGTTTCTCAACCATCGTGGCACCTCTCACTGATCTTCTCAAGAATGGTAGCCCCCCAAAATTCCAGTGGACCAAAGATTGTGAGGAGGATTTTCAAGCCCGGAAGACATAGCTCTGCCAAGAACCCAATTTATACAACCCTGACTTCACCAAGGAGTTCTTGCTAAAGATGGATGCATCATACATAGGTCTAGGAGCCGTTTTCTCCCACGTATCATAGAATCATAAAAGATTAGGGTTGGAAGGAACCTCAGGAGGTCATCTAGTCCAACCCCCTACTCAAAGCAGGACCAACCCCAACTAAACCATCCCAGCCAGGGCTTTGTCCAGCTGCATCTTAAAAACCTCTAAGGATGGAGATTCCACCACCTCCCTAGATAACCCATTCCCATGCTTAACACCTTCCTAGTGAAAAAGGTTTTCCTAATATCCAACCTAGACCTCCCCCATTGCAACTTGAGACCATTGCTCCTTGTTCTGTCATCTACTACCACTGAGAACAGCCTAGCTCCATCCTCCCTGGAACCCCGCTTTCAGGTAGTTAAAGGCTGCTGTCAAATCCCCCCTCATTCTTCTCTTCTGCAGACTAAACAAGCCTAGTTCCCTCAGCCTCCCTTCATAAGTCTTGTGCTCCAGCCCCCTAAATTTTTTTTGCCCTCCACTGGACTCTCTCCAATTAGTCCCCACCCTTTCTGTAGTGGGGGTCCCAAAACTGGACACAATACTCTAAATGCAGCCTCACCAGTGCTGAATAGAGGGGAATAATCACTTCCCTCAATCTGCTGGCAATGCTCCTACTAATGCAGCCCAATGTGCCATTAGCCTTCTTGGCAATAAGGGTACAGTTGACTCACATTCAGCTTCTTGTCCACTGTAACCCTCAGGTCCTTTTTTGCCAAACTGCGGCCTAATCAGTCAGTTCCCAGTCTGTAGCTGTCCATGGGATTCTTCCATCCTAAGTGCAGGACTCTGCACTTGTCCTTGTTGAACCTCATCAGATTTCTTTTGGACCAATTCTCTAATTTGTCTAGGTCACTCTGAACCCTAACCCTACCCTCCAGCTTATCTACCACTCCCCCTAGCTTAGTGTCATCTGGAAACTTGCTGAGGGTGCATCCACCCCGTCCTCCAGATCACTAATGAAGATGTTGAACAGTACCTTTCCCTGTACAACCTTTGGGGCACTCCGCTTAGGACTCATTGCTAGAACAGGTGAGGATGTTGTATCTGCATGGCCCATGTCCCCCTACCCACCCAGCCTTAAAGACTGAGGCTACGCAACCCAGAAGGGGGTTGAGAACCAGGCACTCTAAGTACTAGGCTGCCTGATCATCCAAGCTGCCTGTTGCTGAGAGGCTACAGGCATCTGTGTGCACTGGGGTCATGTGATCCTGAGCTGACAGAACAGTTCTTCAGGGATCAGTCCAGTTAGCATATTTTAGAGTGGCTCTGTGACTGCTCTAGCTTATGCCAGGGTCAGTGTGGCACCTGGCCAGCCCTGGGATTTGGGGGGGAAATACAGATGGCTTAAAGCCACCTTTGTCTCTCCTCCTACCTCCCCCTCAGCTGTTTCGAGTATGGGAGGAGCCCATTTGTTTTTTTAATTATTCATATTTTATTATCCAACTAGGATCCAAAGGGGCACCAGAGCCTCACTGAAACCCTCCCTCGATATGTTCAAAGACTCGGTACAGGAGAAAATCCGTGATGTTGGGAAGAGGAGCACGGTGGCCAATCACAACTGCAAGCTCAAGTTCTTCATTGAGGAAGTAAGTTGAGGTTAAGCTAAGAGTGAGTGCTCTGCCCTGCCAGCCAGCGCGTCTGGGGTGAGAGTCATCCAGCTATGCTGCCCCTCTGCCTGGCAGGGCCGAGGAGGGCTGTGGAATA
>VOCO01024130.1:0-25381 GCA_007922225.1 Emydura subglobosa
GTGCTGTTCCCAGATAGCACCATCCAAACCCATAAATACAGCCCTACCGAGCAGGGGGAAGCGTTCCTCACCTTCAGTTCCTGGAGCTGCATCTTCATCTTCTCCTTTGCGCACTCAAACATCCCCCCCTTGGTCTCTTTTTCAATGTTCTCCTTGAGAATATTTTTCATCTTTTGGCAGGCTTGCCGCCCCTGGATCTTAGCTGCCTCTGTTGAAAGATGGGAGCGGTCACAGTGCTGGACAAGACCAGGAAAGATTTGGCAGAGGAGATGCTGGGGGTGGGGTTTAGGTGAGAAAAACAATGGCAGCCAAGGGTAGTGTCAGCAGCACTCAAAGGCACGTCCGTCTGGCTCTTCCAGTGACAATGGCCATTGTGCTGGAGGAAAGAGCCCATCTGGCTGCCCCAGAGAATGAAGCTCTCTCATATTCCTCAATGCAAATGACCCCCCCATCCCATGCCCACATATACCACAGCTCTGAGTGGGAGGGGCCCCACTGCCGCAGGGCGCTGCAGAGGTGCCAGTGAAACGCTGAGCAGGAATTTATTTGTGCCAGATCCCAACCCCTGTTCCCAGACTTTTCCCCATCCCACTCCTCTGCCAAGGCGTAGCATCCTGGTCCCTTCTTCCACTCCTCTTTAATCCTCCTGGAACTCCTCCAACCATCCACAAGGATCCCAGTCTGATTCCCCACTGCCAGTCCTTCTAGCCAGAGCCAAACAAGGACCCACCCAGTCACCCCACGCCCTGTCATCCCTCCCACAATGACCATCGACAAGCATCCATCCCCTGTTTCATAGGTATGCCTCAGACCAGCTCCCATCCCAGACACACAGACTCACCACCCTGCTCCCCAGTTTCCAGGTGAGTCTCCAGTTCTAGGGCAACTCTAAGCCCACAAACACTAAATGCAATTCACTGTGTTTCTCCCGCAGTGTTTGGGCTGCAGACACTGCATCTATTGTTGACCTTCCTGGCATAAACCATGTTGGTTGTCGCTTACTTGATGCCCCAGTTCCTTATGAAGTCTCTTCTCGATAATGCTTTCCAGACATTTCATCATGTGACTCATTTACTGGATGGGTCAGCAATTGCTACATGCTTGCACATCCCCTTTATGCATGAAGACAGAGACCAATGTGCTCTTCCTTCATCAGGCATTTTTCCAACTCAGAAGATGAAATTAAAAAAGGTTTGTCATCCTCATCGCTCCTTCACGGCCTGATGCTGGAGAACAAGCCAACATCACAAAACGTAGGATCACGCAGTTGAAGGGTCCTACCTTCATAGTAAGGCTGTAGGTCTCTCTGGATGGACAGTGGAAGGGACTGGTAGATATCCAACTTCTTCGTAAGGATCTCTTTCTCCAGCATGCTCAGGATGATGTTTGTCTGCAAGAGTCAATTTAAAGCATTTGCCATGATCTTTCCAATCTCTTGTTTGTAAAAAAACAATCTAAATAACTGGTTTGGAACATTGGAGCTGATCAGGGTTTGTGTGGACTGCTGATTGGTTAGACCCAGAATCCAGGTGGAATATGCAGGGTGGGATTTTTAAGGTCAGTGCTTAGATACAAATATGTGAATTCAAACAGTCTGTGAGCTCCACAAACCTTTTCCCAGCTTAAAGACTACATAGCGCCTGGTACTTCTAACTCATTCCTAGCTTCATCACTCCTCGGCGTCGTGCACAGAGCCCGCAGGTTCTATGTGGTATCTAAAGACTCCCTAGTTGGGGGTGCAGACTTTGAGTCTCTGATGTCTTTTCGTCCTCTGCACCTGGTCCAGTCAACAGAGCCCAATCTCTGCCCCAGTGTTTCCAGCTCTCTACAATCACCAGCCAGTTAAGGCGGTAGGTTCTCTTGTTAGCTACAGGGATGGGAACCTAATCTGCTATGTACTTTGTGACTCCCAGTTGCTTTCCAATGGTATAATGCTTTTGGGGTTCTAGCCATGGTAATTTACAAGAGATCGGACCTTAAATATATCATCAGTCTAGCTATGATGCTGTGGTGGAATTGGTGCTGAGTGGAGTGTAACTGTCCCAGGCCTTGGACCAGGATCACTTTCAATCCACCTTATATATTTCAAGCCTATCCAGGCTTCTCTCGGGTGCACAGAGACAAGGCTGCTAGAAATTTCCCTGGCACATGGGAATCCCCGGCTGACATTGCCGGTTGTACACACTGCACTGTCCTGGCCAGCCCCAGCACAGGAGGCATGTTAGAATGGGAGGAGGGGTTGTTGGAGCACCTTGCCTTGTGCTTTGGCCGTCCTTGGCAGTCAGAGTGGTCCCTAGGGGTGTCATTACTTCCAGTGTCGCTGAAGACCTTTAGGGTGCTCAAAGTTACACCAGGGCCAAACGAGCCCTGGAGTCAAGGCGGTTTCCCCACTTGCATCCTGCGCTAATATGCTCTGCTGCAGCTGAGAGTCTGGCCCTGCATGGATGCCAGGTAATAAATGCTAAACACTGTGTGTGTTGCCTATAACGTACAGCTCTTCATGTCTCTTATCAGTGGGCCAGAAGGCAGAGTTCATCACAGAGCCAATCCTGCTCTCCCTGAGAGTCCCTTTCAGGCTTCACCCATTGTTATCCTTATTCCACAGCCCTCCTCGGCCCTGCCAGGCAGAGGGGCAGCATAGCCGGATGACTCTCACCCCAGACGCGCTGGCTGGCAGGGCAGAGCACTCACTCTTAGCTTAACCTCGACTTACTTCTGCAATGAAGAACTTGAGCTTGCAGTTGTCATTGGCCACTGTGCTCCTCTTCCCAACATCACAGATTTTCTCCTGTACCGAGTCTTTGAACAGATCAAGCCAGGATTTCAGTGAGGCTCTGGTGGCCTTTTGGATACTAGTTGGATAATAAAATGTGAATCATTAAAAAAACAAATGGGCTCAAGCCCCCCCTACTCAAAACAGCTGAGGGGGCGGTAGGAGGTGAGACAAAGGCGGCTTTAAGCCATCTGTATTTCCTCCCCAAATCCCAGGGCTGGCCAGTGCCACACTGACCCTGGCATAAGCTAGAGCAGTCACAGAGCTGCTCTAAAATATGCTATCTGGACTGATCCCTGAAGAACTGTTCTGTCAGCTCAGATCACATGACCCCAGTGCACACAGGTGCCTATAACCTCTCAGCAACAGGCGGCTTGGATGGTTAGGCAGGCTATTACTTAGAGTGCCTGGCTCTCAGCCCCCTGCTGGGTTGCGTAGCCTCAGTCTTTAAGACTGGGTGGGTAGGGGCACACGGGCCATACAGATACAACATCCTCACCTGTTTGAGCTAGGAGTCCTAAGAGGAGTGCCCCAGGGGTTGTACAGTGGCCGGTTTTGTTCAACATCTTCATTAGTGATCTGGAGGATGGGGTGGATGCACCCTCAGCAAGTTTGCAGACGACATTAATCTGGGGGAGTGGTAGATACGCTGGAGGGTAGGGATATGATTCAGAGTGACTTAGACAAATTAGAGGATTGGTCCAAAAGAAATCTAATGAAGTTCAACATGGACAAGTGCAGAGTCCTGGACTTAGGACGGAAGAATCCCATGCACAGCTACAGACTGGGGACCAACGGGGCAGGCAGCAGTTCTGCAGAAAAGAACCTGGGGGTTACAGTGGACAAGAAGCTGGATCTGAGTCAGCAGTGTGCCCTGGTTGCCAAGAAGGCTAATGGCACATTGGGCTGCATTAGTAGGAGCATTGCGAGCAGATCAAGGGAAGTGATTATTCCCCTCTCTTCAGCACTGGTGAGGCCGCATTTCGAGTATTATGTCCAATTTTGGGCCCACCACTACAGAAAGGATGTGGACAAATTGGAGAGAGTCCAGTGGAGGGCAACAAAAATGTTTAGGGGGCTGGAGCACATGACTTATGAAGGGAGGCTGAGGGAACTAGGTTTGTTTAGTCTACAGAAGAGAAGAATGAGAGGGGATTTGAAAACAGCCTTTAACTACCAGAAAGGCGGTTCCAGAGAGGATGGAACTAGGATGTTCTCATTGGTTGTAGCTGATATAACAAGGAGCAGTGTTCTCAAGTTGCCGTGGGGGAGGTCTATGTGTTTTCTTGTGGCCTTCACGAAGGTGTGGAGCAAGTCTGGAGGTCCTACACCTTATTAACCAAGGGTCACACTGTGTCTTTTCCTAAAGTGTACCCAAGGTAGGTTGTTTCATCCTTGCCCAGGTGACATTTAGCAGGATTTGCAGTCGGGCCACCTTCCTGGAGTGATTGTAACATAGTCATCACATGTCTTAGGTGGTTCTGTCAGTTTTGACTGTAGATTATGACATCATCTAGGTACGCGGCCGTAGGTTGTCTATGGGGTTGGAGGATCTGGGCCATTAGCCGCTGGAACATGGTTGGGGCCCCATTCAACCCAAAGGGCATTGTCCAGAATTGAAAGAGCCCAAAGGGAGTAGAGAAAGCTGTCTTGTCCCTGGATTCAAGTGTGAGGAGGATCTGCCAATATCTTTCCATTAGATCCAGGGTGGTGATGTACTCTGCTTCTCCTAGCTGGTCAAGAAGTTCATCAATGTGAGGCATCGGGTACACATCAGATTTTGAGACTATGTTGACCTTTTGGAAGTCAATACAAAACTGGGTAATCCCAACAGGTGTGGGGACCAAGACTATGGGGCTTTTCCAATTGCTGAATGATTCCTCATTTCCTCCTATTTCTAGCATTGAGTGGAGTTCTCGCTTCATGGTTTCCTTCAAGTTCTCGGGAAGGAGTCAAGGATTTTCTCTGACTTTGTGCCCTGGTTCTGTCTAGATTTATTATTTGGCCTATGCAATCCAGTCAAGCCAATCCACAGCATTCTTATCAATGGTATTCAACGCCTGAAGACCTCCAGGAAGCTGAGCCATTTTGCATTTGTCAGCAATATGCATCATCTGTCTGGATGTTATGGGTTATTAAATGGGTCTGTCCAGGTTGAGTAGAAAACATGGAAGAGAAGATGATGATCATCGGTTGAGCCTGGGCTCTCTGGTCTGGGGTGAGATTGTTTCTAATCTTGACCATCACTGGCTCTGAGGCCTTGGCGACCTGTGGGCCTAAATCAGGGTCAGGTGGGTTTGGAGGATATTAGGAGACTTCCCTGGGTTTTCCACAAGGCTTTAACAGGTTCACATGGTAGATTTGGTGTACCTTTCGTTTGTCTGGTTGTCGATTTCATAGTTTACTGGCCCCACTCATTGCACCATCTCATAGGGCCTTTGCCAGCGGGCTAGGAGTTTTGATTCTGAGCTAGGTAATAACAGGAGAACCCAATTACCAGGCTGGAACTCCCGGAGGTGAGCGCTTTTATTATAAGCTGTTTCCTGTGTGCTGCAGGCGTGTAGGAGGTTCTCCCTGGTGAATAAGCCCAGGACGTCAAGCTTCTCCCATAGATCCAGGATGTATTGTACTATGTTACTGGCCTGAGATGGTTGTTCCTCCTGTATTTCTCAACCCCAAGGGATTTTAGATCTTCTTTGTCTCCCATATAACAGCTCAAATGCTGAGAAGCTAGTGGAGGACTGGTGGACTTCTCGCATGGTGAAAAGTAGAGAAGGGATTAACTGATCCGTAAGGACAAACTTCCAGAGCATCTTCTTTAGTGTTCTATTGAATATTTCCACCAGACTATCTGATAGGGGGTGATGAATACATGTCCTCAGAGCCTTGATTTTCAGCAATTGGCACGGTTGCTTGATTGTCTGGGACATAATGTTTGTTCCCTTATCTGTTAAGATCTCCTACGGCACCTCAACCCAAGCAAAGATTTTCATGAGTTCAGTGGCCAACGTTTTCGCATTCATACAACGTAATGATACCACTTGAAGGTACTTGATTGCATAGTCTACTATAAGCAAAATGAACCAGTAGCCTAAGGCAGGTATTACTGCCTCCGCTGGAGTGTGTTGCCTTAATATCAAGACCAGCTGCTGGACCAGCTGTTGCTGCTGTTATTGCTGCTGGGCCACTCGCTCAGGATTGACTGCTGCTGCTGGTTGGTCATTTGCTGAAGCAGTTGTTGCTGCTGCTGATGGGTGTTTTGTTAGGCCATCCATTTTAGTAGCGGTCCCATCTCTATTTAGCAGGTGGGGTTCAAGCACTAATTGCTTGAGAGTTTCTTCCTCTCTCTCTGTCTTTTTTTTTTTTCTGCATTACCTTATGCAGGGTCTATGGCATCTGCCCACAGTCTCCATCAATATGTAACAGGGAGCTTGGATGGCCAAGAGGCCTAGTGATTATAAAGTTCTGCTCTCAGCCCCCTGCTGGGTTGAGTAGACTCAGTCTTTAAGGCTGGGTGTGTAGGGGGACCTGGGCCCTCCCTCTCCACTGGTCCCAGCCCAGGGCCCTGGGTATGTCAACCCCTGAACAGGGGGTTCCTCCCAGCAGGGAGTCAGAATCTGCTGCCCTGGGCTACTTCCTATCAGTCTGTTCAGTTTGGGCATGACATCTCTAGTCCAATTTGCTGGGCGGTTTGTTTCCCGTAGGATGCCCTGTTGGGTCCTGGGTGGCACCTTGCTGTTGTCCCATGCTCTTTCAGGCAGGGCAGCCGCAAGATGATGAGGGCGAGCCCCACACTGTCTCTGGGATTCGCTCAGTCAATTACCTCCAGTGCAAGAGATTCTTTCACAGTTTCTCTTGGCTGGGGAGCCAGTGCTTTACTTCCAGGTGGCTGCCCTGGCCAGCAGGCTAGTGCTCCTTCCTTTCAGGCAGGGAGACAGCTAGCTCCTTCCGCTTTGCCAGTCAGTCCCGAACTGAGCCAGGCTCTCATCATTTCCTTATGTGCCAGTATCCAAAGCCATTTAAACCCCAAAGGGGCACAAGGTGGCCTTTCTCTAAGTTACTTAGGCACAGTGCAATCAAGGGAAGTGCAACAGGCCTGATCCTCCAGGTGAATGGCAGGTTGGAGCAGTCCCATTGAAAACAATTGGGGCTGCAAAATTCATCAAGGTGTTACCTTATTCTCTTTTTAATCCGTCCTTAAAACCACCCCTACTGCACCTGCACATCACCCCTCTGGCCTGGGCTAGGTTAGTGGTGTTCAGACTTCTGCTTTTTGCTAAACCCTGTTCATTTTTTCACTCTTCTTCCTAGCCATTCCCACTATTTGTCTCACGCCCAGACTCTAGACAGGGCCTGTCTTCTTAACATGCCGCACAGTGCCTAGCACAGCGGGAGCCAGGATGCGTCACTGGACTTCCAAGGTTCTACCATAGCAATGACAAGTGGTGTAAAATAGATGAGAATCAGGGCCAATATTCTTTTCTACAGTCATAATAATGTGTGCCAGCTGGGGCGTGGGTGGTCATGCCTAGCGGTCAGAGCAGAGGCAGTCGGAGGCCAGGATTCAGAGGCAAGAGTCAGAGTGAGGGTCAGGAAGCAGGAGTCAGAGCCAATATCAGATCCTGGATCAGAGTCCAAGAGTGAGCCAAGAGGCAGGACTATCACTACAGCTGTGGAGCTCATCTTGTTGCACAGACACAGACACTTCCTGGCACAAATTCCTGGGCTTAAATAGAGCACCTGCACCAATCAGGGACCACAAGGGAACCTGTCAGTCTGGCCTTGCAAGGTGGTACTTCCTGTGGTGTTTATCTCCCCAGGATCTCTGTAATAACGCATGCGGCCCTACCATTGCTGCCGCATAGCATTCTAGTTCCCACAGAACTTCACATCATGCGCCAGCTGCAGTCGAGCTAGGGGAGCTGCTGAGGGACTCTACCAGACTAGGTTACCCAGGAGTGCCAGTGAACAGGGTTCTACAGGAACGTGGGGCCAGTGGGGAGCCAAGGCTGCCCTACCAAAGAAGGCTCAGCATCTCTGCAGCCTGTGTGGGGAAGGGCTCCTCTCACCTGAATATGATTGCGAACATGGGGTCGATTTTGTCATAGATGGGCTCAGCGAGGGCACTGTTGAGGTCTATGTGGTCGAAGACCCGGGACGCGTATACCCCATTCTTCTGGCATACAGCTTTCAAGGTCCTGTGGAAGCCTTGGTAGCCAGTGTCTCGCTGGATAATTGGAAACACAGTTGTAATGAAGTGGGTATGGGATACATCACTTACCATTTGTATTACAGGAGAACCTATAGGCCTCAGCTGAGCCTAGGGACCCATTGTGCTGTGATCTGTACAAACATATGTCTACACTGGAGCTGGAAGGTGTAATTTCCAGCTCAAGCAGACATATCCACACGAACTCTGACCTGTCCGAGACCCATGGTATGTACACTTCAGGCAGCTAACTCCACATCCCCACCCCACCCGGGCTGCCTGTGACTTTCCCCTTTTGCAATCTGGACTGGTATATTGCTGTGTCATCCCAATACCCTCACTCCTGAGGTCCATCTTGCACTTGCCACGCTGTGTGAACCCCTCACTCCTGTGGCAGCGCACACCCAGCCACCTGCAAGCAAGCAGTCTCTGACCTAGTGAATGAGTGCTTCTTGTCAGCCACCCATGGGATTATGCAGTGGTGTGACCCCCAGTCTCCATCCCCACTCCCAGATGCAACCCAAGGAACTGCCGTCTTACAGAGTTCAGTGCTGCCCACTGGACTCTGCAAGCTCATTGGTTAGTCAATTTATCAAAGACATTGATATGCACCAGCTCTGTCACTCCAAACGAGCTCTTTACACACACTCAAACCACATGCACTGCTTTAGATAAAACAAACAAATAAGTTTCTTAAGTACAGAAAGATTTTAAATGATTATAAGCCAGAAGAATATAAATCAGATTTGATCTAGAAGAAGTAAAAGCAAATCACATTCTAAACTAAACTTGACACTTCAGGAGCCTTAAAGTCTTAGATGGTAAGGACTTTCCCCACAGATCTCAAAACACTTTTCAAAAGTTAATAAGCAACAGGGAAGCAAAGGTGGAGACAGCTGCTGGCCAGAGAGTGAAAGCTGCACATTAGGTCTAAATCGAGAGCTTGCTACTCACTGTAAGGAGCTGAAAGAACGCTTTCTGGTGAGATAAGTTTGCTTGCTTCACGCCTTCATTAAGCGGTTGTTCCAGCTGGGCAAAACATTTCTCTATCTCCTTCTCCAGAGCCTTGATCTTCTCCTCCACAAAGGTCTCCAAGCCACTCTGCTGATAGTGATTCTGGAATGGCAGAAGAGCACAGGACACCTCACTGCGCATCTGATGCTGGAGGCAAAATATATATACACACCAAGATTTCTTCTGACCCAAGCCTCCGCTGCATTTTGTAGCTAGGTCAGCACCTGGACAGGAGGCATCTAAAGAACACAATGTGCTGGAAGAGGCGGTGTCACCAGTCCAGCTGGTGGTGCTCTGAGTCAGCACTGAACCAAAGCCCTAGCGTGGCATGATTCTGGAGGCTGCGGCAAGGAGGGGAGTAAGTGACAGCTCGGCTACAGGATCGGTTCCAGGGTGTGGCTTCCTTTGCAGGTAAAGCCAGTCATGCTTTTAATGTCAATTACAGATAAGGAGAAAAGAAGAGAATCTCTGTATTTTTTTCCTCCTTTCACTGCTTTAACCCCCCACAGAACACAATGGGCTCAGTGATACGTCTTATCCTCCAGTCATACAGGTCTAGCAGTGAGCAATTGGGAGGTAGTACATGGTGTGATCATATCAAAAAACCCAACCGGCCAATGAAAACATGGCCTTGGACAACATGGGCATGTCTACACTAGGGAACACTGCAAGTTTCAGCTCTTACACAGCTTCACTGATGCTTCCCACAGAATAAGCTGTAGTTTAGAAAGGATGCAGGGATTTCTACCCCTTATCATCTAGTCCTGCTCTGGGGCTAGAACTCAGTTTCTGCTGCATCACAAACTATAGTCCCTCTCCCTAGTTTGAGTACAGAACTAACCCCATTAATGGTGAAGAGTAAGGGGTCTATGACACTCAGTTGAGAAGCTACATGGGGCTATAGTGTATTTACACTCTAACCAGTTCATTGCTAGATTTCTGGAGCAGATTTGCATTTGTTTCCTGTTAGGAACCATGGGGTATGTGGCCTGGTTCAAAGAATCAGGGATGGAATGGGGAGAAGGCAGCGTGCAGAGAAACTGCTGCTGTGGGAAGAGAGGGGACTATTCACTGCACCATCGCTATGCTAGCAGTGAGGCAGATCGTAGCACCCAAAGCTGTCCCAGCGTACCACCATGTCTTGTGTGGAGTTGAAATTCTCAGCCAGCAGGACAATTCCGAGAGCGTTTGTCACATAATCCATTAGCAGCTTCTTCTTCTCTTTCAGATAAATATTCCTGACGTACTCTCTCAGCTTGGGGATCTCTGGAATAGCACGGATAGGCAAAGTTAGGCCTGGCTTATACCTAGGATGACCTAGATATGGCACTCTGGGCTGTGAACATTTTCACACTTTGTGTGATTTCGTAAGGTTGACGTAACCCTCACTGTAGACACAGCTAGGTTGACAGCCCTCGGTGGGGCATGTGAACTGCCTGTTAGGGGAGGCTAGCCCCCCGTTTTCCCCCTTCTGACCGAGGCCCTGACCTCTTCCTGCCAGACCCTGCCCAGGCCCCTGCAGTGGCCAGAGAAGCCCCGCCCCAGATGGCTTGAGTCCAGGCCCCACTCCCATCCAGACCACCAGCCCAGATTAGCCACATGCCCACAGTGCTGGGCCAGACCAGGCAGCCTCGGAGTGCCAGGACTGACTGCCCCAGCGCCGGCCGGAGTGCTGGCCCAATGCCCACCTCAGCTTCAGAGCACCAGCCAGGGCCACCGGCTCAGCAGTATCGCTGGTCTCAGACACTGTGTATAAGGAGAAGCTAAAGCATCTCCCACTTAAACCGACAAAAAATTGTTCTGAAGACGTACACTGGAGAAGCTGTACCCATGTTGGGCACTACTGATGTTAAGGTGGAACTCAATGGACAGACGGCTAAATTGCCACTGTTTGTAGTGGAAGGCAGTTACCCAACCTTAATGGGAAGGTCATGGCTTAGGAAATTCCAGCTGAACTGGGCAGAAGTGCACAGGATGGCTAAAGAAGAGACAGGTCTGACAGCTGTATTAAAGAAACATGCTGCTGTTTTTGGAGAGGACCTGGGACGTATGAAGGGAATCACTGTGAAATTGAACATTAAGCCTGACAGCCGACCAAAATGTCTGAAAGCCAGAACTGTGCCATGTGCCATCAAGCCAAAAGTTGAAGCAGACCTGGAGTTCCTGGTCAAAAATGGAGCCCTAGTTCCAGTTACCTACAGCCAATGGGCAACCCCAATCATTCCAGTATTGAAGAAAGATGGCTCCATTCAGATTTGTGGGGATTTTAAGGTCATTGTTAACCGAGTGTTAGGTACAGAGCAATACCCTCTTCCCCGTATCGATGACCTCTTCGTTGGCTTGGCTGGTAGCCAAAAATTCAGCAAGACTGATCTGAATCAGGCGTATTTACAGATGCACATCGATGAGAAGTCCCAAAAGCTGTTGACTATCGTGACACACAAAGGGCTGTACCAATGATGTCGCTTTCCCTTTGGAATAATGTCTGCTCCAGCTTTGTTCCAGAGGACTATGGACCAGATCTTAGTGGCTTGCCAGAAGTCCAGTGCTATCTTGATGACATCCTGGTCACTGGCAAGAATGAGGAGGATCACCTTAAGAACTTGGAGGCTGCCCTACAAAGACTGGAAGAGTATGGCCTAGGAGTCCGCAAAGGCAAATGTGATTTCTTCCAGCACTCTGTTGAATATTTGGGACAAATCATAGAAGCTGCTGGCCTCCATAAGGCTCCTGCAAAAGTCAAGGCTATTGTGGAAGCTCCACCTCCTCAAAACATAAGCCAGCTATGCTCTCTTTTAGGTTATTGAACTATTATGGAAAGTTTATTCCATAGTTAGCAACACTATTAAAACCACTACATGAACTCCTTGATCAGAACAAGGTCTGGAAGTGGACTGAAGCCTGTGATGTTGCATTTAACAAGGCTAAATGCACATAGCTAAATTCAGAGGTTCTGAGGCATTTTGATCTGTCCTTACCTCTACAGCTGGCCTCCGATGTCTCCCCTTTTGGAGTGGGAGTGGTCATGTCACACATTTTGCCTCATGAATCTTAAGCAAAGCAGAAACTAACTATGCCCAAATTGAATGTGAAGCACTGGGAATCGTTTTCAGGATTCAGAAATTTCACTAGTACCTGTTTGGATGGAATTCACATTTCTCATCGACCTCTAACATCAATTTTTGGACCATGCACAGGCATTCCACCATTGACTGCTAGTCGTATGCAACGATGGGAATTGTTGCTTTCCAAACACATATATGAGATCAAATATCAGAAATCCACTCTGCACTGCAATGCAGATGGTCTCTCAAGGTTACCTTTACCAGTTAAACATCAAGATATTGGCTAGAAAGAAATATTCTACTTTGAACAGGTAGAGAACACACCCATCATTGCCACTCAAGTAAAGAAGGCAACTCATGTTGACCCAGTACTATCCCAAGTAATGGATCTATTGATGCATGGAACATCTCTAGGGGACTCTCAGGTCTCACCCGACCTTCTTCCCTACATGTCCAGGAGGATGGAGTTATCAATCTGTTCTAGTTGCTTGTTGTTGTGCATCATTATTCTACCACTACTGAGATCATAGATATTAGAACAGCTACATTCAGGTCCCTGTGGAATAGTGCGCATGAAAGAAATTGCACAAAGCTGCTTTTGGTGGCCTGGCCTGGACAGTGCCATTGAAGAGAAAGCAAGAGCTTGTACTTCATGTCAGAGTGTGAGGAACGTGCCTCAGTTGGTGCCCCTACACCCTTGGGACTGGCCTGAAAACTCAAGGCAGCGTATTCACGTTGATTTTGCTGGCTCATTTGGAGGAAGCATGTTCCTGGTTGTGGTAGACACCCACTCTAAATGGCCAGAAGTCTCTGTAATGCCGTCCACTACTGCTGAAAGTACTATCCAAAAACTGTGTGAAATCTTTAGTCGTTTCAGTCTGCCGGAACAACTTGTGACTGACAACGGACCACAGTTCCTCTCTTAGCAGTTTGAAAATTTTATGAAAGCAAATGGGATACATCACATCACTTCAGCACCGTATCATCCATCCACCAGTGGATTAGCAGAAAGGTTTGTGCAGATCATGAAACAAGCTTTAAGATCTGCAAGGGGATGTTTGTCCATTGAAAAGCATCTGGACACCTTCTTACAGAAACACATCTTATGCTATGACCAAAGCATCCCCGGCCTTTTTAATGATGGGACAAGCTGCACACTTCCTTTGATCTGCTGAAACCTGCCAAAGCACGACAAGTTGTGCAACGTCAACAGCAAAACCAAGACATCAGATGTGCACACAGAGCAAAAGACCAAATCTTCAGTCCTGGACAGCCTGTCCTAGCTCAGAACTATGCTTCTGGAGCTCAGTGGGTCTCTGCTACAGTCATTGCCCAAACAGGACCTGTTTCCTACATTGTCAAGACTGCAGATGATCTCACCTGGCAGCGGCATGTAGATCAGTTGTTGCCAGGTCATACATGTCCCAAAGACACATCTCCAGTTGAACTGCCTGATCTCACCATTACAGGTGAGATATCGAGCCGAGAGTAACCCATTCTCGACTCCCCTTCTCCATCCACCTCTGCAGCAGATTCAGCCCCCTCCCCTGTTCGAGCAGATACAACATCCTCCCCTGTTCGAGCTACGAGTCCTGAGCCCATTGTTAGACCCGCACCAATAACACCTTACGGTGCAAGAAGACCAGAAGTCTGCCAAAATCCACCTAGAGAGAGAAGGCCTCCTCAATGGCTGGATATTTAGCTAGGGCAAACCCACATTATGGGGCAGAATAATCCCTGGGGTTTAACCAGGAAATGAGGCAGTCGACCCTCATTTCCTCGGTTAGTGATTGTTCTGTTAAATGGGCGTTTTCATTAGGGGAGGAGGAATATGTTGTGTATTTTGTGTCTTGCCTTATTGCCTAGGTTGCTGTAGCAACAGAGTTTAGCTTGTTGCCATAGCAATAGAGTTAGACTATTAGGGGATAGCTCAGCCAGTCTTGGCTGGTTTTAGTGTAGTTCAATAAAGACTTTTCATGGGTTTGCATCTCTCTGTGTTCCGTGCTGATTTCTCTCTGAATACAAGTAATTTCCAAGGATTTAACATAACAGTAAACTATTCCAGTGCTTCACCACCCTCCTAGTGAAAAAGATTTTCCTAATATCCAACCTAGACCTCCCCCACTTCAACTTGAAACCAAAACTAGTCCCAGCACCGACCCCTGGGGCACTTCTCTTGTTACCGGCTGCCAACTAGATGTCAAGCAGTTGATCATCACCCATTGAGCCTGACAATCTAGGCAGCTTTCTAATCATCTAATAGTCCATTCATGTAATCCATATTTCTTTAACTTGATAAAAAGAATACTGTGGGAGACTGTATCAAAAGCTTTGCTAAAGTCAAGGAACATCACGTCGACCGCTTTCCCCACATCCACAGAACCAGTCATCTCATCATAGAAGGCAATCAGGTTGGTCAGATCCTCCTCCTTCCCTTTTTTGAAGATGTGCACTAGATTTGCGTTTTTCCAATCATCTGGGACCTCCCTCAATTGCCACGAGCTTTCAAAGATAATGGTCAATGGCTCTGCAATCACATCAGCCAATTCCCTCAGCACCCTCGGATGCATTGCATCCGTCCCATGGACTTGTGCATATCCAGCCTTTCTAATGAGTCTTGAACCTGTTCTTTCAGCACTAAGGGCTGCTCACCTCTGCCCCATTCTGTGCTGCCCAGTGCAGTAGTCTGGGAGCTGACCTTGTCTGTGAAAACAGAGGCAGAAAAGAATTGAATACTTCAGCTTTTTCCACATCATCTGTCACTAGGTTGCCTCCCCCATTCTGTAAGGGCAGGGACAATGTGGCAGGGACTGTCTCTTATGTGCATGTAGAGCACCTAGCAGCATGATGGTGGTTGTGGCCGCCAGGTGCAATTGTAATACAAATAATAATAATAAATGTAATCCGCACAATTTGGAGAAAAGCTTCTGCACATTTAGATGCTACTTGGAACCAAATTCCTGCACCTGTGAAGTTCGCCCATCAGAAGTCAGAGTTGCACACAGGAGATGCAGAGTAAGTGCCTTGCACAATGAAATCTTAGCAATTCATGTTGAAAGAAAGATTGAATGTTACCTGTCTCTTCCTTAGTGAGATTCGTTTTCTGCCAGTATTCTTTGGCACTGACTGTGTAAACTAGATCAAGCTTGTGCAGAATTTCTGAATCACTTGGCAGTGTTTTCTAAAAAAAACAGAGAGAGACTATTTAAAAAGTGGGGTTATTGAAGCAGCTTTAGAAAAACCCTATTGTCACTGCCTAATTCCACCCCAGTTAGCGCAATAAGCGATGCAATGAGTGTTAATTTAATCAGTTGTGTATCCTCAACGTACCCCATTCACATCAGGGTCCAGTTCAAAACTGCACTCCCTCACTCCCTTTAGCAGCATACTTCTCTGTCTCATCTCACAATCTCACCATTGCTGGTGCAAGAGCCTCTTCCTCTGCAGCTTCTGCCACTGAGAACAGAGGCCTTCTTTCCTCTCTCCCTACATTACCGGCTTTGTTTAAGGAATGTTTTGTGCTGCAGACAAACAGTGCATCTTCAATTCCTAATTCTGTATTGCTATGGAGCGATTTGATGTGGGTTGTCAATTTTTCATTCAGCAAACACCGAATTGAGGCTCATCTTTGTCTATGCATTGACTTTAGCACCTGGATCCCTTATTTATGACTCAGAATCAAATCAGAGAGGATGGTCAGTTCCAAACACACAGGTTTTTATAACTTGAGGTAAAGGAGAGATCCTTAATGGAGTTTTCAGAATCCATTGAAAGTTTATGGGAATTAGGCAGTGAAGACAGAGATAGATCTGGCCCCAGAATTCATTAGAACTTGGAACTTTGTATGTTAACATTGCGGTTTTTATACTATAATTGAGACCATCTAGAAGTCATCCCATCTCATGGGAAAACACTTGCTAATAAATATTAGTCCAAGGACCATCACATTTGCTACTGAAATATAATGGGAATAGGTTTCCAATAACTGGAAAACCCACTGTTATATATTTTACCTTGAGTTTTGTCTTCATTCTACGGCTTTTCTTCACTGCCACGGATTTGTTCCTCTCTAAAATGGCATCGTGTGTGGTTTGTATAGGTTTCTACATTTGGAAAGGTAACAAAAGTTACTATAGTTAGTACCCCAAAATTCTCCCACAGGTTTTGAAGCCAGCTGACCCCATCTTATCTGGTTTCTAATATAACACAGAGCAAACTTTACCCAGGGATTTCTACATCAAGCCCAGAACTTCTGTTTGAGCTAGAACAGATCTTTTAGGGCTTGTCTACATGAAGCAGTAATGTCAACTAAAGGGATGTGAGTTCTAGAGCCTACTAACATGTTGCACATGAATCAGTCCTTGTGGACCCTGCCGGCCTGGACTAGAAGTTCCCTAGTGTGCTTTTAACATAATGCTGTTTGAAACAGCACTACGTTAGTAAGAGTCAGCATGAATTTGTCAAAAACAAGTCATGTCAGTGGAATTTAATAGCTTTCTCTGACGGGGGAAGAAGCCTTGTGGATGGGGAGAAGTGGTAGATGTGGTTCATCTTGACTTTAGTAAGGTTTTGATACGGTCTCACATGACCTTCCCATAAACAAACTAGGAAAACAGCCTAGATGGTGCTACTATAAGGTGGGTGCATAACTGGTTGGAAAACTGTTCCCAGGGAATGGTTATTAGTGGTTCAAGCTGGAAGGGCATAACGAGTGGGGTCCTGCAGGGTCCTTGGTCTGGTTCTGTTCAATACATTCATAAATGATTAAGATAATGGTATAGAGAGTACACTTAAAGCCTGCAGATGATACCAAGCTGGGAGGGGTTGCCAGTGCTTTGGAGGATAGGATTAAAATTCAAAATGATCTGGACAAACTGGAGAAATGCTCTGAAGTAAATAGGATGAAATTCAATAAGGAGAAATGCAAAGCACTCCACTTAGGAAGGAACAATCAATTGCACACATACAAAATGGGAAATGACTGCCCAGGTAGGAGTGCTGCAGAAAGGGATCTGGGGTTGTCATGGATCACAAGCTTAATTTGAATCAACAGTGTTGCAAAAAAAAAGCGAACATCATCCTAGGATGTATTAGCAGGAGTACTGTAAGCAAGACGCGAGAAGTAATTCTGCTCTACTCAGCACTGATAAGGTCTCAACTGGAGTATTGTGTCCAATTTTGGGTGCCACATTTCAGGAAAGATGTGGACAAATTGGAGAAAGTCCAGAGAAAAGCAACAGAAATGATTCAAGGTCTAGAAAACATGACTTATGAGGAAAGAGTGAAAAAATTGGGTTTGTTTAGTCTAGAAAATAAAAGACTGAGGAAGGACAGAACAGTTCAAGTGCATAAAAGGTTGTTACAAGGAAGGAGAAAAATTGTTCTCCTTAACGTCTGAGGACAGGAAAAGTAGCAATGGCTTAAATTGCAGAAAGGGAGGCTTAGGATGGAGATTAGGAAAAACTTCCTATAGAGTAGCTAAGCACTGGAACAAGTTGCCTAGAGAGGTTGTGGAGTCTCCATCATTGGAGGTTTTTAAGAACAGGTTAGACAAACACCTGTCGAGGATGATCTAGTTATTACTCAGTCCTGCCTTGAGTGCAGGGGACTGGACTCCATGACCTCTCGAGGTCCCTTCTTGCCCTACACTTATAGGATTCTATGTTAAAGCCCATAGGGAACTTCCAGTGCATGCTGGCAGGATGCACATGGACCAATTAATGAGTAGCAGGTTAGTGCACTTTAGAAATCACACACACCCCCATAGTCCACATTACTGCTCGGTGTAGACAAGCCCTTTGAAAGATAGTCAGTCTTGATGTAAAGACTCCAAGTGACCATCCCATCCTCAGTAAATTGGTTCAATGATTAATTACCCACATGGATAACATTGTTTGCCTTATTCATAGTCTGAATTTATCCAGTTTCAGATTCCAGCCACTGGATCTTGTTAGGTCTTTTTTTGCTAGATTGAAGAGTCATCTGCTCTTGGAAATCCCTTTCCCATGTAGGCATTTGTAGTTTGTGATCAAGTCACCTCTTAACCTTCTCTTGGCTAAATTACATTAATTGAGCTAACTGCGAACTATCAAAAGAATTAAACAGCATTACTGCTTTCAATAACATTCATTTTGTTTTTGGTTCATGTAATTTAAAACTATCTTTTCTTAAGCTGCTTCTCCCAGGTTAGTTAGTGAGGCAGACATTGCTACATGAAACACAAAAACCAGCTCTAGTGGAGTTAATTTGTATTGTAATCTGAAGCATATCTTCAGCTCCTAATTTGGTCTTGTTCTGCCATTTTACATCGGGCAACATTCGATCAAGGCTTGTTTTGTCTGTGAACTGATTTTAGTTCTTTGAACCCTTGTTAACGATTCAGAAATAAACCATAGAACGCTAGAAAAGAAGGTCTGATAGTTACGAAACTAGACTGGGACTAAGGAGATCCAGACTGGATTTCCAGCTCTGCCACAGACTCCCTATGTGATCTTAAATTGAATAATGTTTGTGACGTGCTCAGATACTACTAGGATTATGGCCATAAATAAATTAACCCATATGGCTGAGTTCACTCAACTTTATTATTAATGCTGCCTAAATTCTAACATTTTGCATTCCTCGGGGCTCCCATGTTTAGGGACAACCCTATTGTTCCCATTTTACAGATGGAGAAGCTAAGGCACAGAGAACTGCCAAGGAATACACTACGAATCTCTGAGATGGGATAAGAACAAGGGACTTCCTGGCTTTCACACCACTGGACCAGGCCGCTCTTAGGATATTTACCTGA
Source organism: Emydura subglobosa (assembly GCA_007922225.1). Lineage (NCBI taxonomy): Eukaryota > Metazoa > Chordata > Testudines > Chelidae > Emydura > Emydura subglobosa. Next base: position 18,855 of record VOCO01024130.1, read on the forward strand.
TTCCAACTGATGATCTACTTCATTTCTGAACTACAAATGCTGATAGCTCTTGTAATTTTATCCTGACTGTGGGCTAAACTGCATTTTTCTTAGCCACACAAGGCGAATCGGGGTGCTCATGTATGGAGCATGAGCAGGCGATACCTAGACTGGGCCCAGTGGATGTCATAAATGCCTAATTTTTAAAAAAATTAAGCCCTACAGCTCCTCTTACAGTAAGCAGGAGTCTTGCTGGTGCAACCGTTTGTATTTAGGAGCCTAGGGGATAACACCATCTTCAGAAGACAACTCAGTTACCTCTCATTTTTGTTCATGGAGTGTCTTAAATTTTAAGACTTATAACATTTTTTTTTTAAAAAGTCTGCAAATACTCACGTTATTCACTTTTCTTTTCCTGGAAAAAAATGAAAAGGACACATTTAACCAGGTATGACAAAAATCCTGTCATGCCCCTTACACATAAATATGTGCAGGGGTTTATTGGAAGGTGAAAATACACAGCCTGGAAAGTGGGCTTTAGTGTGTTCATAGACATTGCCAGCCTGGATCAGACCCAAGGTCCACCTAGCCCAGCATCCTGTCCCTAGCAGTGACCAGCACCAGGTGCTTCAGAGGAAGGCGCAAGAATCCCTGTAGAGGACAATTATACACTGACCTGTTTCTTCCCAATGCCTGTGGTACAGAGGTGAATGGGTGGTTCACAGCTCTCATCAGGCCTGACATACTGGCTCCCCCTGACACACTGATTATACTATAGCTCCAGTGTTACTTTCGGAAGAAGAGGATCAGAGTTCTATCCCCGCTACTGCTGTGAAGTTCTGAGTGGTTACTGCAGCTGGGCAGGTGACATGGGTGAAGTGTTGGGTGGTGAGAGATTGGATACATTCAGATGAAAAGACTGCTATGGCAGATTTCACGTAGTTTAATTGTAAAATAGAGGATGCTTTTCAATCCTCAGCTCTCACGTTCAGTTCCTGCTGCCGACTCTCCCAGGGGCACAGTGTTATACACACAGATACCTACACTTTCATCCTGTCTAGACCAGAGGTTCTCAAACTGGGGAAGGGCCCCCCTGAACTGGGGGTGTGGAATATATTCTAGTGAGGCCCTGAGAAGTTTTAGGAAAAAAGAAACTTCCTGTGCATATTTTACCCACAGTGATGAATAACTAGCAAAGCTGATTCCTCCAGACATATAAAGTCCTCAGATGGTGCTGTGCATCTGACTCTAGATGGCGCCATGCGTTCTGGTGGATTTCTGTTATGCTTCCATAGCATTATACAAAGTCGTTGCCATCTGCCCGTTAATCCATTTGCTGCGATGCAGTGTGCACATTTAATTGTAAGCAAATTCGCAGTTTTGCTTTTGCTCTTATTACAATGGATCGTTGGGTCTGGCTGAATCAATGCCTTACTGAATGTCATGTTTAGTGAGATTTGCATTGTTGATTTATTTTTCCCTATATATGCACTTGCGTGGCAGAAGGGTGGGTGTAAACTATTACTAGACGCAAAGAAGGGAGGCGTGATCAAATACGTTTGAGAACCACCGGTCTAGACCAAGACTGTTGTTAGACACTGAAAACACCAGCCAGAACAAATACCAGATGCTTCAGAAGCCGATGGGTGAACATGGACCAGCCGGTAGCTAGAAGGAGGGGCTGCAGGCGGAAGACGGGCAGACAGACTGTACATCTCTGAAGGAAGGACTTTCACACTTCCTGAAGCCCGGGGATAGACTATTCAACTACCTCCGGCATTCGTTCAGATGCAGATTATCAGACTTGGTGGCCACCAGGGCGATGTCGCTGCACATCCCGCCTTGGTAAGCTTTGATGCTCTCAGTCAGCAGCACTTCATGCATTCTGTCCCCCTCAACTCGTTCGATGTTGCTGATAACCCAAATGACTGAACATTTATTGATGCTCTTAAGCAGAATGAGAGAGAGAGAGAGAGAGAGAGAGAGAATTATATCTGGAAGGGAAAACGCAGCCAGGCTCCATCCTGCAACTTGCGGAGCACCCTCGATTCCCCACTGACGGCCATGGCAATGGAGATCGCTCAGTCTCTGCAGGATTGTGCTAGTAATTTGAGCCCCTCATTCAAGCCCCCCAACTATGACGCATCTGTGCCATTCAGGACGGCACTAGCTGGAGGTTCGGAGTTGACCTCTAGGGATATGTCTACACAGCAGTTAGACACATGTGGCTGACCTGAGTCAGCTGGCTTGGGCTATGGGGCTGTAAAACTGCTGCATTTGGACTGGAGCCTGAGCTCTAGACCCCACGGGAGGGGGGCAGGGTCCCGGAGCCTGGGCTGCAGTGAATGTCTACACGGCAATTTATAGCCCCATGTCCCGAGCTGTAGTCAGCTGACCTGGGCCAGCTGCGGGCGTGTAATTGCTGTGCAGACATTCAGTGGGATAGCCCTAGGGGAGAGAAGATAAAGGAGCATGTGATCTTTGCAGGGTCTGCACTTCAGAAGAAAACCATCAGTCTCCCAGGGACGTGCGGAGGTGCTATGGGCCTGTGATGCTATGGGAATCCAGCAGCAGCAGTGATCCAAGCTGGGAAGCACCGTTAGCTAATAGCAGGGGTGCACCCTCAGGTGCTGATTCTGTCCATTCCACTAAAGCCTTCCCCAGACCCCAGAGCACATTGCCCTCTCCAGAGCTTTTCTTCCTTTACAACACTGGAATAGTGATGTTAGAATCAGTGTTTAAACACTCTCCAGCCAAATCATGTCTCAGCATTTCCTCCCACACAGCGCAGAGCTGGCAAGTCACCTCTTTCCACATTTCATCCCTTTTGCGGTTGTAATCTCCTGTCCCGGGAATATCTATAAACACGACACCTTCCGGAATCACATCTGACTTCGGAATCGTCACTTCCACGTATTTGATTAGTGGCCAGAGTCGCATCTTGGTTCTCACGTCATCCTGTGCTTGTTTCTCCACATCCTGGTCATTGTGACACGGGATATAAAGGTCCAGTTCATCAGAGAGTTCTTCTGCCTGGGACACAATAAATAAATCAAACTCTGCCCCTCTGTGGTGATAGGACCTTGAAGTCCTATGTTAACAGTAATGAATTGAACAGCCTTCCACGGAGGGCGTTGTGAGACCAAGTTTCATCCTGCACTATTCGTCCCCCATTGCACAATCACCCATTTCCTATCACTGTCTTGAATCTTTCCCCTCCTACTTTTGTTTCTCTGATAAAAGAACGACTGGATGGTAAACAGTTTGAGAACCACTGCCCTAATTCATGCAGCATGATTCACACTCGCACGTAGAACTTGTAGAATTGTTCAGCATTGTTGACTTCATATAAGTGATGTCACAGGAAAAACAATGTGGAATTGATTTAGCCGATGACAAGAAGCAATATTCCCTTGCTTCTCCTCCCCGCATGCCCCTCACCCACCTTCACTGTCTGAGACTGGGCCGTACTCACTTAGTCCTGCTGCTCCAGGGCCCCCCTTCCTACCCCTGCCTCCCCCTGCTCTAGCACCTCCCTCCCCATCCTACCCTTTCTGGACCCCACCTATCCCCTCCCCAGCCTCCTCCTGCTCTGGCCCCACCCTCTTCACCCATTCCCCCACATAAGAACGGCCATACTGGGTCAGACCAATGGTCCATCTAGCCCAGTATCCTGTCTTCTGAGAGTGGCCAGGGCCAAGTGCTTCAGAGGGAGTGAATGGAACAAGGCTCTCTATCAGGTGATTCATCCCCTGTCGTCCACTCCCAATTTCTGGCAGTGAGAGGTTTAGGGAAACCCAGAGCATGGGGTTTGTCCCTGTTCACCTTGGCTAATAGCCATTGATTGACCTTTCCTCCGTGAATGTATCTAGTTCTTTTTTGAACCTACAATGGTCTTCTAGATTTGGAATTTTTGAACAGACACTCACTCACCTGTGCTGCTTTGAGGAGAATACATTTTGAGGCAGGGATATTTACTAGTAGCTTCGCACTCAACAGATCTCCGTAAGGTCTGGCTTCAGCATCTTTCCCATAGAGTGCTCGAAGCTTTTGGACAGCTTCATCTACATCACCCTCCTCCTCCTCCTCCTCGGGTTCCTTCACAAGCTCCACCAGATTCTTCAGTTCCTCCTTCCATTCCTGCCAGGGCAGAGTAGGGCAAACAGGCCATTATTATCTTGGATGTGATAAAGTCAGGCCAGAGGGCCTCAAAAGGGCATACCAGGGCCAGAGGGTGAGCCCTAGAATGCCAAAAGCCCTTTCTCCTGCAAGCAGAGGAGAGATGATTGCAGGGTGATTAGAGACACCTGGACCCAATGAAGGGCTAGTCCCGGTGTACTTAAACCCTGCCCTCCCTAAAGGAAGAGGGGGAAGCACAGGAGAAGGAAGTTGCCAGAAGGCTTGGGCAGCTGGAGGAGAAACTTCCCCTAGGCTATGAGATGGTGCTTCTCTGCAGCCAGAGGAGCAGAGAAGGGGAAAACCCTAAGCCCCAGCAAGGTACTTCCATGGGAAGTCGGGATGACCGGCAATGCCCTGGCCCACTACAAGGGGTGGAAGCATGGGACCCACTAGGGGGAAGCTGGCTGTTTGCCACACGTGGTGTCAGCAGTGGGATCTATCATGCAGTGGACTTAAACCAGGGCAGTCCTAACCCACCCCACTCACAAAATGGATGAGGTTATAAAAGCCCTGGTGCAAGCCACAGCTGCCCAGCAGGAAGCTACCTGGGTCCAGGCAGCTGCCCAGCACGAGACCAACAGCTTGCTGATGAGCCAGGCTGCCCAGGACTGAGCCCTACTTCAGGAGGTGGTAGGGCAGTTGAAAGTCCTGGTGGAGTGAGGTGGCAGCCAAGACAGGGCACGGGCCATATGGGCCAGTAACTACATGCATAAAATGATGTGGGAGGATGAGATAGAGGCATATCTTCTGGCCTTTGAGAAGTCAGCCCTGTGGGAGAACTGGCCCTGAGATCAGTGGGCCAGTATCCTTGCCCCTTTCCTAGGGGGAGAGGCCCAGAAGGCCCATTATGATATGGCTGTGGAAGCTGCTGCGGACTACCCCCAGCTGAAGGCTGAAATCCTGGCCAGGCTGGGAGTGACGACCACCACCCGGGCCCAGAGGTTCCACAAGTGGAGGTACCGGGAGGGCCAAGTGCCGAGGTCCCAGCTCTTCAACCTGATTCACCTGGCATGGAAATGGCTGTGTCCTGAGGCCCTCAGCGCCGAGAAGATGTTGGAGCTCCTGGTGGTGCACAGGCTCAAGAGGCGGCTGCCGCCAGACCTGCGGGGGTGGGGGTTAGCCAGACTGACCCCACCTCATATGATGACTTAGTCACCCTTGTCAAGAGACAGTTGGCAGCCAGGGAGATTTCACGGACTGCTGGGGAAGAAGAGGGTATTCCAAGTCCCAAAGGCTCGGACTCCCGGAGCAGCAGGCAAGCCCATGCTGGGGAGCAGGGGGTTTGGGGACCCTAGGAGGGGGGGTTCTGGCCCAAAGCCTGGCAGCCCAACGGATGGAGGCTGTCTCGACCAGGGTACAGGTGTTACACCTGTGGGGAGCTAGGGCACCCAGCCACCCAGTGCCCCACTGCAGGGGAACCCATGCAATGTGGGATGGCTGAGTTTGCCGGTCCCTGCAGCCTGGTCTAGCCGGTGGGGGTGGCGGAGACCGCCCATAGATACACCCGGCCAGTCAAAGTGAACGGCATAGCGATCACTGCTCTAGTGGACTCAGGGAGAGCCGTCACTCTGGTCTCAGGGAAACTGGTGGGCCAGGACCAGCTGTCCCGGGCCAAACGCACTGGAATAACCTGTGTGCACAGTGAGGTCAATTTGTACCCGTACACTCCGGTCCAGATTGGGATTCAGGGGTGGATCATGAGGGTAACGGTTGGTGTCGTCACGAAACTTCCCTACCCAGTCCTCATAGGCTGGGACTTCCCAGGGCTTGGGTCCCTACTCCCCGTGGGAGACTTCCCGACAGGTAGCGACCCTGAGATCAGGAGCGAGGACTCCATCGGTTATCTGACCCAAGTAGCTCAACTCCACAGTGTTGGGCAGGGGGTGCGGGGATATGTGATAGTCAGGCCAGAGGGTGAGCCCTAGAAGGCCAAAAACCCTTTTTTCCTGCAAGCAGGGGAGAGATTATTGCAGTGTGATTAGAGACACCTGGACCCAATGAAGGGCTAGTCCAGGTGTACTTAAACCCTGCCTTCCCTAAAGGGAGAGGGGGAAGCACAGGAGCAGGAAGCTGCCAGAAGGCTTAGGCAGCTGGAGGAGAAACTTCCCCTAGGCTATGAGACGGTGCTTCTCTGCAGCCAGAGGAGCAGAGAAGGGGAAAACCTTTTGCCCCAGCAAGGTACTTCCCTGGGAATTCGGGATGACCGGCAATGCCCTGGCCCACTACAAGGGGTGGGAATGTGGGACCCACTAGCGGGAAGCTGGCTCTGTTGTTGTTATTATGGGATAATGCAGGTGCTGGGGCTGGATGTGATCAGGGTTGACAGGCAGCGGTCGTGGATGTCAGTAGCTATGGGGGTGCCTGGAGCT
>VOCO01025610.1:0-11003 GCA_007922225.1 Emydura subglobosa
GGCTGCAGGAAGGGGAAGTATAAAATATTCAGAGACAATGAGAAGGAGACTCCCGACTCCTTGCCCTTTCCCCTCATCCAGCCCCTCTGTGAGGGGCTCACTTCTTCCCGCTCTTCCAGATGCATGTCTTCATAAGATGGGAAAGGGCTGGCTTGCAAAGTGTGGTTCCGTAGTGTAGTAGTTACTATGTCTGCTATGTGCTCAAACGGTCCTGGATTTGCGCCCTGGCAGATCTGTGCTGAAGTGACAATTTTTAATATCAAGACAAACTAAAAATCACAGTTATTTTTATTTTAAAAAATCTTGTGGTTTGTTTTGGGAAATCTCGTGATTTTTGATCATTGAGGATGGCAGTACTGCAGACTCCCTGTCTTTTACCCCTTCCCTGAAATGGGACCTCATGGCTCAGTTGCCTGTACCCACAGGACCAGTGCTGACCTCCAGTAGCTCAGTCAGACCCTTTCCAAGAGCTCCAATCTACTGGCTTTCCAGTTCACCCCTTCCGGGACACGGAAGAGCGAAGCGCACAGACACATGGGCTTTGCAAAGGGTTCAGAAAACCAATTGCTCTTTGCTTGAGCTAACACGGACACATACAGATCGAGACAAAACAATAACACGCCTGTGTGCATTCCCTGCATTCGTTTCCTCACTACTCTGGAGCATTCTCTGGGCTTAGATCAAAATCCTTTAAAGTACCCAGGATTCCCCCTTCTGCTCCCCACAGCACATGGCTTCTCATGCAAATCATGGAGTCTCTCTCTGTCCTCTTCACTCAGTGTTTTCTACTCTCTCTCAAATGTCCAGTGAAACACCCACTCTTTTCTAACCTCCTGTCCCCTTTGCCAGGTGATCAAAGTCCTCCAACAGGTAATCTATTGCTTAGTTACCTACCTCCCGCAGAGTTCAGACTTGAAAAACAAGTTGGCCCAGGAAAGCAGCCATCTCTTTGTCCAAAGGTACTCCGTTTGAACGGATAATCATCGAAGTTTAACAACCTTCCACAGAGGCACCAGCCCTTGGAATTTAAGACCTAGGTGGAGGTAAAGAGACAGCACGGCAACAAAAACCAGCCTTACAATCAAAATGGATTTTGTTGCGTGATAAAGTTGATCATCACACATAAGATTCCCCCAAATCATGACATTTGGCAACCCAAGGATGAGGAACAGTATTTAGACAGATCAATCCCAGGCACTTACCATGGTGAGCACAGATGCCAGGTATTATTAGTTGTTGAAGTTTAAATATATTGCTGACTGGATAGTAATTTTGCATTGTGTCCATTGGGCCAGTGATGACTGGTTCAAATATCAGCTGGGACCAGCGAGAATCAAGTGCTGCCTGAAGCGATCCATTCATTCCATGCAAGTGCCTCCATGCAGGGGAGCTGGCTATGGAATAATTTACTCAGGGACATTCCTGCATTACTGGCACTATTATTTCCACCACCACTGTTTCTCTTAGCCACTGTATTTTTACGCGGTGGAAAAGTCTCGAGACTGCAAGGAGTGCTGGAAAGTATTTCTTTACGGAAGACAAGTAACACTCACCATGTGACACCAGAGAAACTTGCCTCCATAACTCTAATTACTTGTCCATGGCATTTCCAAAGCAAAGTGAATGAGACCATTATAGACCCATTCCTGCTCCCATTGAAGTCAATAGGACTGTTCCCACTCTTTGCAAATGGAGCAGGAGCAGGCCCCATGTGAGCCATTTTTGTTCCTTACAACGACACAGAGCGGTGGGGATCCGCTCTAGGGAAGGGGCATGCTCAGGGTGGGGTGGAATTAGTGAGTGGCCTACAGGGTCCTTTCCATCTTTGTGTTCTTTGATTGTGTGATCTAAGGAAATCTCCAGCCCTGAAACAGGACCTCCCGGGTTGGATGCTGTATGGATTTAAGTGGCCGTCTCCTTTGAGTCTGCTCTGCGGGTCTCTCCAGCCTCTCTGGGATCTGCCTTCTCTTCAAAGACCATCTGCAGCGCTTCCTTGACAGATCCCCTGAATCGTCGCTTCCTGTAGCCCCCGAATACCAACTCGGAAGTAATAACCGAGTTCATGCTGCTGTTTGCAGAGGCCAGCATATAAGATATTGCACACGTTACATGAAAAGAGAAAAACGTGGACACTGACGGGGACAGCACAAAGGAGGAAGAAGAGGCCAGTGAGCAGGATAACAGCATAGAGCTTCTCTGGCTGATATCACTGGGCTACATCGGACATTGAGGAACAGGGTTAGACTGGACAGAACCACGAGGGGAGCAAATAGCAGGAAATTCACAACACCGATGGGTACGTGGGTTATGACACAGATTTCATTTGCAAAATAATCACACAAAAAAGCCACTGATTCAGAGAGCAGCGTGGAGAGAGCCCAGAATAAGGCACATATTATGGCGAACAAGCATCTTGGCCGACAGCATCGGTACCAGATGGGGTAGAGGGCAGACAGACACCTCTCAGTGCTGATGGCTGTCAGGAGATAGAGGCTGGTGCTGTATGAGAATGGAACAAGCACACAAAGTAAAAAGGTCAAGGAAATAAAACTGGCATTCCAACAAAATAAATATTATACCATAGAAGTTACGAGATTAGAATCTGAGTAGAGGAGGAAGCAAGCCTCAGCGACAACCAGGTTGAGGATGTAGAGGGTGAATAGGTGCCTCTTAATGCAGAAGCCGAGGAGCCAGAGGACGATCCCATTACTCACCAGCCCGAAGAGGCAGATGAGCGGAATGATGCTGTAGACGGTGGTGGGAGGTGCATCATACATTGGCCGTGCAGTCTCGTTATATTTCGTTTTATTATCCAGGCCAAACTCTGTTGGGGGCATGGACGTCGTGTTCAGCTCCACTCAGCCATCATGAAACCTCTGTTGTGGGATGCTGGTCTCTTCCTCCCCCCTTCTCTCACATACACCTGTTCGCAGAGAGTAGACGGAGGGGAATCAGTGACTTGGACATCTGTAGCGCTGTATTTCATTCATCGTTTCAGCCCCTCCCCAGCCTCTTTGCTTGGAACAGTCATATCCCAATGAGTGGGGGGGGAGATGTGCAGAGATAATGGCCATGGGGGAGGCTAGGGAGAGACAGAGATGTGGAGAAAGACTGATGGGAGGGGGGAGACCAGCCAAGAGAGAGAGATATGGGAGGGGCTATAGGCCAGGTATGGACAGGGAACGGCACTGGGGACAGATGTGGCGGGGGATGTGGAGAGCAAAAGAGAGAAGAAATGTGTCTGGTGAACTGTGGCAAAGAGGACAGGATCCGTCCAGCAGTCGCTTATCTTCCTTCCTCCAAAACCCCAAGGTCTGAACCGAGCGTTTACTGGAGCTGGACTGGAACCGACTCACTTCAGAATCCCAGTGTCACACTGTCACTAATTGTGATTCTCCTCATACGATCATCATAGGACAGTTTTCCAGTAATAATCTGTTATCCGGAAGCAGAGAATTCCCCTGCCAGTTCCTGTGCAGCATCTGATATCATGTGCCTGCCAGAGAAATGTGTTCTCCGCACGGGGCAGGGCAGGACACAGCGATCGCCGGATCAGGGGTTCTCATGAGCGTTGGTCGGTTTGATAACATTAAGCTATAAATGTAGAGAGATGGCCTCTACAGATTAAGTCTCATGGGACAGCTATCACAGAAAACCACACTTGTTGTTTAAAGGCTCTTGGTGCAAGTCGGCTGTTAACTGACTCTGTTAATTAGCATGGAAATGAGCTCCTTCTTAAGGGTTACAATTTTCCAATTAACTCATTTCTGTGATGATTCCTTCCTGTGGCACCATATTGATTCCCACATGGGTCATCAGCAGGGCTGGAATCTTTAGACCCATTGTACAGCCTTCTGCCACTGCAGCTAATGGAGTTACTGATAGCAGTAGTAGACTGTCATTGTCTATGCGGCCCAGCTGTGGAGGGGGATTAAACATGTACTCTGCCAGTGTGTTTCAGTGCTATTGGCCGAGAGAGAAGAAAAGTCAGACTCAGGAATCGTGGCTTCCATTCCAGACTCTGGAGGAGAGTGTTCCCTAGTGCTCACAGAGACTGCTGCCCCGTCCTCTCTATCTTGCTCATGTCCCACCAGCTTCTTACTCCCCCGAGGCTCTTTGTATCATTCTCCCCCTCCCAGCTTCTTCCAACATGAGCTCTTCATCTGATTTATTCTTCTGTCTCACCCCCCCCTCCAGCACCCTGTCTTACTCTCCATGCCCACCCAGTCTACTCACTCCAGACTCTTTGTCCCAATGTAATCCCTTCCCCCACACCTCCGAGGTCTAGCTCTTGTCTCTTCTATATTTCTGTCCGGCTCCTTCCTCCTCCTCCTCGCTGCCTACATGCCAGCTAAGGGGGAGCATTGACAACTCAAGTGAGACCCAGGTCTTTCTGTTGCACTGCAGCAGCTGAGAGGAACAATTGCAGGGAAAGTCCTGCTTGGTCCTTGCCAGTCGCAGGTTGGCGCGTACTCAGGCACTCTATAGGGTGGGTGTACATGCAGTCTGGTCACACACACACTCTGGGAGGGGATGGAGCATTTGCAAATTGAGATTTTTAAAATGCTCATAGCTTGGCTAAATGTGGGTGATTTTTCCTGGAAACACTAAAAGGCCATCCCTGACACACGAGTGACCCCCGCCCCCACTCCTCCCAGCCAAATGTCAAGCCTCAGCTCCAAAGCATGAGGGTGCTAGAGCATCATGACAAAATGGTGTTAGAGACTTTTTTAAGACGAGGAAACGAATGTATTTACCTCAATCTCGAGCTAAGAAAAGGCTGAACCATTTCTGCTGAAATTAACAGGTAATGAAATTGTTCTCACGTCTGCTTTACACACAGTAGAGCCAGCCCCTCCTTGTGTCAGTGGCTATGTTTATGAAATCCAGCAGACCTTGTGCTGCTGTTTTCAGGGGCTGATTTTGTTTTGCCGCAGGAGACGGTGTTTGTGTGAGACTATCACTGCCTGCCGTCGAGCTGACACCAGCTGTGTCCCATTGCAGCTGAGCATCACCCCGTCCCCAGGGCATCTGCATTTTGACACATCCTATAATATGGTCGAACCTCACACAGTTTCTCGACACCCTCTAAATATGCATATGGATCATCTTCTAGTGCTGAGCACGCCGTGTCACCAACCAACCTCAAGCATTCAAAAATCATGAGGTGGGCTTGGAAATCATGAGATCTTAAATAAATACTAAAGGTGGGGTTCTTTTTATTGGCCTTCTAATGCTGAACCTTTGGGCATCATGTTTTCCAAGATTTCCTCTACAGCCACAAGGGACAGAATCCTACTTTTTAAAATGAATCTGAGATTCTTGTATAATCACCTGATTCCAGGAGCTGAGGCTTTAAGATACACACCCAATATCATGGGTACCTGCGATACAATGGCAAGTGCCGTCAGCACCAGGCACTCGTCTTTGTATACCAGAAAGATTGAGTCCATTCGAGTCATTTACATGAAAAGTGAAATATTTACAGCTGCTCACACTGTGGTACCCCACACCTCTAAGTTACCAGAAGTGCGCCAGATGAACCACGACTGGAAGGCAGCTGTTGACAGTGCCTCAACAGCTAGGCCTTGTAGGCACTAACCCTGCTGGGTCCCAAGAAGTGCTCAGACACATGGCTAAAGTGAAAGGGTATTTTACTAGGGCTGGAAAGGAAGGAAGAAGTTGCAGAAGTCCTAGATTAAAGTGGCTTAAACAGTTACAGCTCATCGTGAGACTAGTATAGCGGTTCTTCTTCGGACCCCTAGTTGGGGGTTAGGGCTCTTCAAACCTTCTTTGCAGAGTGCCCCTCCAGTGCAGCTGAACGAATCATTGATTGTTTTGTGCTGGTGCCAAACTGGAAAACCAGTTTGAAAAAGAAAATCCATATGTTTTGGACCAAATCTAAAGGGTATTTTTTGTTTTTTCTTGCTGAAACCATAAACCAAAAACCAATCAATTCAGGTCGAAGGCAGCATTTCATAAGCGCTTTTGAAACGGACTTTCAATTCGAATTCACATTTCACTTAGCAAATGTTGCCTCGAAATGAAACATCAAATCTCTTTGATTGGAAAACATCCAAACCCAAACGTTTGATGTTTCTGAAATTTCTGTTTTCCGTTATTTTGGGAGGAAGAGAAGAACCTTTCTGGAAATGCCATGAGCGCTCACAGGAATAAAATCCCATTTGGTTTCCCCTTCTGGACACTGAGCCTTTGCAGAAGACTCCCATTCAAGCGAGGTACCAAAGGCTGAGCAAAGCAACTGTGACAACATCTTTTCCCATGTTGTCCCACCCAGCCCTGGCAACGCTTCCCTTGCTGGACACTCAACAGGCTGCTGGGTTTGGGTCCCACTACACTGGATCCTTGTGCTCTCAAGCAACCCTTGGTCTGTGTAGGCTGGAGCAGTTCTCTCCCCTTGGCCTTTCTGGCACATTTCCTGGGCCCAGGCTATCGTTCTGTTAGCCCATCACAGAAATGGGACCAGATGGCCCAGCTGCCCTCACCCTAGGACCAGTGCAGACCACCTAGTAACTTACACCCATCCCTTTCCCAGACCTCCACACTGTGAGCACTCAGATTTACAGGTCACCCCTTCAGGGAGACGTGATAGTGAAGCAAACAGATAAACGCGCTTTGCAAAAGGGTTTCAAACCAACCACTCTTTACTGTAGCTAGTGCAAGAAACATACATATGTAGACAAAGCAATAAGAAATCCAGGCACATTTCCCGGCCTCCGTTTCCTCACCATGCTGGTGTATTCTTTGGCTGAAGGTCAGAGTCTCTTAGGAGCTCCTGGTTCCCCAACCCTGCACACAGTTTCTCTTCTGAATCAGATAATCTCGCTCTCTTCTGCAGTCAGTGCCTTCATCTCTGTGTCGGTAAAATGGCCAGTGACGGACCCTCTCTTAAACAACCTCCCTCCCCTTTGCTGCTGAACCCCTGACAGACTCATCAGGTGCCCAAAGTCCCTCACCAGGTGATTTATTGCTTAGTTACCTCCCCACCAAATTCACACTTGAAAATTGAGCGTGCCCTGGTCAGCAGCCATCGCCGTGTCCAGGGGTTTTCCATTTGAATGGATGATCATCAAAGTTAGACGACCTTCTGTAGTATCCCTGAGCTACCAACGATCCCCTGCCTGCCGTGGGAGTGTCGCTGCACAGGGGAGCTGGTGGTGGAATGATTTACACAGGGATGGTTAGTTTTTTCCCTCCCATCTCCCTCCCATTTCTCCTGGTCATTGAATTTTTACTCAGCATATTTACAGGGAAAGTGGGGAGCTACGAGAAGTCCCTGGCAATAATTCTTTACAGAAGCAACAATGACACTCACCGGGTGACATTGAGAAAAACTGAAATTACTTGTCAGTGGCACTTTTAAATCGCAGCAAATCAGACCATGATGGACCTGTTCCAAATCCCATTCATGTCAATAGGGCTTTCCAAAGGTAGACCAATGGGTACAGGCGCAGGCCCCATGTGACCTAGTGGTATTCTTTACAACTGCACAGAACACTGGGGATCCACTCTAGGGAAGGACCCAGCTCTGAGTGGGGAGGAATTTAACAAGTGATCTGGAAGGTCTTTTCCATCTCTAAGTTCTTTTATTCTGGGATCTAGTGAACTCTCTATTCCCAGAACAGAGTCTCCCAGGCTGGGTGCTGTAGGAATTTAAATGGCTGTCTCCACTGGGTTTGCCCTGGGGGCCTCTTCATCTTCTCTGGGTTCTGCCTTCTCCTCAAAGGCCGCCTGGAGTGCGACCTTGCTGGAGGTCCTGAATTGCCGCTTCCTGCAGCACCCCACTAGAAAGTAAATGAATGGGTTGATGCTGCTGTTTGCAGAGGCTAAAATCAAAGTTACTACACTGAAACCGTCTACGTAATGAGAAAAGAGGAAGATCTTGACACTCAGAGGGACAGCGAACAGGAGAAAGAAGAGGACGGTGAGCAAGATTACCACATAGAGCTTCCCTGGCTGACGTCGCTGTGAGCTACATTGGACCTTGATGAACAGGATCAGACTGGACAGAACCATGATGGGAGGGAATATGAGGACATTCAGAAAGCCGATGGGCACATGTGACATGACACAGCTTTCAAATGAAAGATCACAGAAAAAAGCCACTGATCCAGAGAGCAGCATGGAGAGAGCCCAGACTAGGGCACATATTATGGTGGACAAGTGTCTTGGCCGACGGGATCGGTGCCAGATGGGGTAGAGGACGGAGAGACACCTCTCAGTGCTGATGGCTGTCAGGAGATACAGGCTGCTGCTGTACATCCACAGAGCCAGTATATAGCATAGGAGTAATATGAAAATAAACACTTCAGTCACAAAAAATAGATTTGTCACAATATAAGTTATGATACAAACAACGGAGCAGAGGAGGAAGCAAGTGTCGGCGATGGCCAGGTTGAGGATGTAGACAGTGAAGGGGGTCCTCTTCATGTGGAAGCCAAGAAACCAGAGAATGAAACCATTCCCCACCAGCCCGAACAGAGAGATGAGCAGAATGACGCAGAAGATGGTCACAGGAGGTGCAACGATTACTGTCGATGCAGTCTCATTATATTTTGTTTTATTATCCAGGCCAAACTCTGCTGGGGGCAGGGATGTCGTGCTCAGCTCGGCCATCATGAAACCTCTGCTGCAGGATGCCGGTCTCTTCCTCTGCCCCTCTCTCACACACACCTGTTCGCAGAGAACAGACAGAGGGGAATCAGTGACTCGGACATCCCTAGAGCCGTGTTTCATTGATCGTTCCAGCCCCTGCCCAGCCTCATGACCTGAAACAGCCAGATCCCAATGAGTGGGAGTGAGAAATATACAGAGAGATAATGGCTTTGGGGGGTGCAGAAGACTGAGAGAGACCTGGAGAAAGGCTGATGGGTGGGAAGCATCCTAGACAGACTCCAAGTGACAGAGACAGAATTAAACACAGGGGTGAGTTGGACAGACGGACAAAGAGGGAGGAACAGAAATGGGATGGGATATTGGCCATGTATGGACAAGGAACAGCCCTGGGGATGGAATGGGGGAAGTGAATAGTGAGGTGGGGGGGTGGAAGAGAGAGAGAGAGAGAGAGAATAATCAAGTGTAATCAATGGTGGAAAGAGCACCAAATCCATTACCGTCTTTTCTCCGTGGGCCTGAACCGAGTGTTTATAGGAGTCGGGCTGGGCTGGATCCGCTTCAGAATCTCAGTGTCTCACAGTCACTAATTGCAATTCTCCAGATAGGATCATGGTGGGAAAGTTTTCCAATTAATAATCTGTTATCCAGAGATGGAGAATTTCTCTGCCAGTCACTGTGGAGCATCTGACACTCAATGCCTGCCAAATGTAGGCAGAGAAATGTCCTCCCCTCCCTGCAGGATGGGACATCAAGATCACAGCATCCAAAGGTTTCGTGCACACTGAGTGGTTTGATAACATCAGGCAGTGATAGGGCTTTGCACATTGCCTCTGCTCTCCTCATAAGAAAGGAAATGGCATCACCACGATTAAATTGCCCGAGATAGATGTTGTAGAAAGTTGATTTTTTGATGTAGAGAAATAGAGGACATGGGGAGGGTCAAAATTTCCCATCTCTATTCTTTTTTGTTGCTAAATTAGATATTTGTTCTCTGATTCTGTGATCTAGGGAAATCTCCATCCCCAGAACAGGTCTCCCAGGCTGGGTGCTGTAGGATTTAT
Organism: Emydura subglobosa; assembly: GCA_007922225.1. NCBI lineage: Eukaryota > Metazoa > Chordata > Testudines > Chelidae > Emydura > Emydura subglobosa. The sequence goes on from VOCO01025610.1 coordinate 9,699, forward strand.
GTGTCTGTCTCCACTGGGTCTGGTCTGTTAGTTTCTCCATCCTTTCTGAGATCTGCCTTCTCTTCCAAGACCCTCTGGACCTCGACAAAGCCCCTGAATTGCCGCTTCCTATAGCTCCTAACTAGAAAGCAAATAGCCGGGTTGATGCTGCTGTTTGCAGAGGTCAGCATGTGGCATATCTCACTGCAACGATATATATTCTAATGAACGAGGAAGGCCTGGGCACTCAGGGGAACAGCACAAAGGAGGCCGAAGAGGACAGTGAGCAGGGTAAAGCTTTTCTGGCTGAGGTCGCAGAGTGCTACATTGGACTTTGAAGGACAGGGTCAGGCTGCACAGAACCATGAGGGAAGCAAAGATCAAGACATTCAGAACACGGGTGGATTTGAGTGTGTGGATCCTTTTTTTCTTTTTTCATTTGCAGCAACACAAAAAAAAAATGGCACTGATCCAGTGAGCAGGCTGAACAGAGCCCGGAGCAGGGAGAGCTCTGTGTAGCTCGAAAGCGTGTCTCTTTCCAGTAAAAGATATGACCTCATCCGCCTTGTCTCTTTATAGAACATGGACATGAGCCCCTTCTTACTGGTTTAAATGTTCTCCCGTTTCTCCAGTTACTGTATTTCTGTGACGATTCCTTCGTGTGGCATCCTGCCGCCTCCCACGTGGGACATCGGCAGGGCTGGAATGTTTAGATGCACCGCGCAGACTTCTGCCGCTGGAGCTAACACGATCACTGATGGCAGTGCTGAGTTATCATCTTGTAGGTGGACCAGCAGGAAGGGGGCATGAGACGTGCACTTTGCCAGTGGTTTCACAGCAGGTGGCTGGCAGCAGAGGAATGCGGAGATTCATGAATCATGGGTTCCATTCCTGGCTCTGTGCTCCAGTGGGCACAGACTCTCCTGCCTCTGTCTGCTCCCTCAGCACGTTGTCCCAGGCTCTTTATCCCATGCCCTTTACTCAGGCTCCCCATCTGAGCTCAGTCATCTGCCCTGCCCCACTGACTGCCATTTTCCCTCCATCTCGTTGTCCCAGCCTCTGTGCTCAGCCAGTCCCAGTCTTCCTCCTGAAATCCTAGCTCCTCATCCGTCTTCTGTCCCCATGACTCCTGGCATCATGTTCCAGTTTCCACCATCCAGACCTAGCCTCCTTCTGCAGCTCCTTGTCCCCATCTCTGGGTCCAGCCAATCCTAATCTTCACACTGCTCCCAAACTGGGCTCCATATTTCCTGCCCCATTGGCTTCCAGTGCACCCCATTGTAGCCTGATTTTATAGTTATTAATTTATTGAATAGGGTAATAGGT
>VOCO01025864.1:0-11135 GCA_007922225.1 Emydura subglobosa
CGTATAGCGCGGTATATAGGGCGCCACCGACCACGCGGGTCCCCAGTTCCTTCTTTCCGCCCGTGACGGTCAGTGGAACGTCTGCCCCTTGCCTTTCAGCAAGTAGCAACCTAATCATTATATTGTAGATAAGTTCTTTGTTATTTTATAGTACATAGTTAGTGTAGATATTAAGATAGTGTAAATAGTTAGCCCTTAGGGGCTCCCTTAGGAGCCATGCCAGGCTCCACCGGGTTTAAATCTTGTGCGGCTTGCGGGAAGGTGTTCTCTGTCAGCGACCCTCATGATCGCTGCCTTCGGTGCCTAGGAGAACAACACCGCAAGGACAAGTGCCGCATATGCAAGGCATTTAAACCCCGCACTCAAAAAGATAGAGACGCTCGCCTCCGGGCGATTTTGATGGAGACGGCACTTCGCCCCGACTCGGAGCCGTCCAGGTCTCCCGCGGCACCGAGCGTCTCGTCGGTGCGCAGTGCACCACCGGCACCGACCGCAACACCATCGGTACCGCCCAAGACGGCACCGAAAAAGAAAAAACGGCCGGCGGCCGTATCTATGGACTCCCCCCTGCGACCGGTACAGCAGGGGGTGATGCAGGAGATGCCCCAGCCACGTGCCGTTGAAATCGTCCCGGCACCGGCATCTCCTCGTAGAGAGCCTCCCCCGACCCCGGGGGGTGGGGGAGCGCCTCTGCAAGGGCCGTCGACGCCCGAGGCATTCACCGCGGCACGAGCCCTCATGGCCTTGCCCACGCCTCCATCCCCCCCTCGGCCGAGGGCATCGGGGACAGCGTCTCGGGGTAAGCCCGCGCTGGGCTACTCCGGTGGGAGGTCGAGACAGGACTCGGTGTCTCCCCCCAGACGGTCGGGGAGAGGGAGAGCAACATCCTCCCCCCCCAGCTCCGACCGTGTGTCGTCGAGCTCCTCCAAGGCACGGCACCGTGGGTGCTCTGGAGGTTCCCGGGAGAGCTCCGTGGAGCCCCGGCACCGCTCAACACGGCGGGAAAAGACCAGGACGTCAGAGCCACGACACCGCTCTTGTTCGTCCTCGGGCTCTCGGCACCGCCCTTCACCGGCTCCGGTGCCGACAAAGACTGCAGATCGTCCTCGATCACCTGATGGTAGTCCGGTGCGGATCCCGGTGCCCCGCACACGGCACCGGTCCCGATCCCCGGCAATGCGCGGAGAGAGGCAACGGGACACCCCTTTGCGCTCCCGAACCCCGAGCCCGTCCCGCCGGCCATCACGCGAGGCCCCTACTTCGAGCCCGCATCACCCTTCGGCACCGAAGGTACGAGAGCGGTACCGACACGCATCAGCTAGCCCGGTACGCTCCAAGGCATCAGGGCACTACCATCGTTCCCGATCCCCGGTACCGAAAGACATTATACGGTACCGAGATAGATCGAGGTCGCCAACTTACTCTCCGACGCATCCTCCGGCACCGAGAAAGGATGCGCCGCACCAACGGCGTTCCGATGCCTCGGTACCGAGGGAAGGGCGGTACCATCAAAGGCCCTTCTCTCGTAGCCCGGTGCACCGTCATTGGCACCGGGACGTCTCCCGGTCTCGCTCCCGTAGCCCTAAGCGAGCCCCGGCACCGGGCGCCTCGGCACCGGACATCTCGCCGGTACCGCATCTTGCTACGGAGAGACGGCGCTCGAGAAGCCCTAGGGGCCACACCGGCAAACGCCGATATAAATCCCGGAGGTACTCCTCTTCCTCCAGCACCTCTCCGTCTCCCCGACGCAGCAAGCACCACCACCGCTCCCCTTCAGCGCGTAGCCCCTCTCCATCTAAGGGGCAACGCAAAAGGAGCCGGAGATCTCCGAGCCCGGCTCGCCCCCCCATGCCACCTTACCCGGTACCGGGGCCGGTACCGACATGGGGGCAAGGCCCTTGGCAGTGGCCTTATTGGGGTCCTTGGCCGCCTCAGACAACTCAGGGGACAGGGTCACTCCCCTCCTCCTCAAAACCGCAGCCCCCTCCCCCACCCCAGGGAGGACCGCAGGAGGAGCGCCCGCAAGCGGAAGAACAGTCGTCGGAGTATGATTCCGACCCTATGGAAGGGCCCTCCACGGGTCCATTGTTGCAGTCCTCCTCCTCTTCCCCCCCTGATACAACGTCCAGGGATCAGAGGACCCCCTTGCCTGATTTTAAGGCGCATCAGGAACTCCTTAAGAGGCTGGCTGAGAACCTTAATATAGACCTTAAGGAACTCTCGGAGGAGGAGGACCCCATTTTTGGTATCCCGGCCTCTGCGGGCCCGTCCAGAGTGGCGCTCCCAGTACACGACCGCGTACTGAAACTGGTCAGGCCCATCTGGGAGACTCCGGCCTCGGTGGCTCCAACGTCAAAAACTGCAGAGCGAAAATACTATGTGCCGCAGCTAGGTTTCGAGTACCTTTACAACCATCCAGCCCCGGGCACGTTAGTAGTAGACGCCGTGAATCAGAGGGAGCGGCAGGGTGCCCAGGCCAATACTCCCAAAAACAAGGAATATAAAAAATTAGACCTCTTTGGGAGGAAAGTGTACTCGACCGCTGCTCTTCAGCTCCGCATAGCAAATCACCAGGCACTTTTGGGGCGCTATAATTTGAACCTTTGGGCTTCCCTCCAGCGGTTTACGTCGTCCCTTCCTCCTGATCTTGCACTGGACTTTACCACGGTGCTTCAGGAAGGGTCAACGGTGGGGGGCGCTACACTGCAGTCTGCCAGTGATGCGACCGATGCGGCAGGCCGGGCCATGGCATCCGGCATAGTGATGCGCCGGTCGTCCTGGCTGCAGTCCTCCGGCCTCTCGAACGAGGTACAACAGGCCATCCAAGATCTCCCCTTTGAGGGCACAGGCCTGTTCTCTGACAAGACAGACAGTAAACTGCATGCCCTAAAAGACTCTAGGGCCACCTTGAGATCGTTGGGGCTGTATGTACCCCAAGCGACGAGGCGGCAGGGCAAACAACAGCCCCAGAGGCAGCAGCAAGCCGCTCCTAGACTGCCCCCCCGCCAGACCCAACCTAGGAGGACCGGGGACCGTTTCCGGCAAAACAACCGCCGGAACCGCTCCGGGCCAGCCAAGGGCTCCCAATCAGGGCCGCGCAAAAATGGCAAGCGCCCTTTTTGACGAGACGCTCGGGAGCGGCACCTTTACCATTCCAACGGCCCCCATGGTCGACCAGGATCTTCCCTTCAAACACAGGCTTCGCCCCTTCCTCCGAGAGTGGCGGGGCATAACCTCGGACCGCTGGGTGTTAAGTGTGGTGCGGAGGGGTTACGCCTTACAGCTCTCGGCCTTCCCACCGGACTCTCCCCCTACCCCGTCCCTCTTCAGGGACCCCTCTCACGAGCAACTCCTCCTTCAGGAGGTCCGCTCCCTGCTCCGCCTAGGGGCAGTAGAGGAAGTCCCACCTATGGAAAGGGGCAGGGGGTTTTATTCCCGGTATTTTCTTATTCCCAAGGCAAAGGGGGGCCTCCGGCCCATTCTGGACCTCCGCCGCCTCAACAGATTCATCAGGCGGCTCAAGTTCCACATGGTCTCCCTAGCCTCCATCATTCCCACACTGGATCCTGGGGATTGGTATGCCGCTCTCGACTTGAAAGACGCATATTTCCATGTGTCTATCCTCCCTGGCCACAGGCGTTTCCTACGGTTCATGGTAGCTGGTGGCCACTACCAGTTTACAGCCCTACCCTTTGGCCTTTCTTCAGCGCCCAGGGTCTTCACCAAGTGTATAGCGGTGGTGGCGGCCTACCTGAGGCGCAAAGGGGTCCAGATCTTCCCCTACTTGGACGATTGGTTACTTCGGGGAAGATCCAGACTCCATGTAACAAACAGTTTAGCCCTAACGTGCGCGACATGCAACAGACTGGGGCTGCTCATAAACGAGCAGAAATCCACACTGACCCCAGTACAGCGCATAGAATTTATTGGGGCCACGCTAGACGCAGTACAGGCCAGGGCCTTCCTTCCACTACCTCGTTTCCAAGCCATGACGGCTATCATCCTCGAGCTACAGACATTTCCCACAACAACAGCCAGGCGCTGCCTGCAGCTGTTGGGACACATGGCGGCATGCACATACGTGGTCAGGCTGGCTCGCCTCAGACTCAGGCCTCTGCAGGGCTGGCTAGCATCGGTATATGCCCCAGCCAGACACTCTCTGGGCAGGGTAGTCACCGTCCCACCCCACGTCCTAGCGTCACTGAACTGGTGGACAGACCAGAGACAAGTAATGGAAGGAGTCCCATTCGCAGACCTGGCCCCCTCCGTGACATTGATCACAGATGCCTCCGATATCGGGTGGGGGGCTCACATTACCCACAACCTGAGTACTCAAGGCCAGTGGTCAATGCAAGACAGACTGCTCCATATAAACATTCGGGAACTCAGAGCAGTCCTTCTCGCTTGCAAGGTTTTTCTCCGCTTTCTCAGGGGGCGGGTGATACAAGTCCTTACGGACAATACCGCCACGATGTTTTACATCAACAGACAAGGCGGGGCGCGCTCCTCGACCCTGTGTCGCGAGGCGCTACAACTATGGGACCTTGCGGTGAGAAACGACTTCCACTTGGTGGCATCTCACCTCCCCGGGGTGAGGAACGACGAGGCAGACCGCCTCAGCAGGTCGTTCTTTCCCCGCCACGAGTGGTCACTTCATGGGGAGGTTACAGCGTTTCTCTTCCGCAAGTGGGGAGTTCCCCATCTGGACCTCTTTGCCACGCTACAGAACGCGAAATGTCCACTATTCTGCTCCCTGCGCGGGCGAGAACAGAACTCCATTTCGGACGCGTTCCTCATAGACTGGTCGGGGCCACTTCTTTACGCGTTTCCACCAACCCCACTGCTCCCCAGGGTGCTCTTGAAAGTCAAGAGGGACAGAGCGGACATCATCCTGATCGCACTGGCATGGCCGAGACAGCACTGGTACAGTATGCTGCTCGACCTCTCCATCGCCACGCCGATCCCGCTCCCGAGACGATACGATCTCCTCTCCCAGGAACAGGGTCGCCTGCTCCACCCAGACTTGGACTCCCTCCACCTGACGGCATGGAGGCTCCATGGTTGACAGAAGGAGAGAGGGCTTGCTCCGCACAAGTCCAAAGCGTCCTGCTGGGGAGCAGGAAACCTTCCACACAGGTGGTTTACCGGGCAAAGTGGAAACGCTTCACTTATTGGGCTCAGTCACGTGGCATTTTGCCTCTGGACTCAACTATCCAGGCCATATTAGACTACCTCCTACATCTAAAGATGCAGGGCCTGGCCCTGGCCTCCCTACGGGTGCATTTGGCGGCCATCTCGGCCTTCCATTGCCCAGTAGAGGGGAGGTCTATATTCTCCCACCCGATGTCCATCAGGTTTCTCAAGGGAGTAGAGAGGCTGTTCCCACAAGTTCGTGATCCCTTGCCTCTCTGGGACTTAAATCTGGTTCTCACTATCCTCACAGGTCCCCCCTTTGAGCCTATGGCTACATGCCCTCTTCTAGTCCTATCATGGAAGGTAGCCTTCCTCGTAGCCATTACATCGGCTAGGAGGGTCTCCGAGCTAAGAGCCCTAACCTCGGACCCTCCTTACACAGTATTTTTCAAAGATAAAGTGCGACTGAGACCCCACCCGGCCTTCCTACCTAAGGTGGTGTCCCAGTTTCATTATAATCAAGACATTTTCCTCCCCGTGTTCTTTCCCAAACCGCACGAATCGGAGGAGGAGCGGAGATGGCACTCACTGGATGTCAGGCGAGCCTTAGCCTTCTACTTAGACCGGACTAAGCCGTTCCGGAAGTCCACGCAGCTCTTCGTCGCAGTGGCGGACCGCATGAAAGGCTCACCTGTCTCCACCCAGTGCATCTCCTCCTGGATCACCACCTGCATCCGCACCTGCTATGAGATGGCGAAGGTACCGCTTCCAGGACCGATTACAGCGCACTCCACCAGAGCCCAAGCCACCTCGGCGGCTTTTCTGGAACGAGTGCCCCTACAGGATATCTGCAGAGCTGCAACCTGGTCATCGGTCCATACCTTCACCTCTCATTATGCCATCGTCCAACAAGCAAGAGAGGATGCAGCAGTTGGCAGAGCCGTACTGAGAAGGGCTTCGCGCCACTGACTCCTTCCCACCGCCAAAGGTATGGCTATGTAATCACCTACATGGAATGCATATGAGCAACTCTCGAAGAGAGAAAACAGGGTTACTTACCAGTAACTGTTGTTCTTCGAGATGTGTTGCTCATATCCATTCCATGTAGGTGAGTGCGCGCCCCGTGCACGAGCCTGCGGAAAACTTTTCTGCCCTAGCAACCCAGCGGTCGGTCTCGGCGCCCCCTGGAGTGGCGCGCGTACAGCGCGGTATATAGGGCGCCACCGACCACGCGGGTCCCCAGTCCCTTCTTTCTGCCGACTCCGACAGCGGGGACGGAGGGTGGGTTTGGAATGGATATGAGCAACACATCTCGAAGAACAACAGTTACTGGTAAGTAACCCTGTTTTCTCTCTTCGAGAGTTGCTCATATGCATTCCATGTAGGTGATTACATAGCCATACCTTTGGCGGTGGGAAGGAGTCAGTGGCGCGAAGCCCTTCTCAGTACGGCTCTGCCAACTGCTGCATCCTCTCTTGCTTGTTGGACGATGGCATAATGAGAGGTGAAGGTATGGACCGATGACCAGGTTGCAGCTCTGCAGATATCCTGTAGGGGCACTCGTTCCAGAAAAGCCGCCGAGGTGGCTTGGGCTCTGGTGGAGTGCGCTGTAATCGGTCCTGGAAGCGGTACCTTCGCCATCTCATAGCAGGTGCGGATGCAGGTGGTGATCCAGGAGGAGATGCACTGGGTGGAGACAGGTGAGCCTTTCATGCGGTCCGCCACTGCGACGAAGAGCTGCGTGGACTTCCGGAACGTCTTAGTCCGGTCTAAGTAGAAGGCTAAGGCTCGCCTGACATCCAGTGAGTGCCATCTCCGCTCCTCCTCCGATTCGTGCGGTTTGGGAAAGAACACGGGGAGGAAAATATCTTGATTATAATGAAACTGGGACACCACCTTAGGTAGGAAGGCCGGGTGGGGTCTCAGTCGTACTTTATCTTTGAAAAATACTGTGTAAGGAGGGTCCGAGGTTAGGGCTCTTAGCTCGGAGACCCTCCTAGCCGATGTAATGGCTACGAGGAAGGCTACCTTCCATGATAGGACTAGAAGAGGGCATGTAGCCATAGGCTCAAAGGGGGGACCTGTGAGGATAGTGAGAACCAGGTTTAAGTCCCAGAGAGGCAAGGGATCACGAACTTGTGGGAACAGCCTCTCTACTCCCTTGAGAAACCTGATGGACATCGGGTGGGAGAATATAGACCTCCCCTCTACTGGGCAATGGAAGGCCGAGATGGCCGCCAAATGCACCCGTAGGGAGGCCAGGGCCAGGCCCTGCATCTTTAGATGTAGGAGGTAGTCTAATATGGCCTGGATAGTTGAGTCCAGAGGCAAAATGCCACGTGACTGAGCCCAATAAGTGAAGCGTTTCCACTTTGCCCGGTAAACCACCTGGGTGGAAGGTTTCCTGCTCCCCAGCAGGACGCTTTGGACTTGTGCGGAGCAAGCCCTCTCTCCTTCTGTCAACCATGGAGCCTCCATGCCGTCAGGTGGAGGGAATCCAAGTCTGGGTGGAGCAGGCGACCCTGTTCCTGGGAGAGGAGATCGTATCGTCTCAGGAGCGGGATCGGCGTGGCGATGGAGAGGTCGAGCAGCATACTGTACCAGTGCTGTCTCGGCCATGCCGGTGCGATCAGGATGATGTCCGCTCTGTCCCTCTTGACTTTCAAGAGCACCCTGGGGAGCAGTGGGGTTGGTGGAAACGCGTAAAGAAGTGGCCCCGACCAGTCTATGAGGAACGCGTCCGAAATGGAGTTCTGTTCTCGCCCGCGCAGGGAGCAGAATAGTGGACATTTCGCGTTCTGTAGCGTGGCAAAGAGGTCCAGATGGGGAACTCCCCACTTGCGGAAGAGAAACGCTGTAACCTCCCCATGAAGTGACCACTCGTGGCGGGGAAAGAACGACCTGCTGAGGCGGTCTGCCTCGTCGTTCCTCACCCCGGGGAGGTGAGATGCCACCAAGTGGAAGTCGTTTCTCACCGCAAGGTCCCATAGTTGTAGCGCCTCGCGACACAGGGTCGAGGAGCGCGCCCCGCCTTGTCTGTTGATGTAAAACATCGTGGCGGTATTGTCCGTAAGGACTTGTATCACCCGCCCCCTGAGAAAGCGGAGAAAAACTTTGCAAGCGAGAAGGACTGCTCTGAGTTCCCGAATGTTTATATGGAGCAGTCTGTCTTGCATTGACCACTGGCCTTGAGTACTCAGGTTGTGGGTAATGTGAGCCCCCCACCCGATATCGGAGGCATCTGTGATCAATGTCACGGAGGGGACCAGGTCTGCGAATGGGACTCCTTCCATTACTTGTCTCTGGTCTGTCCACCAGTTCAGTGACGCTAGGACGTGGGGTGGGACGGTGACTACCCTGCCCAGAGAGTGTCTGGCTGGGGCATATACCGATGCTAGCCAGCCCTGCAGAGGCCTGAGTCTGAGGCGAGCCAGCCTGACCACGTATGTGCATGCCGCCATGTGTCCCAACAGCTGCAGGCAGCGCCTGGCTGTTGTTGTGGGAAATGTCTGTAGCTCGAGGATGATAGCCGTCATGGCTTGGAAACGAGGTAGTGGAAGGAAGGCCCTGGCCTGTACTGCGTCTAGCATGGCCCCAATAAATTCTATGCGCTGTACTGGGGTCAGTGTGGATTTCTGCTCGTTTATGAGCAGCCCCAGTCTGTTGCATGTCGCGCACGTTAGGGCTAAACTGTTTGTTACATGGAGTCTGGATCTTCCCCGAAGTAACCAATCGTCCAAGTAGGGGAAGATCTGGACCCCTTTGCGCCTCAGGTAGGCCGCCACCACCGCTATACATTTGGTGAAGACCCTGGGCGCTGAAGAAAGGCCAAAGGGTAGGGCTGTAAACTGGTAGTGGCCACCAGCTACCATGAACCGTAGGAAACGTCTGTGGCCAGGGAGGATAGACACATGGAAATATGCGTCTTTCAAGTCGAGAGCGGCATACCAATCCCCAGGATCCAGTGTGGGAATGATGGAGGCTAGGGAGACCATGTGGAACTTGAGCCGCCTGATGAATCTGTTGAGGCGGCGGAGGTCCAGAATGGGCCGGAGGCCCCCCTTTGCCTTGGGAATAAGAAAATACCGGGAATAAAACCCCCTGCCCCTTTCCATAGGTGGGACTTCCTCTACTGCCCCTAGGCGGAGCAGGGAGCGGACCTCCTGAAGGAGGAGTTGCTCGTGAGAGGGGTCCCTGAAGAGGGACGGGGTAGGGGGAGAGTCCGGTGGGAAGGCCGAGAGCTGTAAGGCGTAACCCCTCCGCACCACACTTAACACCCAGCGGTCCGAGGTTATGCCCCGCCACTCTCGGAGGAAGGGGCGAAGCCTGTGTTTGAAGGGAAGATCCTGGTCGACCATGGGGGCCGTTGGAATGGTAAAGGTGCCGCTCCCGAGCGTCTCGTCAAAAAGGGCGCTTGCCATTTTTGCGCGGCCCTGATTGGGAGCCCTTGGCTGGCCCGGAGCGGTTCCAGCGGTTGTTTTGCCGGAAACGGTCCCCGGTCCTCCTAGGTTGGGTCTGGCGGGGGGGCAGTCTAGGAGCGGCTTGCTGCTGCCTCTGGGGCTGTTGTTTGCCCTGCCGCCTCGTCGCTTGGGGTACATACAGCCCCAACGATCTCAAGGTGGCCCTAGAGTCTTTTAGGGCATGCAGTTTACTGTCTGTCTTGTCAGAGAACAGGCCTGTGCCCTCAAAGGGGAGATCTTGGATGGCCTGTTGTACCTCGTTCGAGAGGCCGGAGGACTGCAGCCAGGACGACCGGCGCATCACTATGCCGGATGCCATGGCCCGGCCTGCCGCATCGGTCGCATCACTGGCAGACTGCAGTGTAGCGCCCCCCACCGTTGACCCTTCCTGAAGCACCGTGGTAAAGTCCAGTGCAAGATCAGGAGGAAGGGACGACGTAAACCGCTGGAGGGAAGCCCAAAGGTTCAAATTATAGCGCCCCAAAAGTGCCTGGTGATTTGCTATGCGGAGCTGAAGAGCAGCGGTCGAGTACACTTTCCTCCCAAAGAGGTCTAATTTTTTATATTCCTTGTTTTTGGGAGTATTGGCCTGGGCACCCTGCCGCTCCCTCTGATTCACGGCGTCTACTACTAACGTGCCCGGGGCTGGATGGTTGTAAAGGTACTCGAAACCTAGCTGCGGCACATAGTATTTTCGCTCTGCAGTTTTTGACGTTGGAGCCACCGAGGCCGGAGTCTCCCAGATGGGCCTGACCAGTTTCAGTACGCGGTCGTGTACTGGGAGCGCCACTCTGGACGGGCCCGCAGAGGCCGGGATACCAAAAATGGGGTCCTCCTCCTCCGAGAGTTCCTTAAGGTCTATATTAAGGTTCTCAGCCAGCCTCTTAAGGAGTTCCTGATGCGCCTTAAAATCAGGCAAGGGGGTCCTCTGATCCCTGGACGTTGTATCAGGGGGGGAAGAGGAGGAGGACTGCAACAATGGACCCGTGGAGGGCCCTTCCATAGGGTCGGAATCATACTCCGACGACTGTTCTTCCGCTTGCGGGCGCTCCTCCTGCGGTCCTCCCTGGGGTGGGGGAGGGGGCTGCGGTTTTGAGGAGGAGGGGAGTGACCTTGTCCCCTGAGTTGTCTGAGGCGGCCAAGGACCCCAATAAGGCCACTGCCAAGGGCCTTGCCCCCATGTCGGTACCGGCCCCGGTACCGGGTAAGGTGGCATGGGGGGGCGAGCCGGGCTCGGAGATCTCCGGCTCCTTTTGCGTTGCCCCTTAGATGGAGAGGGGCTACGCGCTGAAGGGGAGCGGTGGTGGTGCTTGCTGCGTCGGGGAGACGGAGAGGTGCTGGAGGAAGAGGAGTACCTCCGGGATTTATATCGGCGTTTGCCGGTGTGGCCCCTAGGGCTTCTCGAGCGCCGTCTCTCCGTAGCAAGATGCGGTACCGGCGAGATGTCCGGTACCGAGGCGCCCGGTGCCGGGGCTCGCTTAGGGCTACGGGAGCGAGACCGGGAGACGTCCCGGTGCCAATGACGGTGCACCGGGCTACGAG
>VOCO01025874.1:0-11012 GCA_007922225.1 Emydura subglobosa
GAACTAGACATCAATGAACCAGGCCCTGTTGGACAGAGGCTTGCACTATAAGATTCGCAAGGAACAAAACTTGAACTCTTCCTGTTAAAAACATGGTTTGTGAAAGTCAGCTAATGACAGACGCACATAGAGTGCTACAAACTGGAAAGCTGCAGTGAAAGGAATTGAGCAGAGGAATTTAAAACGCCTGGGAAATTCATGGGTTGTCATGGAAAGGGGGCCCGGAATTCTAGAAATTAATGGAGATGTTCACAGCGGAAATGAACAAAATGATGGGTGAATGTTTACATGACGAGGCTGCCCGCACCTTCTGGAATATTATCCAGTTGGGGGATTGCTACATGAGATCAGAAGTTGATAGGTGGACTGGAAGGATAGAACAATACTATTGTGGCCGTCAATCCCACCAACTGTAAAGATCCTGGATCAACCATGACACTGTTTGGCCTTCTTTGTCCACTCCATCTCCTCACTCAGGTTTCAATATTATGCGTGTAAGAACTTTGTGTCCATGCCGGCCAGGCCCAGATGCAGGGGACTTAGGTACACGGTTATACAACAGTTCCAATTCATGTCACACATTACACAATTTATACACAGTTTTACTGGCTACTAACATATATTATTCTTGAATCTAATTGGATGACACATCCTACAGACCATGTGAGGATCAATAGCTTATGTCTTCACCGTATCTACATTTCAGTGTTACCAATCCAGGGTATTCCCCCTTACCTTAACCAGCCCCAAAATACTGTCTTCTGCAAAATACCCTTCTACGCCCCTGTCAACAGAGATTTCCATATAAAAAACCCCTCAATATAAATTTGTTCATCATCTTCATTAATGATCTGGAGGATGGGGTGGATTCCACTCTCAGCAAGTTTGCATATGACACTAAGCTGGGGGTAGTGGTAGATATGCTGGAGGGCAGGGATAGGATACAGACTGACCTAGACAAATTGGAGGAATGGGCCAAAATATATCTGATGAGTCTCAAGAAGGACAAGTGAAGAGTTCTTCACTTAGGACAAAAGAATCCCATACACTGCTACAGACTGGGGACCAACTGGCTAAGCCACAGTTCGGCAGAAAAGGACCTGGGAGTTACAGTGCACAAGAAGCTGGATATAAGTCAGCAGTGTGCTCTGGTTGCCAAGAAGGCTAATAGCATATTGGGCTGCATTAGTAGGAGCATTGCCAGCAGATGGAGGGAAGTGATTATTCCCCTCTATATGGCATTGGTGAGGCCACATTAGAGAACTGTGTCCAGTTTTGGGCCACCCACTACAGGAAACACATGGACAAATTGGAGACAGTCCAGTGGAGGGCAACTAAAATGATTAGGGGGCTGCAGCACATGACATGAGGATAGACTGAGGGAACTGGGCTTGTTTAGTCTGCAAAAGAGAAGAGTGAGGGAGGATTTGATAGCAGCCTTTAACTACCTGAAAGGGGGTTCCAGGGAGGATGGACCTAGGCTGTTCTCAGTGGCAGCAGATGACAGAAAAAGGTGCAATGGTCTCAAATTGCAGTGAGGGAGGTCTAGGTTGTATATTAGGAAAAACGTTTTCACCTGGAGGGTGTTAAAGCACTGTAATGAGTTACCTGGGGAGGTGGTGGAATCTCCACCCTTAGAGATTTTTAAGGCCCATCTTGAAAAAGCCCTGGGATGATTTAGTTGGGATTGGTCCTGCTTTGAGCTCACGGTTGGACTAGATGACCTCCTGAGGTCCCTGCTGACCCAAATCTTCTATGAATCTATGATAAAAAGAAAGGGAATAATGGGAAAATGTTGCCACGAAATCCTTACTTAATACTTTATTTTTTATAAAAAAGATATCGGAACTGTTTTGATTGTCTGTTTCTTTTTCTGGCAATGTGCTAGTTTACTCCAGCTGGATCTGTCCCATTGACTTCACAGGACCATTGGAGATGTAAGATACTACTCAATGTTATCAGAAGTTGGCCTAAAATTGTCTTAGTGAAGACATTGACGACATTCTAGAAGGGAGAGTCGGCTCAGATGATTCAATGAGAACTAAGGATCACTGATAGCCAAAGAAGTCTGAGGGTGAAATTCAGGCCCCATTGAATTCAAGGTCAACATTCCTATTAATGCCCATCAAAGGAGACAGGATTTTATCCTGAGAACTTACACATGCAGACTCATTTATTAATATGGAATCTCTCTCTATTGGCAGCACTATGTTCAAAAAGAAATATATTGATGGAAATGAAGTTTTCTCCTGAAAAATTCAATAGAATATACATCTGGACCTAACGTCAAGTGGAATTCTCTTAACTTAATGTATAAAATGTGTTTGTACTGATTTAGATTACTTCCCTTTACCTTCTCTTTTGGAGCCTTGTTTGAGAGTTAACTCTTGTCCACATTCACACGGGATTCAAGATCATAGAATCATAGAATATTAGAGTTGGAAGGGACCTCAGGAGGTCATCTAGTCCAACCCCCTGCTCAAAGCAGGACTAACCTCAGCTATATCATCCCAGCCAGGGCTTTGTCAAGCCTCAGCTTAAAAACCTCTAAGGATGGAGATTCCATCACCTCCCAGTGCTTCACCACCCTCCTAGTAAAAAACTTTTTCCTAATGTCCAACCTAGACCTCTCGCCCTGCAACTTGAGACCATTGCTCCTTGTTCTGTCATCTGCCACCACCGAGAGCAGCCTAGCCCCATCCTCCCTGGAAGCCCCTTTCAGGTAGTTAAAGGCCGCTATCAAATCTCCCCTCACTCTTCTCTTTTGCAGACTAAACAAGCCCAGTTCCCTCAGCCTCTCCTCATAAGTCCTGTGCTCCAGCCCCCTAATTATTTTTCTTGCCCTCCGCTGCACTCTCTCCAGCTTGTCCACATCCTTTTTGTAGTGGGGGGCCCAAAACTGGAAACAATATTCTAAATGCGGCCTCACCAATGCCGAATAGAGGGGAATAATCACTTCCCGTGACCTGCTGGCAATGCCCCTCCTAATGCAGCCCAATATGCTATTAGCCTTTTTGACAACCAGGGCACACTGCTGACTCATATCCAGCTTTTTATCCACCGTTACCCCCAGGGCCTTTTCTGCAGAGCTGCTGCCCAGCTCGTCAGTCCCCAGTCTATAGCTGTGCATGGGATTCTTCCTTCCTAAGTGGAGGACTCTGCACTTGTCCTTGTTGAACCTCATTAGATTTCTTTTGGCCCAATCCTCCAGTTTGTTTAGGTCACTCTGTATCCTATCCCTACCTTTCAGGGTATCTACCACTCCCCCCAGCTTAGTGTCGTCTGCAAACTTGCTGAGGGTGCAATCTACCCCATCCTCCAGATCATTAATAAAGATGTTGAACAATACCGGCCCCAGGACCGACCCCTGGGGCACTCCGCTTGTGACCGGTTGCCAGCTAGACATGGAGCCACTGATCACTACTCGTTGAGCCCTATGCTCTAGCCAGTTCTTTATCCATTTTATAGTCCATTCATCCAACCCATACTTCTTTACCATGCTGATAAGAATACTGAGAGAGACCGTATCAAAATCTTTGCTAAAGTCAAGGTATATCACGTCCACCGCCTTCCCTACATCCACAGAGCCAATCACCTCATCATAGAAAGCAATCAGGTTGGTCAGGCATGACTTTCCCTTGGTGAATCCGTGTTGACTGTTCCTGATCACCTTCCTCTCTTCCAAGTGCCTTAAAATGAATTCCTTAAGGACCTGCTCCATGATTTTTCCAGGGATTGAGGTGAGGCTGACCAGTCTGTAGTTCCCTGGATCCTCTTTCCTCCCTTTTTTGAAGATGGGCACTATATTTGCTTTTTTCCAGTCCTCAGGGACCTCCCCCTGTTGCCATGAGATTTCAAAGATAATAGCCAATGGCTCTGAAATCACCTCAGCCAACTCCCTCAGCACCCTCGGGTGCATTGCATCAGGCCCCATGGACTTGTGAATGTCCAATCCTTCTAAATAGTCTTGAACCCGTTCCTTCAGCACTGCGGGATGTTCGCCTCCTTCCTATTCTGTGCCACCCATTACGGCAGTCTGAGAGCTGATCTTGTCTGTGAAGACAGAGGCAAAAAAGGCATTGAGTACCTCAGCTTTCTCCACATCCTCCGTCACTAGGTCACCTCCCTCTTTCTCTAAGGGGCCCACACTTTCCCAAATCTTCCTCTTGTTGGCAACATGACTGTAGAAACCCTTCTTGTTCCCCTTCAAGTCCCTTGCTAGCTACAATTCCAATTGTGCTTTGTGCTTCCTGATGTCATTCCTGAATATTCGAGCAGTGTTTATATAATCCTCCCTAGTCATCTGACCAAGCTTCCACTTCTTGTAAGCTTCTTTTTTGTGTTTAAGTTCGCCAAGGACATCTTTGTTAAGCCATGCTGGACGCCTACCATATTTGCTATTCTTTCTGCACATCGGGATGGTTTGCTCCTGAGATCTCCCCACAGAATGTTGTTATACATGAAGAACAATCATCTTCAAGAAGTTATCTCACTCGGAGTCTGTCTTTAAATTATAGTCTGGTAGATGATATTTGAGGATCGATTGAGAAGTTAGAATATTCAGTTGGCTGGCATGCTTGCTTGCTTGTTTGTTTTCTTGCTTTCTGGCAATTCATGGTTCTAAATAAATGTTTCTGCCTTTTTTTTACTGGAATATGAAAGTTCCTAAGTATGAAATTCAATGAGAGTTGAGTCATTAATTCCTGTATACACTTCTGAATATTAAGCTAAATCTAATGTATGTGTTCTGATTTTTTTAATTTTTTTTTGTAATTTGGCTAACTATGCTTTGCAGGAATATACATCTCCACAAATATAGTTAAGAATCTTGGACCATATTTTGATCTCAGTTTGACCAATACAAATCTGATTAAAATTCTCATACAGCATTGCAGTTCCTTTGAATTTTATTGTAGTTGAATCTAAAGTAAATGGAGATGTAATGTTGTAACATTATTATGAAGGGTGGAAGATTCACAACCTGAAGATTCACTCCCTGATACCATGCTAGCCTTACTTCTGCACTGCTACTGGTGCACCTTCCAGAGGGGAGCACCCGGCCAGCAGCCACTGATTTCCAGCCACCCCGCTCTAAAAGCAGCACAGAAGTAAGGGTGACAATACTGCGACCTCCCTACAATAATTTTGTGACCCTCCTTTGGTTGGGACCCTTAGTTTGAGAAACGCTGGTGTATTCTGTTGAAGCAGGCCACGGGCCATATGAAATGCTCTGGTTGGCGGTGGGTCATAGGTTGGGTATGCTAGTTTAGGACAAGCTCCTAGGATGGAAAGGGTTTTTTTAAGAGAAAGGTTTTGATCAAAGATAATTAAGCCAAATTTTGATCCCATTAAAGTTTTTGGTTGAGATGGAGAGGAGTTGCTATGTAATATTTTCTCTTATATTTTGTTCTCTTCCTACTATGATAAGTAAATCATAGTTTGCTTGGTGAAGGTTGCCTGAGTTCCTCAACTTTCTACTGGTCAAAGCTCCTGAGGGAAGAATCATAGGACTGGAAAGGACCTTCGAGAGGTCATCTAGTCCAGTCCCCTGCAGTTATGGCAGAACCAGGCATTATCTAGACCATCCCTGACAGGTGTTTGTCTAACCTGCTCTTAAAAATCTCCAGTGATGGAGATTTCACAACCTCCCTAGGTCATAGAATCATAGAATATTAGAGTTGGAAGGGACTTCAGGAGGTCATCTAGTCCAACCCCCTGCTCAAAGCAGGACTACTTCAGTTATATCATCCCAGGGCTTCATTTCCCTCACAGTTAGAAATCTTTTCCTAATGTCCAACCTAAACTGCTCTTGCTGCAATTTAAGT
Organism: Emydura subglobosa; assembly: GCA_007922225.1. NCBI lineage: Eukaryota > Metazoa > Chordata > Testudines > Chelidae > Emydura > Emydura subglobosa. The sequence goes on from VOCO01025874.1 coordinate 5,826, forward strand.
CCATTACTTCTTGTCCTATCCTTAGAGCAGGGGTGGGGAACCTTTTTGTTGCCAAGGGCCTGATGGTGGCCCTGGCGGCAGGCGGGGATTCGGCGGCAGGGGGGGGATTCGGCGGCGGCACAGTTACGTGTGGGGCGGTGCCCGCCGCCGAAATGCCACCGCCGTTTCCGCCTTTTAGGCGGCGCGGTTTTGCAGTGTCCGCAGGGTTCCGTGGGGCAGTAACCGCCTCCGGACTCCACCCGCTGCCGAAAATGGGCAGACGGCGGCACGGTTTCGGCGGCAGGATTTCGGCGGCGCGCACTTCCCGCCCGCCCACGGGCCGGATCAAATTCTTTCGCAGGCCGGATCCGGCCCGCGGGCCGGAGGTTCCGCACCCCTGCCTTAGAGGATAAGGAGAAAAATTTTTCTCCTTCCTCCTTGTAATAACCTTTTATGTACCTGAAAACTGTTGTCATGTCCCTCCTCAGTCTTCTCTTCTCCAGACTAAACAAACCCAATCTTTTCAATCTTCCCTCCTGGGCCATGTTTTCTAGACCATTTATTATATGTCCCTCTGCTCCAGTGAATTGTTAAAAAAAATATTTCTCCACAGTGAACAGTTTAAACAGAAGAGATTGAGGGATCCCAACATCAGCATATCCCAAAGGTTAATAGTTAGGGCACTCACCTAAGAAGGACTGTTGTGATAACCAAGTCTGACATCCTGCATCTCACAGGCCCTAGGACTTTCCCAAATAAATTTTTTTTGAAGTAGAGAAGATATTTTTTTTTAATCCTGAAAATGCTAGAGAGGGAGAATTCACCCAATATTGGGTAAACTGTTTTAACAGGACTAGATTTATGCTGGCATAAATTAACATAGCTCCACTGAAATCAATAAACCAGGTTCCATTGCGCTGTCTTTACTAGTAGATTTGTGAGGAACAAAAGTCGAACAAGAAAACAAGAAAACAAGAAAAATGTTTATCCAAGTCAGCAAAAGTGGACCACAAATAGAATAGTATAAACTGGCTTGTTGAAGTGAAAAGAACTGTTCTAAGTGGTCTCCAAGGCTCCTGGGAAATTCATGGTTTGTCATGGAAATGAATTGGAAAAGTCCAGCAAAGGGTGGAAATGTTTAGAGTTGAAATCACTAATATGATTGGTGAATGTTGACAGGAGAAGGCTGCCGTCACTTTCTGGAATATTATTTATCTGGGGGTCACTCTGTGGGATAAGAGGGGAATGAGTGGACTGGAAAGAGAGAATTTTACCATCATCACAGCCATACACACCATCCTCAAACTCTTGATTCACCATGAGGCCTTCAGGCCTTTTTTGCCCATATTCTGAATGTCATCCAGAGCAAAACTGTCCAGATAGAGGGAAAGAAATTACTTCAGTGTGATGGGCCCCCTCAGGTACAACCTGGAACTGTGGGACCGCTGTGTCCCCTTAACTCTCCAGCTGGGGCTGTCTCTCACAATGCTGTATTAGTGACAATCAGCCTACCCCTCCAGCTGCTATCACTCAGCCACCAACATGCAGAGACACATCCACTGAAATTGCATGAATGCTCTCTAAGCCACTCATGAACTGGATATAGGGAGAAACCAGCAAATCCCTTAGAAGTGTAGCACCTTACACTGCTCAAATTGATTTACTCAAAAAAGAGGTGGAAGTAACTGGCCCCAATGTTGCAGGTTCCCTACCATGAATTTACACAGCATCTCTTTCAGGGTCTTTTTAAAGCGTTCCATCAGTCCAACCATTTGGGAGTGGTAGACGGATGTCCTTAGTGCTTTGATTTTTAAAAGGGCACATAGGTTTTGCATCACCTTGGATGTTATATTGGTCCCTTGATCCATCAGGATCTCTTTAGGCATCCCTCCTCTCGTGAACATTATTCAGCAACTCAGGTGCCATGTGAGCGGCGGTGGCTGACTGAGGGGGTATGGCTTCAGATTACTGGGTGGCGTAGTCCAACATCACCAGGATTTATTAGTGCTGGTTGTCTTCCTCATGGGTCCCATAGGATCCATCCCAATCCTCTCAAACAGCAACCCAACTAATGGAAGGGGGACCAGTAGGGCTTCTGGGGGTTTCCAGGTCCCCACCAGTTGACACTAGGGGAAGGAGGCATAATAACCTTTGACATCCTCACGCACCCCAGCCAAGTAGAACTTGAGTGACACTAAGTCCAGGGTCATTTCACACCTGAGGTTGCCCCCAAAGGGTATCGCATGGGCCAGCTGTAACACCTGACACCGAAACCTCTTGGGAGCGAGGAGCTGGGCTCAGGTCTCACCCATCTGTGTATCTCAGATCACCTGATACAATCTTTCCCCTTGCAGTCCAAAATGGGGCCATAACTTCTGCAAGTGGTGGTTAACTACCTTCCCATTTATGCCTGTGACTGTTCATAGGATCGGCTCAGCATCAGGTCCTCCTTCTGAGCACTGAAAAATTCCCCCTCCCTAGTCAGCTCATCCCAGTTTTGGGGGATGGGAATCTCCTGCCTCCCCTCTGGCAGCTGTTGGGTGGAGGGGCCTTCTACAGGGTCATCGTCGCCCCTTACTCAATCCGAGTCCCCTGCCTCTGGAAGGTCTAGATCCTCCCCCCGGGGACCGCCTTCTTCCCAGAAGGGCCCATCACCCCAAGTTTTCACAATCTCACTGAACTTCTCCAGATCCTTACCCAGAATCACGCAAGGGTCTGTGAGACCCCAACCATTTCATCCTGACATGTCCCTTCATCTTGTGTTCCACTGCCCTCATGGGATATGGGTGCATGTCCCCATGAAAGCACTGGAGGTAAACCATGTCCACATCATTTCCTGTGTCTGCTAGCTACCTCAGGACCATGGTGTGGCTACAGCCCACACCAAGATTGTCAATTTGGTAGCCTCTTTCTACCTGCCCTGGCTGTCTAATGTCCACACCTTTCCATATGAACAACTCATATAGGGGCACTCTTAGTAGTAATGGCCCTGCTGTCCACAGGAGAAAATGAGGCCAGCTGGTGGGTTCTCTCTTTCCCTTCATGCCATCTGGGATTGATGAGAGGCCTCTTCTCTTATACCTAAGAGGGGCTTCGGATTATCCTCTGTCTGGACCCCTGTTGCTGTGGTCAGGTCCAGGCCACTATTGCAGCGTGGGTCATAGTCTAAGACCAGTTCCCCAGGTGCCTCAGGACCCCTCAAGTATGATGCCTCTGATCCTAGGGCACTTGGAGTGGGTGGCCACTCCCATGGTGCCTTTGATAGCCAAGAAGTCTTTGGCCAGGTTGACCGCTTCTGCTAATGTTCCAAGCCAATATTGCAAGATCCATTCTTTACTTCCTGCTGGGAATATAAGGGTGAACTGTTCTAGGGCCGCCTGTTCCTCCAACTGCCATGTTGGTTGCAACCATCGCTGCCAATGTTCTTTGAGGCACTGGGCCACAGCCTGGGATCGGGCACCCATATGGGGAATTTTTTTTGGTGAAAATGTTGGTGGTGAGTGTCAGGGGTGATGTCAAATGCACCCAGGATGGGATCTTTAACCCCGTCATAGTCCTGTGCCTCCGTTTGGGTCAAGGCCCCAGTAAATGGTCTGGGCCAGACCCACCAGCTACATGGACAGTAAGAGGGTCCAGTGTTCTGGGAGTCACCATGCTGCTGCTACTACCCTTTCAAAGATGATCAGGAACACATCTGAGTCATCTTCAGAGCCCATCCTCATCAGTATCACCAGTGGGTTACTTGTAACCATGGGACTTGGTGTTTTTGCCCCAGGCTGATGTTTGCCCCTTGTGGCTGGAGTAGAGTGGCGACTTGCTGGATCAGATAATGTTGCTGTTCATGTTGTTGAGTGGCCAACTCCCAGAGAAGCTGTTGTTGCTGCTTTTGTTTTCATGCAGCCTGTTGTGTTAATGAGTGGCCGTCTGCAGGAACAGCTGCTGTTGTTGCAGCTGCCATTGTGCTGCTTCTTGTTGCTGACTGTTGAACAGACAGTTTAGCCCTTTGTCTATCTCCATAGCTCCCCCTCCCTTGAGCCCTCTTTCCTTTCAAGGGACTCTGTTTCCTCTGCCTTTTCCCTTTTCCTTTCTAGGTCTTCCCACAGACCTGGATCACAATGCCTGCATTCTCCACCAATTGTAGTTGGGCGGTGATATAGGGGACTCCTGTCTGGTGGCTTCAGTTCAAATGGTGGCTGTCATGCCTAATGCCTTCAGTTCATATATCAGCAGTCCCACAGAGGAACCTCAGTTCACGCAGCAGTCGTGCTGGGTGGCTGCAGTTCATTCAGCAGCAGTCCCATTTAATCAAGGGACATGGGTTAAAAATTTTTTTTAAAAAGACCATGTCATTTTTTCCCGACTCTCCACTTTGCTTAATTGACACAATGGGTTTCCATAAGAAAATGACACCATAAATTTGGATCTCATTTATGTCCCTGATCCAAGAATTCATCTGCTTCTCTTTTAGGCATGATTGGTCCATTGAAGTCAAGGAGGTGACTCCTATGCTCAGAGTTGGGCATATGCTTAAGTGCTTGGCTGTAATTGAGTCTATAGAAGTTAAAATTTCTCCACCTTTTAATTCCTACCCCTGAAAAATCTCTCTCTGATCTCAAACTCAATATGAATTTTCTTTCCTACATAGGATTAATCTGTAAATCAAATTTTGCTTTCATTACCAGGTCAAGAACTTCAGGGTTTGCAGGCAGTGACACCTGTGTAACTCCATTCAATCTTCAACTTCTGCAAAACAGAGTAAGGTCAATGGAGCTTTGCTAGTTTACCCCATTGGCGTTGAAGGAGTTATACCAGTTGGGAATCTGGTCTGTTGACTTTGACACAACTAATTTGATTTACACTAGCTCTGGAACTGTCTCACTGATGGTGATTTAATCAGGCTGAAGATCTGTCCCAGTGACTTCACAGGACCATTGAAAAGTAAGATAATACTCAATGCTATCAGAAGCTCACCCATAAATTGTATTAGTGAAGACATTGGAGATGTTCTATGAGAGACAGACATCTCTGATGATTCAGTGTGGACTAAGGATCACTGATAGTAGAAGTTTGTTGGTGAAATCCAGGTCCAGTTGAAGCTAAGGTCAACATTCCTATTGAAACCCGTCAATGGGCCCAGGATTTCATCCTGAGAGTTTATCCACTCACCCTCACTGATTAATATGGAATCTATCTCTATTGGTAGCACTA
>VOCO01025912.1:0-11655 GCA_007922225.1 Emydura subglobosa
GTATTTCACTATACATACACAAACCAATGAAAAATATTTCCATTGACGATAATTGAAATTTACAGCTAGACAAAGTAAGAACAATGCTGTTTGAGAGTTTTTCACAGTTTCATTTAAGGATATTTACTCTGTATATTTTGACATGTGATGTTCACAATGCATTTTAACAGTTATAATGCTTTAACTTTTTGAATCTCGATGTCTACTGTCCATAAATAATTGTATGAACCCCCCATAATTTCCTGCAACTGTGAAGATTTAAATGGATAAAAATTAGAAAAAAATATCATAAAAATAAACATCAATATTATCTATCAAAATTATAAAAACTAAAAATTAAATTCTGCCAAAACAAAGACATTAGCTGGTAATTTAAGCTACCCACTCCGTCTCAGTTTTTTGAAGAACATTCTTGCATTCGAGATCTTTGGGCCAGCTGTTGTAAATCAGGGTCACTCCTTCAGAGTCGAGGAAGCTGTGCTGATTTGTCCCAGCTGAGAACCTGGTCCAACATGTTCACGGCTTCAAAAGAAAGAAAGAAAAAGAAAATGAAAAATAAAAAGATGACTCTAAGGACAGCAGTTCTTTTTCATCTAATAAATCACTAACTGTAAAGAACAGAGCCCGCACTGGTGTCAATTGTCTGTAGCTCCAGGGGAGTCAAAGGGCACACTCCCAGCTCGGGTAAGCTAGTGATAGCACCACTGGAGTTGGTGCAGCCAGCCCTGCATGTGGGGTAAATAGGTCACTGCTCTGTGGTGTCAAATTCAACTCAGTTTCTCTCCCACCATTATTGTACTGATGATCTCCAAAATAGACAGTTGTAGTCACAGCTACATTACTCCAGTTTTTACCCTGGTGTAGTTCTATTTCAGCCAAACTGGGCCTAATTCTCATTTACGTCAGAGCCTCTTTAGATACATCTGCTATCCTAAAGTGACCTTGAACAGGTTGTAAGTTACACTGAAACCCACAACACTTTATCCCGCTGGAGCCCTTGCAAAGGGTTCCCCGGTGCAGACGAAAAATGATTTCAGTGCAGTTATGCTGGTGTAAAACTGGAGTCATGCAGTTATCAGTCAGGTGTGGAGATTAATAGTACAAAGCTATTGGGCCAGATCTTCAGCTGGTGTCAATCTAACATGAAACAGGAGTAACTTGGCAGAGAATGCACCCTGCTGCTCTTCTCCAAAGTAATAAAGAATGACTTACAGGGAGATGGCAACATGAGAAACTCCTGGCAAATTTCATGTCTGGTGCTGTCCTGCCGCATCTGCTCAGCGCTATTGTTCTTCTCCAGATATGTAACCTCTTAAGTCAGCATCAGCACAACCTGCAATGACATCAGTTCACCGTGGAGTTGGGACTGTAGGGATCTGCAGCTGTGCAACTGAAGCACAAAGCACATCATTAAGATGCCCAAGTTCTTCCAAACACTCACCCAAACTCACCGTGTGCCCGTCTCTCCTGCACCCTGGTGGCAGGCTGGGGAGGAAAATGTGGACACAGGCTGCTGCTTTCCAGGTCAAGGGGAAAGTTTTGCTGCTCTGCAGAGTTTTGTTGTTTTAGTCGTATGCCACAATATCCTGGCTCAGAGTTCTGGTAGAATTGGCCTGCTGGGGGAGAAATGGATTAGACAGGCAGATAGAAAGATGCATGCTGTGAACAGCAGGTGAGAACAAGAGAACATACCTTTCCTAGGCCAGAGAAAGAGCTCTGTGTAAACTCAAAAGCTGGTCTCTTTCACCAACAGCAATTGGCCCAATAAAAGATATGACCTCATCCACGTTGTGTCTCTAATGTTGTGGGGTCAAAACAGCTACAGCAACACTGCAAACCGCTAGATGGATGGGTGTGCGGGGGGACAGACAGACAGACAGACATGGATGGTATCTCGACAGGGGAGCTGGGCCTGCCCACCTCTGACTGCTGGTTTCCACTCTAAAGAAGTTCACACTCCGTTCATTTCACAGGTTTCTTGCAGGGGGCTGGTCCCCATACTGGGGGAAGAGCAGGGAGGGCCCGTGTTTGAGAAGGAATCAGGAGATTTAGAGGCACTGAGTGTTTGTACAGCACCTGGCACCATGGGGCTCTGGTTCATGCCTAGGACTCCTGTGCCCGACTGCAGTACAAACAACCAGTAATGAGAATTGGAGGTGAAGGAAGGGAGCCCCTGTATGTGCAAAGCTGCTGCAGCGCTGAATGGGTGAGGGGGGCTGGAGATGACCAGCCACTAGATGGCAGGCGAGGATCATCAATGGGGAATCTCACACAAGGGTTCGCTTTGTTTCTGAAAGCTGGAATTTCCAAGGTATTAAAGATGCTGACTGGCACTTCGAGGGGTTTTCAGAAGCCCTGTCCACCTAACTCCTATTGACTCCAATAGGAGTTAGGAACCTCATTTGCACAGGTGCTATGAAAATCCCTCTCGTTTCTGATCTGCATCCTTGAACATCTCAGCACCTTGCAAATCTCACCCCGAGTGACTGACCCCAGGCCACAAAGAGTCAGTGGCAGAGGAAGGAACTGAGCGGCTGTCTCCTGAATCCCAGAGTGTTACCCTATCCCTCCAACAGCACTTCCCATCACAGAGTGCAGGGTTCTAGGTGTGGTCTCCCAGCGCTGCACCGCGAGGGACTCTTTGTGCTTTGAACCAGAAGGGGGAGGAGGAGAAAGGACGATTCAAAGAAGCAGCCCTCAAGGCCTAGAGAACCTGCAGTTTTAAGACACAGCTCACCCCTGCCGTGACTCAGCTCCTTGAGGCGGGGAAAGGTGATATGGTCTTGCTTTGGCTGGCAGTCCTGGTGGGGTATGCAAAACTCGGTGAGGGGTGATTTTCGCCACAGGGGGAATCTGAGCTACTGAGGGTCCCCGCTAGCCTGTGAGAGGAAACTGCCCAGCATCCCGGGCCAGTGACGGAATTGTTCACTGCAGCAATTGTGCCAACAGAGCTGGGGCGGCAGATGTGAAAGGGCAGCGAGCTGGGAAATAAAAGTGTCTTTGCTACAGAGAGAGAGAAATTGTCTGGGGCTGGATAGAATGGTGGATTCTGCAGAAGGAAGACCCGATAGACTGATAGAGGGATAGGCAGAGAGATGAGCTCTTGAAGAAGGAAGGCTGGTTAGACATGTGAACGGATGGACAGGCTAGGTTCTGCAGAAGGACAGATGGATGGACAGGTGTTGGTGTGTATGGGACGGATATAAACTGCACCTGGAAGGATAGATAGATAGATAGGTAGGTGAGAGTGTGTCTGGGGATGGATAGCCGCAGACACAGGAAAGAAGTATAACAACGAAGCCTTGTCTTTACAGGACGTGGTCAGGAGTCCATGTTCCAGTCCCCTCCTGCCCTGACAATCACAGCCGGACGCAGTGTCACGCTGAACTGTAATTTCTCCACCAGCGATAGTTTTCCGTATCTCTTCCGGTACCAGCAGCTCCCTCACCAGCCCCCCCAGGTGCTTATTCAGGTGGACAAATCCCAGCTTTGCAGGGAACCCGGGCGATTCTCTGCAGAATTACACCTGAGGAATTACAGCGTCACCCCGGTGATCCGGGATGTAGCTCTCCGGGACAGCGCTGGGTATCTCTGTGCACTGAGCCCCACACGGAGGGAAGGCAGCCTGGGACTCGACACAGAAAGGGGACGGCGGGGTCTGGCTCGATGCTTGCACTGAACAGTCAGAGAGAAAAAAGACAGGGTGAGAGAGAGTGAGACAAACACAGAGAGGGGTGATGGAGACAGCCAGACACAGAGAAAGGATAGAGCCAGCCAGAGAGAGGGGATGGAGACAGCCAGCCAGACCCAGAAGGATGATAGAGACCGGCAGATATCACAGATGGGCAGCTAACGTGTTTTAGAAATACATCTTGTATCCTAGTGTGGACAGCCCCCAAGTGTGAGTGTGTGTGTGTGTACACCATCTGAGTTGTGTGTGTGTGGTTTTCATGGGGGTGTGTTAATGTGTGTTGTATACATGTGTGGTATCTGTGTGTCTGTGTGTTTGAATGGCCTGTGTGAGTGGTGTCTGAGTATACTGTATTGTGTTTATCTGTGTGTGTATGTCTAGGAGTTAGTGTCCTGTCTAGAGGTGTTCTGTCTGTTTTGTGTGTGTAAATGTGCTGTCTGTGTTTGTGATGTGGGGTCTGTATGTGTGTGTTGTGTGTTCTCTCTGTAAGGGCAGTGTGTGTGTTGCACACTACACCTGTAACAAAAACACGATGCTAGTGTGACACATCTACAAATCCCTTCTGTTGACTACTCAGTATAACAGCTCAGCGGGGGGAATGGAGGGAAGGAGGGAGGGTTTCCCTTCTGGAACCACTTGCCTGGGGCATTTTTATCCTCCAGCCACTGGTGCTGGGTGACGGGAGGGGAATCTTTCCCTCTGCCACAGGGAGAAGGTGGAGTTGTGCCTGCAGGATTGCACGTCCTGAGTAAAATCCCCACTGTGCACCGAGGACGGTTCTGGGCCTGGGCATGAGTTAGACCCTGGCAAGGAAGGATGAGCATCTCCAGCCTATTTCAGTTCAATTCTGGCTCTGCCACAGACTCCCTGTGACACCCTGGGCCAGTCCTGGAAGCCGGGATTTTCAAAGGGACGGTGGAAAGTTCTGTAATATTTGTATGAACACTCTGCGTGACTCAGTTTCCCTACTCAGTTTGTGTTGCGACCCATGAGGTGTGAAAGGGTTAATTTCTCCTGTGGGGGAGAGGGGAGGCAAGCGGTGGGGTGCAGGTTTGGGTTGGTGTGAATAAAACTATCAAAGACTGTGACCATCTCTGAATGACGTTGCCTGAGAGGGATGACAGAGGACCAAGGAGCGGGCATTGACTTCTACTTCCTGGGAGCCCCAGGAAGAAGAAGATGTGAACACAGCAGGCAGGGAATGCGACCGGAGAGAAAGAGGCGAGGTGTGAGGCAAAGGATTGTGTGCGCAGGGCAGAGAGAGATGGACTCCAGGAGGCTTTGGCCCAGAAGGGCAGGGTGAGGCTGCTAACATGGACTTTGAGTGAAGTTTTGCTTCTCCCTTCTAACCTCAGGACGCTTCACTCCTGGATCCCAGCTGACTAATACATGCTGACTTGCTTGCCAAGGCTGCCCCTCTGGTGCCATGGCTCCCCAGAGGGGAGAAGCTTTTACCAGGGGTCTGAACTCATCGGGACATACTACACAGACACTGCGGGAATGGGCCCAGTCTCAGCATAGTGGAGGTGTATGACTTGTCCTTGCAAAAGACTGGAGGCCCAGGGTTTAACTCATGGAAGGAGTCCTTTAGAGAGAAATTGTACAGTGGGGAGGCTTCTCATGCACTCTAAACAGGGTACATCACAGGATTTGAGTGCCCAGCCCCTGCAGCAATCCTAGCCTTAGTGACTACAAAGATGGTTGGATTGGGAGGGGTTATTTTTGAAGCAAAATATCCTGAGCCCATCAAACACAGAAAATATCCAGAGGTGGCAGGCGGAGCGCTGTGTTAGCTGCATCATCCTGTGTGAGGGAGTCAGATGTTTGCGCATCTTTTGAAGTGAAACAGTAAGTTTGATTGTTGGGTCAAAGGGGCTGGTTGGCAGGTGTCAGAAGGAGAAAGAGAGAGACAGTGTCAGACCGATAGAGACGTACAGAGAGAGGCAGGGAAAGCAAGCAAGAGGTGGGGGTGTGGAAAGAGAGAGGTTTGACCTGACGATTATGGGAGAAGGTGGATGACGTTTTTGGCCGACCACGAGGAGACTCTCAGTTCTGCTTTTCATCCTGGTGAGTGGGATTTTCAAGCTGTTTGTCTGTTTCCAGTCTGGATTTGAATGTTGAGTTTCCCAGGCGGTGATGGGTTCTTCCTCTCTCACTTTCTGCATCTCTTACCGCAGCGGCTCAAAGATGGGCCCTGGCCCAGGTTTTCCATCTCCCTCAGATCACGTGTGTGGAAGGAGAAAGGATCTTGATCTCATGCAGCCAAAATGCCACCTCCCACAACTCAATGTCTTGGTACAAACAGCCCCGGCAGGGCCCTGGGTGCTGAGCTTTCTAGGGACTGGGTGTGACGACTCCTCCACCGCTGGAGAACTCACCATGGCTGTAGACAAGTCCTCCCGCTCCACCAGCCTCACCCGATATGGCGTGAGCGATGCTGGCATCTACTGCTGCGCAGTGAAAGACACAGCGAGGGGAACCCAGCTGCCAGCTGTGCAGAAATCCTGCCCAAGGGCTTCCTGCCAACTCCATTCACAGTACGGCTGCGTCCGCCGGCCAAGCTGCGCTTATTGACAGCAGCTGGGGATCTGCTCCATTGATTCCAGCGGGGCTACGGACCAATTTACACCAGCGGGGATCTGACACAGACTCCATCGGTGCTACACTGATTTACACCAGCTAAGGAGTTAACCGCTGGAGGCCCAGGACCTTTTGGTGTGGGAAGAATTGACAAGGTCTTTTTGGCTGGAATTTTCAGAGGAGCCTAAGGGAGTGAGGCACACAATTCAATAGGATAGGAGTACCTAACTCCCTTAAACTCCTTTGGCACTGTGTTACCAACCAAAACCTCTAGAGGGCGCTGAGTGCATTGATTAAAACAACGCTTCCCGCACAAACTCCCTTTAGCAGTTTAAGGTGTAAAAATCCCCCTCTTCAGGTTTAGAGCCATCTCCGGTGGATGGGGCTAGGAACGCTTCCTTTCCTGGCTGCTCATCCCATGACTGCTCCCTGCAGGGTTTCCTCACACCTTCCTCTAATGCAGGTGGCCCATTATCCCCATCTACTAACTGGAAAACAGCTGATGCAAAGTGCTGGTTAATTGCTCTCTCCTCTCAGGTCTCAGACTGGGAGAGGGGAGTTACCCAAGGGCTAAACTCCCCAAGACCAGGCCGGAAAGCAACATAAATGTTCCTGCAGCTGGAGATCATGGATGATTCTGGAGTCACTGCGGTGACTGTGTCAATGCTATGCAGGTCTTGTGTGCAACGGTTGCACTGTCATTAAGGGAGAGCATCTCCTCCAAGTCAGAATAATGAACAGATCTCAGCCTCTTTGGGTATGTAGGATCTGCTTCAATGTCTGCAGATGGAGCAAACTGGGGAGAAAGAGCTAAAGACTTCCACTGCACGGTGACTGTGTGACTCTTGGCTAAGGCACCAAGTGTGAGGTTCTGGAGTAGTTCTAGTCTATTTCTTCCCCTTCGCTCTGTCTCTTTCACACTCTCTCTCTCTCCATTTCTATCTCCCATTCTCTCTCTCTCTTTTTCCAAATCTATGTAGCACCTTGGGTAGACTGGAGCTCTGAGCTGGTACAGAACATTCTCAGTCTTAGATGCTTGACTGGTTGGTACTTGCTCACTTGGTCCCGGTCAAACTGATCACCAGATTTGGGAGTCAGTAAGAAATTTTCCACCAGGTTAGATTTGCAGGGACCTTGGGTTTTTTTCCACCTTCTTCTGCAGCGTGGGGGGATTGTGTCACCTGCTGGGATCAGCCAAGTATATCTCACTGTGTCAGGCATTGGTTATGCCTGGGCCTCTCCTGTTCTCTGCCTGAGTCACAACTGTTTAGTCTTCAGACGTCTGAAGAAGTGCTTTGGTTTAAGTGAAATTGTTGGCCTCGGTGTGGGGTATATTTAATGGCCTGTGATGTACAGGAGGTCAGACTAGATTATCTAATAGACCCTTCGGGCCTTAAACTCTATGAAATTCTCTCTCTCTCACCTTCAATGTGCAGTGTCTCTCTCTCTCTCTCTCTCCACACAAAGAGGAGAATATTTGCATTATCATACTGAAGTATTTTGGAGTTTTCTTTCGGTCTTGCACTCTCTCTGGGAAGGTACTTAGGAGTCAGCTAAATTCATGATCCAATTCATGATAATTTGCTTTCCTTTTATTAATTTTTCTTTGGCTCTCTGATACCAGGATGATGGATGAGCCATAAGAACTGAATAGAATAGAAGATAGTTGAATAGAAAAGAAGAAAGGAAAATAGAATTGAGTATAATTGACCAAATATGAGTCCTGATTCTCCACTCACTTCCACCAAACGTAGGCGGGTTAGAAAGGTTTATTCTTTGAGAGTAAAACTTGTGGGGTACAAAGGAATAAACAAACCATAATTTATTGAGATTGCTAATCTGGCTGCATTCTTTCTATACCTCCAGGAATTACCCTGTCTCGTATAGAAATGGAGAATCGCACTGTGGTGTCAGAATTCATTTTGTTAGGGATACCCAACACCGAAGGCAAGGAGACCATCCTTTTCATCAGCTTCTTAGCTTTCTACCTCTGCACCCTGCTGGGCAACTTGCTCATTTTATCAGCCATCCTCGTGTGACTCCTGCCTGCACACCCTCATGTACTTCATCCTCTGCAATCTCTCTGTGGTGGACATTGGATTCGCCTCCATCAGCATCCCAAAATTGCTGGTCAGTCTCTGGGCCAAGAGTAGAACCATCTCGCTGTGAGGGTGCATGTCCCAGGTCGTCTTCTACCAGTTCCTAGGCTGCACCGAGTGCCTGCTCTGCACCATCATGGCCTTTGACAGGTACGTGGCCATCTGCCACCCGCTGCGCTTCCTGATCATCATGAACTGGAGGGTGTGCGCCATCCTGGCCGCTGGCACCTGGGTCAGCAGCTCCTTCCACGCCACCATTCTCAGCAGCCTGACCTTCACACTGCCCTACTGCGGGCCCAATGTGGTGGACTATTTCTTCTGTGACATCTTCCCCATGGTGAAGCTGACCTGTGCGGACACGTACGTCATCGAGACCGTGAGCTTCACCAATATTGGCATGGTGCCCATGACCTGCTTCCTCCTCATCTTCATGTCCTACATCAGGATTGCTGACTCCATAGTGAGAATGCACAGTGCTGAGCGCCGTCGGAAAGCGGTTTCCACTTGTGCATCGCACCTGACAGTGGTATGCTTCTTCTTTGGGCCCTGTGCCCTCCTCTACACCCAGCCGTCCCTGAGTAATGTGCTGGCTACCCCCACTCAGATCTTTTGTAACGTGGTCACCCCAATGCTGAATCTAGCCATCTACACGCTGAGGAATAAGGAAGTCAAGGCAGCATTCAGGAAAATGAAAGGGGGCTAATCCCAGTCCTGCAAAACTTGCTAGCTGAAATGGAATGTCTTCCAATGGTCAATGGATTTATGCCAGGGTTAGGTTAGAATTAGGAAGAAGGCCAGTGGAGTTACTCCAGGGTTAGAGTTAGATTAATAGATTATAGGGCCAAAAGGGACCACTGTGATCATCTGGGTCAGACCAATGGTCCATCTAGCCCAGTATCCGGTCTTCCAGCAGTGTCCCCTAGAACATGTCTTTTAGAAAAACATAATTCTTGATATTAAAATTGTCCTCGATGGAGACTCCATTAAACCATTCAGACAAATTACCAAGGATCAAATGACTCTCTTTATTGAAAATGTATGTGGTATATCCAGTCTGAATTTGTCTACCTTCAACTTCCAGCTATTGGATCATGTTAGAACATTCTCTGGTAGGCTGAAGAGCCCATTATTAAGTATCTGTTCCCCATGTAGATACTTACAGGCGGTACTCAAGTTACCCCTTGACCGGCTTTTTGTTAAGGTAAATAGCTCGAACTCTAAGTCTATGGCTATAACACAGGTTTTTTAATCCTTCAGTTATTCGCATGGTTCTTCTCTGAATCCTCTCCAATTTAGAAGCACACTTCCTGAACTGTGAACCCAAGAACTGGATAGAGTAAACCATCAGCAGTGGCATCAGTGCCAAATCTAGAGGTAAAAGACACTTTCTGCTCCTACTCGAGATTCCTCCTCTCTGCACTAGGATTGCATTAGTTATTTTGGCCACAGCGTCTCACTGTGAGCTTAGGTTCAGCTTATTTTCCACCACGACTGCCCAAACTTTTTCAGAGTCAATGCTTCCCAGGATACAGTCCCCCATCCCATAAGCATGGCCTAGATTCTTTGCTCCCAGATGTATATGTTGACATTTCGCCATATTAAAATACACATTGTTTGCAGACTGGTGAGGAGGTCGGTGGGGTTATTCCAGGTTTAAGATTAGGTTTAGGATGGAAGTCAATGGAGTTTTCCAGGGCTAATGAGGAGGACATGGGTGTTTTCCTAGGAGTAGGGAAAAGCTCAAAGGAATGATGCTCTTACTGAGGTTGGGCTGAGGGCAGTTAGGTTATGCTAGGGGTCAGGTTACACATGAAATCAATAAAATTACCCAGGCTTTGGGTGAGGCAGGAAGTGAATATATTTATGCCAGGGTTAGTATTAGAGCTTGGCAGGAAGTTAGACAAGTGACTTAATCTCCTTGGGGCTCAGTTCCCCAGCTGAGGCATTGAGGTACAAATCACTTTTTTCTCCCACCCATTTCTCCTGTAAGCTCTTTGGGGCAGGGTCTGTCTCTCACCGGTGCGGGTGCAGTGCCCAGTACCCTCTAATGGCCTTCCACCAAAACAAAAATAATAATAAATAATAATAATAATATTTTGGTGAATTGTCATCAACTCTTATGAAGTGAAGTTTACCTATAATAAAAAAAAATAAAAAAGGAAAAGAACCCGAGGCGATATTGTGAGCCATGTTGCTTCTCCTTTTCCCTGCAGGACAGTCCACACTATCACAACATCCCGGCATTGAAAACAGCCCTGACTGAGGGAGGAGCGCCCCTCCTGAATTGTCTGCACCACCCCCTGCACTGCAGCTCCCCTTTGCACGGCCGGGGTCAGCCTGAATTTTCTCTGTTGTGTCTTTGTCATTCTCCAGGAAACCAATTTCCAAAGAGCCACAAACCCAGAAGAGGGCGACTGAGCAAAGAGAACTTGGAATGGAAGAGAGGTGCACAGCTGTGGACATTGACTTTTAAAAGGTCTGTAACTTCTGATGGACAATGGGAAAGCTGCATTGACCTGCAGGCGCTGGGCACTGGATGGCTGTAGAGGGAGGAGGAGGGAGAGCAAGTGGCTGTAGTGTTTAGTAACTGAGAACTGTATCAGCTCAACACACCTACATTTAAAGAGCCCATGGGGATTATTTGTAAAGCATTATCTTGTGGCTAAGACAAAGGAGTGGGACACAGAAGATCTGGGTTCAAGTACAGGTTCTGTGGAAGATTCCCTATTTAACCTTGAGTAACTCACTGAATTGCTTTGTGCCTCAGTTTCCCCATCTGTTAAACAGGGATCATTAAATCCTTTGTCTCTCTCATCCATTAAATGTGTATCCATTTCAGACAGTGACAGTCTCTTACTATATGTCCACGCAACACCCAGCAGAAAGGGGCCCACGTCTGAGTTCCAGTCTGTAGGTGCTATCAAAATACCAATGATAAGAATCAGAGGCGACCCAGGGTGGGTGCAGGAGGTGTCAGGTGACGGTGCAGATTTCTGCCAGGGTTTGCTGGCCAGGCCCCTTCCCTGTCCAGCTGCTCCTGGAGCAGGCTGCAAACTGCGGCCATGGGGAGATGGAGAAGCGAAGACTTTGCTGTGGGAGCTGCAGGGAAGGGCAGCTGACAGCAGAGCGTGTGTGTGTCTTTGAACCGTGCCCTCTGCCCACCATCAGCAGGTCCCAGCCGCCTCTGATAGGAACAGTGAGAATACAAGTAAAAAGAGTAAAATGCCGCACGGCCCTGCTGTTCATGGCAATGACACATGGGACTCAGCTGGTGCCAGCCAAGAG
>VOCO01025962.1:0-10005 GCA_007922225.1 Emydura subglobosa
ATTAACACTTCTCCACATAAAGAAAATAAGGCTAGGTCAAAGATTTTTTGTCAAAATGCTTTTTCAACATAAAATTGGGTTTTAGACGAAATGAAGTCAAAGTTCTGATGTCATGTTGCAGAAGCAGTGCTAGGCTAGAAGGTAGCTTCCTTTTGCTACTTGGATATTTTTTAAGAGCTACTTTGTTTCTGCTGTTTGCTTGCTTAGAAGAGATGAAATTAAGAGGCTGACCTAAATGTTAGTATTTTAGCCCAGAAAGTGTTTTTTTTTTAAAGTATTATAATTTTAATGAAGGTAGCAGACACCTTTCTAATGGGTTGGGTTGGATTTAAATACTTATGGCTAACACCTTCATGGGATGGTAGCATTTTTAATATATGAAAATGCAATTATCATACTAATAGATATATATAGTAGGAAACAAGGTTACTTCCCAGTAACTGATGTTCTTCGAGATGTGTTGCTCATGTCCATTCCACTGTAGGTGTGTGAATGCCTCCATGCACGGTTACCCGGAACCTTTTTCCCCTTAGCAGATCCTGTAGGGCCAGCTTCAACCCCCCCTGGAGCCCCGTGCATATGCCGCTGTATATGAGGCGCTACCAGCCCTATGCCCACTCAGTCCCTTCTTTCTGCCAACTCTGGCAGCAGGGACAGGGGTGGGTCATGGAATGGACATGAGCAACACATCTCAAAGAACATCAGTTACTGGGAAGTAACCTTGTTTTCTTCTTTGAGTGCTTGCTCATATCCATTCCACTATAGATGACTAACAAGCAGTACCTTTGAAGGTGGGTCAGAGTTACCGGTGAGCTGCCCTCAGCACCGCTCTGTCGAATCTCGTGTCCTCGCTGCCTGCTGGACAATGGCGTAGTGGAACATGAAGGTATTCACCAACAACCAGGTGGTGGCTTTGCAGATGTCCTGCAGGGGCACTCACTCCAGGAAGGCTGTAAATGAGGCTTGAGCTCTGGTTGAGTGCGCTGTGATGGTTCCCAGAAGTGGTACCCTCGCCTGTTTGTAGCAGAACTTTATGCACGATGTAATCCATGAGGAGATGCGCTGGGTGGAGATAGATGATCCTTTCATCCGGTCAGCCACTGTGACAAAGAGCTGCATTGATTTTTGGAATGGCTTTGTACGCTCGATGTAGAAGGCCAGGGCTCATCTCATGTCTAGCGAATGCCATCTCCACTCCTTCTCTGAACCGTGCGGTTTAGGAAAAAACACAGGGAGAAAAATATCTTGATTACAATGAAATTGGGAAACCACCTTGGGAAGGAAGGCTGGATGTGGCCTCAACTGTACCTTATCCTTATAGAATACTGTATAAGGGAGCTCCGAGGTCAAGGCCTAATCTCGGAGACCCTCCTGGCTGAGGTAATGGCCCTCAGGAAGACTACCTTCCATGAAAGCATGAGCAGAGGGCATGAAGCCATGGGTTCAAAGGGGGGCCCCCATGAGTCTTGAGAGGACCAGGTTGAGATCCCAGGGAGGCACCGGGTCATGGACCTGCAGATAAAGCCTCTCCACCCCCTTGAGGAACCTGACCGACATGGGATAGGAGAACAGCGATCTCCCCTCTAGCAGCTGATGGAAGGCCGAAATGGTCGCCAGGTGAACCTTCAGCAAGGCCAGTGCCACACCCTGGAGCTTTAGCTGGACCAGGTACTCCAGGATCACTTGTATAGGTGAGAGGCTGGGCGGAATACCCCGGGACTCCGCCCAACAGGTAAACCGTCTCCACTTAGCCCGATACACAACCTGTGTAGAAGGCTTCCTTCTGCCAAGCAGGACTTGTTGGACTTGGACTGAGCAGGCTTTTTCTCCCATCATCAGCCACAGAGCCACCAGGCCGTGAGGTGCAGGAAGTCCAGGTCCGGGTGCAACAGGCAACCGTGGTCCTGGGATAGAAGTTCGTGCCGCCTCGGGAGCTCCAGGGGTGGGGTTATCAAAATGTCCAGCAGCATGCTGAACTAGTGCTGTCTCGGCCAGGCCGTAGTGATGAGTATAAACTTTGCCCTGTCTCTCTTTATTTTCAGCAGGACTTTGGGTAGGAGCGGAATGGGTGGAAACGCATATATGAGGGTCCCCATCCAGTCCATGAGGAACGCGTTGGAAATTGACCCAGTCTCGCGACCCCACAGCGAGCAGAACCTCAGACACTTCGTGTTCCAGGCTGATGTGAATAGGTCCAGTTGGGGAACGCCCCACTTCTGGAAGATCATAGCCACCACCTCTGGATGCAACGATCAGTCATAGCGGGGTAGAAATGACTTGCTGAGGTGATCTGCCTCATCGATCCTCGCTCCTGGGAGGTGAGAGGCAGTCAGGTGGAAATCGTGCCTCACGGCAAAGTCCCACAAATGGATAATTTCCTCGCAGAGGGCTGAGGAGCATGCTCCCCGTGCCTGTTTATATAAAACATGGCTGCGGTGTTGTCCATCAGCACCTGCACCACTCTGCCTGTCAGGAATCGGAGGAACACCTTGCACGCTAGGCGAATGGCCCTCAGCTCCTTCATGTTGATGTGCAGGCGCCTCTCCTCCCCCGACCAGAGCCCCTGAGTGCCTTGGTTGGCACTGATGTGGGCTCCCCATCCTACATCCAAAGCGTTGGAAATTAGGGTGACTGACGGGACCAGTTCCCTGAATGGAATGCCCTTCATCACTGCCATAGGAGTCCGCCACCAGTTTAGGGAGGCTAGGACGGGCAGGGGAACTGTGACCACCTGGTCCAATGGGTGTCTGCTCAGAACATATACCAAGGCCAACCATGCCTGAAGTGGTCTGAGACTCAGGCAAGCTAGTTTCACTATGTATGTGCAGGCTGCCATGTGGCCTTACAGCTGTAGGCAGTGTCTGTCTGTTGTCGTGGGGTATCGGTGCAGCTAGGAGATGATAGAGACCATTGCCTCGAAATGTGGCTGAGGAAGGAAGGCTTAATCCTGGGAAGCATCCACGATAGCCTCAGTGAACTCTATTAATTGCACTGGGGTTAGTGTTGACTTCTGTTCGTTTATGAGTAGTCCCAGCCTGCTGCACGAGGAGCAAGTGAGGGTCTTGCTTTCCTGCACTTGGGACCTAGACCTGCCCCTGATCAGCCAATCATCTAGGTAAGGAAAAATGTGCACATCCTTTCGTCTCAGGTGGGCAGCCACTACCGCCATGCACTTGGTAAACACCCTTGGAGCCGAAGATAGGCAAAAGGGCAGGGCTGTAAACTGGTAGTGGGAGCCAGCCACCATGAAATGGAGCAAACGCCTGTGGCTGGGGAGGATAGACACGTGAAAGTATGCATCCTTGAGGTTGAGGGCGGCATACCAGTCTCCTGGATCCAGGGAAGGGATTGTCACACTGGCTGGATTGGGGGGGCGGGGGGAGTCATTTATTGTATTGTTTAACATCAATATGTCAAAATCATAATAATTCATATGAGATATGCCATGTCAGGTACTGTTAGAAAGGCTATAATGTGCTAAGTAAGATGATGATGTTTATGTTCATGTGTTATATGTGTAATGGAAGTTATGGATATGTTATATATATCTGTATTTCACATTATGCTGTCTGGGCCACACCCCAGATAGGATGGCTACAGCAATAGCCTGCTTAATAGCCCATTAATAAATTCACAGGTACAAGAAGCCCAAGGGGAGAAGCCAGGGATGTACCTGATGAGTCACCAGGACTTACTCACGTGACTCTGGACTCCATTTTGGTTCCTGTGAAATTCTACAAGCAGCATGGCACAGACCAAAGGACATAAAAGGCAGCTGCCTGGGATCCATTTTGTCTTTCAGTCATCACCCACCTCTGGATCAACTCATCTATTGAAGCTGTAAAACAAAGAACTGAGACCCATCCAGGTACTGGATGTAAACCAGAGGAACTATACAAGCCTGAAAACTCCACAGTTCTTTTAGAAACTGATATATATGGACTTTCAAATCATTTGTATGTATTTGATTGCTTTAATCCTTTAACATTTATCTTATAGTTTGTTTCTTTATTTTTATATTAAACCTTTAGTTTTATTTACTAAAGGATTGGCTGGCAGTGTGGTATTTTGGGTAAGATCTAAACTTATACTGGTCTGGTGATGTGGCTGACCCTTTGGGGTCAGGAGAAATCTTTTTGGTAAAGGGCATAGAGTTTAAATAACTGGTCTCTTTACTGGACCTAGTGGCTGATTGGGAGCCGGAGACTGAAATGCAGTAAAGGGGGCTTTGTATATTTTTATTTTGGTTTCTTGATAACCAGTGTGGGGAATCAGAAGCACTGTTTGTGGCTGGTTGGGAAGTCTGGGAGTGCTTGATAACCAGTGCTGGGAGAATCTGCTCTCCTTTTGCAGCCTGCCCTGACCTTGGCATTTTCAGGTGGCTACCCTAGGCACGGATGGGTCACAGGGATTATGCAGACTAGGGAGACCATTCGAAACCTGAGTCGTTTGACATATTTGTTTAGACGACGCAGGTCTAATTTGGATCTCAGAACCCCCTTCACTTTGAGGATGAGGAAGTACCTCAAATAAAACCTCTTCCCCCTTCTGTCTTGAGGAACCATTTCCACCGCTCCCATGTTGAGGAGTGTGTCCACCTCCTGTAAGAGGAGTTGCTCACGAAAGGGGTCCCTGAAGATGGACGGAGGGGGAAGGTTTTTTGGGGGGGTAGATGTAAACTGTAAGGTGTAGCCCCCCGAGACTATCCCAAGGTCCCAACGGTCCGAAGTGATTTTTGCCCATTCGGGATAGAAGGCCCTTAATTTGTTTAGGAAGGGGCAGGGCGGATCCAGGAGAGCAGCTGGGGCACCACCCTCAGGCTCACCATCAAAATTGGCTTCTTTGGTTACCCGACCTCCTGGGGGGCCCCTGCTGTGGAGCTGAGGATGAGCTGGGGGCTGATTTCTTCTTCTGAACCCCCTATTCCTATCTCTTTTCCTATAGGATTGAAAAGGCGTGGGCAGAGGCCTTGGCTGCTGCTGTGCCTGGGGCCGTGACTGATGCCTGGAAAACTGGGGCATGTAAAGGCCCAGGGAGCTAAGTGTGGCCCTGAAGTCTTTCAGACCGTGCAGCTTCGCATCGGTCTGATCCGAGAGTAGGGCCGACCCATCAAAGGGGAGATCCTGAATAGCCTGCTGCACCTCCTAGGACAGGCCTGAGGATTGCAGCCACGAGCACCTTCTCATACAGATGGTGGTGGCTATGGCCCTGCCCGCTGAGCCAGCAGCGTCACAGGATGGTTCCTTCCTCCACAATAGCACTAAAGTCTGCAGGCTTGTCCTCGGGAAGGGCCTCAGCGAACCGCCTGAGGGAGTCCCACAGACTGAAATTATATCTGCCCAGGAGGGCCTGATGGCTGGCAATCCTGAAATGCAGGCTTGCAGTGGAATAAATCTTCCTCCCAAACGAGTCCAGCTTCGTACTGTCCTTTTCTTGGGAGTGGACCCTGGCTGACCTTGCCTGTCTCTCTGGTTAGCCACGTCTACCACCAGGGTTCCCGGGATGGGGTGTGTGAACAAATACTCAAACCCTCCGGCTAGGACGTAATATTTCTTCTCGCCCACCTTTGATGTAGGGGTGACCGAGGAAGGGGTTTGCCACAGGGCCTTTATAATCTTAAGGACCCTTTCGTGGAATGGGAGGACCACTCTCGCTGGGGCAGCTGCCACCAGCACATTAAAGAGTCTGTCTTCAGCCTCTTCTAACTCCTTCACCTCCAGCCCCAAGTTGGAGGCCACTCTCTTGAGCAGCTCCTGGTGCGCCCTGAAATCCTCCAGTGGCACCAAGTGGTCCCAGGAGACTGCCTCATCAGGTAAGGAGGAAGAGGACTGCAAAGGTGCAGCTTGCAGGTGCGCCCCCTCCTGGCGAAGGGTTGTGCCCACTGAGGTTCCCTCCAGGGGGTCCGACTCCTCGTCTGAGTGGTGGCGGCTATGGGCCTTCTCTTGTGCCGGAGGCACGGATTGCACCCCCGATGACATAATGGATTGGGGCCCTGGCCCCACCTGGATACCCCCATGGGGCCCAATAAGGCCATTGTTGCAGCCATTGTCCCTGGGGCCAACCCAGGGCTGACTGCACCACAGACTGTGAGGCTTTGTGGGGATGTCGGCCTGCCCAACGATTGTCCCCCCTGGGAGACCCTGAGTCATTGTCATGGTCCGAGGCCCTTGACCAGCGATGCCGTGTTCGTCCTCAGTCCCAGGCACCCTTCTTTGCAGAGGACCGCCCTCTTGACGCCTCCGACCTGGAGGACGATGAGGACTGCCTCTGTCACCGCGAGCGGTGCTGACGAGTGGGGGTGCACTCCGAAGAGCTAGAGCTAGAGGAACGTTGTCTTGGTACTCATGATTTCCATTGCCGCTTGCCTTGCAGTCCTGCAGACACCTTTGGTAACCGAGGTCGGCACTGCCCCGAACTCCTTGGTGCCAAGCTGGACTCTGGCGACCAGGTTCCACGCTGCCTTCGTGTGGGCGAACTCATCAGTGCCGGGTCCTCTGATGGCAACCAGGTTCTGCACCGTCTAGATACAGGCAAACTCCTTGATGCCAGGGATCTGGAACAGGAGCTGTCCAAGCACTGCCTGGCAGACCTTGACCGGTGCCGCCTTCTGGCATGCGCTACCTCCGGTGCTGTGGAGCAACATCGGCACTGAAAGAGACTCCATGTCCCATGCCGGGACCTGGAGCGACTATTGGGTGAGCGGCTCTGCTGTACCCTTGGAGGCTGTCCGGCAGGAGATCTTCCTCCCTGTACCGGGGATCTTCACTGCCTTTCAGGGGGACCCAACATGGTACCGGCCCCTTCTCCCTCGGTGGAGACGGGGGCGGAAGTGGTGTAGGCAATGCCAACAAGGTTTTTGCCACCTGAAAAGCCTCCGGTGTCGACGGCATTGGCAGGGGCACTCTCCCACTCCCAGGAGTTGGGGGAGACTCCCTGACTGGAGATGCAGGCTCTGGAGAAGTCTTGATGGGTCGGGTCCGGTGCATCTCCGTACTTGACCCTGCCCGTACCATCAGCAAAGGGGAGTGTCTGTGCCGCTTCCTCTTCGGTGCCAGCGATGTTGCGCAGTGCTGAGTCGAGGGCGGTATGGACGGTGCACTCTGTACCGAGGTCACGCTCGTTACCGAGACGGAGCTGGTCGGCTTGGATGCCGGGCGGAGCGCTTCCTCCATCAACAGGGCTTTCAACCAGATTTTTCGGTCCTTTTGAGTCCTCAGTTTGAAAGTCCCGCAGATCTTGCACTTCTCTTTCCTGTGGGCTTCCCCCAAGCACTTAAGGCAGCTGTAATGGGGGTTTTTCAGTCTCTGCCAACTGAAAGATGTCATGCTACAGGGGTCAGAATAGCCAAGCAAGGAACTGAAGCTATGCTAGGCCTGTAGGACGATGGTCAAGCAACTCAAATTGTACTGAGACTCCAACACAGACCATTCAGCTTAACTTCTGTACCCGGAAAGATAATGGAGCAAATAATTAAGCAATCAATTTGCAAACGTCTAGCAGATAATAAGATAATAAGTAACAGTCAGCATGGATTTGTCAAGAACAAATCATGTCAAACCAACCTGATAGCTTTCTTTGACAGGGTAACAAGCCTTTTGCATAGGGGGGAGGTGGTAGATGTGGTATACATTGACTTCAGTAAGGCTTCTGATACTGTCCCACATGACCTTTTCTTAAACAAACTAGGGAAATACAACCTAGATGGAGCTACTATAAGTTGGGTGCAAAACTGGTTGGAAAACTGTTCCCAGAGAGTAGTTATTAATGGTTCACAGTCATGCTGGAAGGGCATAATGAATGAGATTCTGCAGGGATCAGTTCTACATCTGGTTCTGTTCAATATTTTCATCAATGAATTAGATAATGGCATAGAGGGTACACTTATTAAGTTTGCAGATCATAACAAGTGGGGAGGGGTTGCAATGCTTTGAAGGATAGGATTATAATTCAGGATGATCTGGACAAACTGGAGAATTGGTCTGAGGTAAATAGGATGAAATTCAATAAGGACATTTGCAAAGTACTCCACTTAGAAAGGAACAATCAGTTACATTTGTACAAAATGGGAAATGACTGCCTAGGAAGAGTACGGCGGAAAGGTCATAGTGGACCACAAGCCAAATATGAGTCTACAGTGTAATGCTGTTGTAAAAGAGTGAGCATGATTCTGGGATGTATTAGCAGGAGTGTTGTAAGTAAGAAACAAGTAGTAATTCTTCTGCTCTACGCAGTGCTGATTAGGCCTCAACTGGAGTAGTGTGTCAAGTTCTGGGCGCCACATTTCAGGAAAGATGGGGACAAGCTGGAGAAAGGCCAGAGAAGAGCAACAAAAATGATTAAAGGTCTAGAAAACATGACCAATGAGGCAAGACTAAAAGAATTGGGTTTGTTTAGCCTGGAGAAGAGAAGACTAAGAGGGGACATGATCTTAGAATCATAGAATATTAGAGTTGGAAGGGACCTCAGGAGGTCATCTAGTCCAACCCTCTGCTCAAAGCAGGACTAACCTCAGCTAAATCCTCTCAGCCAGGGCTTTGTCAAGCCACACTTTAAAAGCCTCTAAGGAGGGAGATTCCACCACCTCCCTACGTAATCCAGTCCAGTGCTTCACCACCCTTCTAGTGAAAAACTTTCCTAATATCCAACCTAGACCTCCCCCACCGCAACTTGAGACCATTGCTCCTAGTTCTGCCATCTACTACCATTGAGAACAGCCTAGCTCCATCCTCCCTGGAACCCCCTTTCAGGTAGTTAAAGGCTGCTATCAAATCCCTCCTCATTCTTCTTTTTTGCAGACTAAACTAAACTAAACCCTCAGCCTCTCCTCAGAAGTCTTGTGCTTCAGCCCCCTAATCGTTTTTGTTGCCCTCCCATGGACTCTCTCCAACTTCTCCACATCCTTTTTGTAGCGGGGGGCCCAAAACTGGACACAACGCTCCAAATGCGGCCTCACCAATGCCGAATAGAGGGGAATAATCACTTCCCGTGATCTGCTGGCAATGCTCCTCCTAATGCAGCCCAATATGCTATTAGCCTTCTTGGCAACCAGGGCACACTGCTGACTCCTATCCAGCTTCTTATCCGCTGTAATCCCCAGGTCCTTTTCTGCAGAACTGCTGCCTAGCTCGTCGGTCCCCAATCTGTAGTTGTGCATGGGATTCTTCTGTCCTAAGTGGAGGACTCTGCACTTGTCCTTGTTGAACCTCATCAGATTTCTTTTGGCCCAATCGCCCAATTTGTCTAGGTCACTCTGTAGTGTTCTGAAGTTCGTGAAGCGAGCAGCAGACAATCACTGAGCTGCATGACACTCCAGTTGCCAGAATAACTGGAGCATCAGGCAGATGTAGTGCCAAAAATAGCTGCTGCCGGGGGTGTATTCCTCTGAGTAAGAGGAGATAGTTGCTGATTCCTTAGCTTGGCGGCAGTGAGTCTGCTGTCTGGGAGACATCGGCCAATGCAACCGTCATAAGATGGGAGGGTGCACTGAGACAGTGGCATACTATAGATCTCTGGAGCCAATGCTTGCATATGCATCCCCCCTCGGTGGCAGCAGCAGGCAAAGTAACAGAGCTCTGTGGAGATGTCTGCGGGCCTGTTTCCTGCTCTCCTCCAAGCTCCCCCTCCCCCCCCCCCACCGTTGTGGGGGTGGCAGGTGCAGGCTGGGAGCAGGAATAAGAGGGAAAGTTGTCCTTGGGTCACCCAGAGGTAGAGAGGGGGCTCTGACGGGCTCTGTCCTGGAGCCCCTGGGTTGGCTGCCTGGTCCGTACACGGCCGGGGTCCCCGCAGCTCCCTGGTGTCCTTGCCCCCGAAGCAAGAGCCCTCGGTCACCGCAGTACCACTGCACTTTCTGTCCTGTCTCTGGTACACAGGATGCCCGATGGCATGTGTGTCACAATCTCATACCTCACACCTTCCACAGCCTCTGGTCCAAAGGTAACAAATTTGGGTGGATCGCATCTCACTCCACTGGTTTTTGAGCAGGCACTCTTCCTGCTTCTGGTATAC
>VOCO01025988.1:0-11421 GCA_007922225.1 Emydura subglobosa
GGTAGTAGATGTGGTTGAGCAGCCACGATCAGATTTAACAGATGTACCTCTTTTTAATCCAGATCAGATTTTATTTACAGATGGCTCCTCATTTGTGCGGGAGGGTCACCGATATACCGGAGCAGCAGTGACCTCCCTATTCGTAGTGCTGTGGGCGGAACCACTACCAGTGTCACTCAGCGCCCAGGCTGCAGAGATAGTAGTACTAGCTAAGGCGTGAGTTAAGCAAGGATTTAGCTGTCAATATTTATACTGACTCTAAATATGCCTTTGGAATTTGCCATGCTGTAGGAGCCTTATGGAAGCAGCGAGGGTTTCTCACTTCTACAGGGAGTAAAATTGCTAATGCCAAACAGGTTGAAGACTTGCTGAATGCCATTATGTTACCCAGAGAAATTGCAGTCATGCACTGTGCAGTTCACACCAATGCTACGGATGACATCAGCCTGTGGAATAGACAAGCCGACTACGCAGCCAAGGAAGCAGCTCTACAGCCACTGCCCCTGAGTGTGTCTGCTCCAGTGTTCGTGCCAGGAGTACAAGAGAAGGAAATATCAAATGCCATAACTGCAGAAGAGAAAGCCCGGTGGGTAAGGCTTTATGAGGCAGTGGAAAAGGAGGGATTATGGTGGACTCCCCAAGGTAAGCCCATTTTACCTTTTCTTTTGTTAAGACCCATGTGCCAGAAGATTCATAGCCAGGGGCACTATGGGGCGGCAGCCATCGCAGATACCATCCTGCGTACATGGTTTGCTCCTGGAGTCCATCAGGTAGCAAAAAGGGTAACCCAATCCTGCCCCACTTGCCAAGCTTTTAATGCAGTATCCCGGAAAGATCTAAAAGAAGGTGCCCAGCCATGGACAGTTTTACCATTTGAAAACTTGTAATTGGATTTTATTTCCTTGCCAGCCTGTCAAGGTTACAAATATGTGCTGGTGATTGTTGATCAGTTAACCCACTGGGTTGAAGCTACTCCTGCCAGAAGTGCAACTGCAACTGTTGTAAGAAATTTTTTGTTAAAGCAGATCATCCCTAGGTTCGGGCTCTCTCAAGTGGTTAACTCTGACCAAGGCAGTCATTTTACTGAAGAAACCCTGAACGAGGTGTATGCAACTTTTGGAATTACCAGAAAACTACACACCCCATACCATCCACAAAGTTCGGGACAGGTGGAAAGGGTAAACCGGGAAATAAAAACCCTATTGGGTAAACTTTGCCGTGAAACACAATTAAAGTGGCCTCAGGTCCTACCTATTGTTTTGTTTCAATTAAGAAATAGGCCAAGGAAAGATATTGGTCTTAGCCCATATGAAATGTTGTTTGGACATCCCCCTGCACTGGCAAAACAATTTCAGTTTCTTACTAGAACTCTTATGGGAGGGGATCACCAATTATATGAGTATGTGAAATCCTTGCATAAGCGTTTTTTTTTACTCCCCAAGAAAGCAGTAGCTCTACTCCAGCCAGTTTCCCTGGATTGTGAGGTGCACCCTTACCAACCTGGTGACCGCGTGTGGATAAAGATTTCCAGACGTTCCAGTCCCCTAACGCCAGTTTGGGAAGGACCATTCCAGGTGCTGCTAACTACCCATACAGCAGTAAAGGTTGCAGAAAAGTCCTCCTGGATCCACCATTCCCAAGTGAAGCCAGCAGTATATGATGACAGTACCCCGGCTGTGGTACCACCTTTGAAGCTTACCTGACAGCCAGACTCTAATGCATGGACTATTGCTCTATTTACTGAACCAACCTAGAATGTGTTTATTGAGCTAAAATACTAATGAGTTTTTGTTTTGTTTGTATAATTACTGGGCTTATTATTGACATTTTATTTTTGTGCTGGAAAATAGGAAAAATGGTGAAAAGTCCAGGGTTTTGAGACCTTTGCCTCCCATCTGGTTTTCACCCTCTGTTATTTTTGGCGGTTTACAGGGCATGGGAGCTCCACCTCAGACTCCATCCCAGATACCCCTTATCAAACCCGGATCCATCCTTCCCATAACAATTGGTGGGTAGAAATAACTCGTACTGCTTTAAATTCCACTGCGTTTTGTATGATGGGGGGAGATAATGTGGAGTCATCTTTGACCACTTGTTTTATTGGGGTAGCCTGTAATTTTCCAATATTCATGCCTATACCCAATTAATCGACTACAACAATTCTACCTGGGTAGTGGGAGACCTACCCCGATGGGGATGCACTCTTAAGCCCCAGCCACACTGGACCAATGCCCATCGATTCACCTTTCAGTTACCTAATTTAACTTGAGCCCATGACTGTATTCAATTTGTTAATTGTACTAAGAAGTGTGTTAATGTAACCACTACTAAAGAATTAGAATGTAGTAGTGTTAGTTATAGTAGCTATTTTACCACTTCCCTTTATTTACTTAAGGGGGGTTTTTATGTTGTGGTTTAACTGCTTACACTTATGTTCCTGCCAACGCCACTGGGGGTCCCTGTGCTATAGGCAGAGTTACTTCTGCCTTGGCAGTGTTGCCCCCTAATCGTTTCTATCCCTCTCGCCTATGGTGTACCCTGCAGCAGTTGGGTCCTGATTGTGATAATTCAGTTAATTTGCTTTCTAAAGCTGAGGCCATTTCCCTAGCTACATCCTTAGTGGGTGTCCCTGGACTTACTGTTATTAATTACAAGGAAGTATCCAAGGTGGCATGTGCCTTAGCAAAGTCTATTAATTTAACCTCCACTTTGATTCAAGCCATGGCTGAGGATTTACAAGACGTTCGCCATGCCACCCTGCAAAATCGGCTTGCAATAGATTATCTTTTGTTACGTCATAATCATGGATGCCAAGAATTCCAAGGAATGTGTTGCTTTAATTTATCAGACCATAGTTCATTGATTGAGAAATGTCTAGCTGATCTCCACCATTTAGCAAAAAAAATCAAGCAGTCTGATGGTAAATTTGATTTGTGGGGTTGGTTAACTGCTTGGTTACCAGATATGCAATGGCTTAAGTCTTTGTTTTTTTATATTGTTTTGTTTGTTGTAATTTGTATTTTTGGATGTTGTTTTTTTCAATGCTTAGGTAATTTGCCCTTTGTGTGTTCTGCTTTTACCAGATTTGTTAAACCCAGCGCTCCTGCCCTGCAAATGTTGACTCAGGTTGACATTGTTGCGCTTAAACAAAGAGTGGATCAAGTTTTTTAGTGAGCCAAACTGGTGATACAGTATGGCTCAAAGGGGGGATTGAAAGAAAATAATTGGTTGCTTGACCACAGTTACTCCATTTTGTTGTTTTTAGTGTTCTGCTTTCGATTGGGGTCACCCTCCCGCTTCTTTTAGATATGTTTATGGTGCTTATCCCTGCCAAGGTTAGAGAGAAAGATTAGCTGAAGAAACAAGGAGTCAGTTATAATTTAGTTTTTGTTTTTTTCAGTCTTGGGACATAGTCTAGACAATGTTGATAGATAAGTTGAAACCTTTTGCCCTTGTTTTTATGTTATGCATATGTTTATAGTTAGAAGAAGTATAAAGTGTAACGTTAATAGTAATAATAATAATAATTTGAGTGTACCAATAAGCATTAAGAATTTATGCATATATAATTTCTTTGTTTGTGTTTGTATAAATATGCAAGAGAGCATGCCTTCGGGGTCTCACACTGACCACTTGTTGGGAAGTGTCCGACCTCTGCAGAAATAAAACTTGGAGACTGCCCAACTACCTGCGTGGATCTCTTTTCCTGGTGCAGGGCAAACGAACCTCATTTGGATATTTTTCCAACAATTCTGGTGTCAGAAGTGGGATTGCCTTGCAAACCGACCCTGAGTTCCTGCGCCAGCCAACGCCCCAGCCGGCAATAGGGTGAGTTCACCCAGAGGGCTTTTGGACGGGGTTTGGAACTCGAGGGAAGGCTGTAAAGCAGTTGAGACCCTTTGCAGTCTCACAGTCTCCAAGAGATTCAGGTACCTGTATGTTTTGTGTTGTGTCTGTCCGGTTTTCTTAGGAGATTCCGAAACGGGCATTGTCCTTGACAGTGGCCACGCGCTGGGCCTAAGGGCTATTAAGCACGGAAGTTCTGGGTGGCACAAGGGTTTTTGTGCATGGAATCTCCTCAGCTTTTTTATCTGTTTTGTTTAGGACCAATTATTGGGCCCCTCTCTGGTCTCTCTGGCAGACTTTGTTTTTCTTTTCCCGCAAAGAGACCATAGCTTATTCTATTCTGTCACTTTGTTTTTGCAAAATCCTCCGGAGGTGTGTTTTTTTTAAAGAGATAAGCGCATCCCCAATTGTTCTGTGCACAGGTCGTCCACGAGGTATGAACGGGAGAAATAAGTGCTAGTTTAAGTACTAGGATAAGGGCTCGGATCAGGTTCACTGACCTGTCCTTAAGAGGACAAAAGCCGAGGCTGTGTTGACACAGAGGGTGTGTGTGTGTGGAGTGATAGTGGTGGACGGGAAATGGGGCTCGGAGGAAGTAAAAAAATCCCCGAGGACAGTCCTTAGGGACGGTGTTAGCAGCATGGGCTGCGGGTAATTTACCGGTACTAAAAGGAATGAAGAAAACTCGAGTCCTAAAACTAAACACAGAATGGCAGAAATATTATTACAAGGATGCCCAAATTTGGCCCACCTATGGTACCTTTGATTATTGCAAGCTACAACAACTAAGACATAAGCTAGAAGAAAAAGCCCCGAGGCAGATGGATTATTGGTATTGCTGGGCACATCTCTCTACTGGAGCTTGCCCTGTAACGACAATGCCTGCAGTGAAGAGGGAAACTCTACCCCCTTATATTCCAAGCTCTTTGTTATTGAAAAGCCGACAGGAGGAACCACCTGAGCCTTTGTATCCCCTTTTACCCCCTAATGCCCCCCTACCAGCTATAGTTCAACCAACTCCGGCCTCACAAGATAGCAGACCTGCCGCAGGAGGGACAGCCACCCCCTCCCCTTTTGTCTCCGCTCCGCTTCAGGCAGAGGAGTGTAGAGACTTAGGCAAGGAAAGCGGCCGTGGGAGAAAGCGAGATTTAGATAAGGACGACAGCAGCTGCAGCAATATCAGTGAAGATGAAGCAGGGGGGGAAGAGAAGGCTGGGAGGAAAAAACGAAGCAGTAGAAGGAATGGTGACTCCCCTCCCCTGCCAAGCCCCGGCTATACCCGCACAGGATGCAAGTTCAGGGCTGAGAAATCTGGAGAGCACACCACCACCACCTCCACCGTTGCCCCATTGCGTCTGCAATATATACCCGATGGGCACACACAGCGCTCACTGAGGGTACACACCCCTTTTTCCCCTGGGGATCTGATTATTTGGCAAAAAACCACCCGCTCCTTTCGGCAAGACCCTGTTACAGTTATTAGAAAATTCCGGACTATTGTCCTAACACACAATCCGTCCTGGGCAGACATAAGACAATTAATGGAAGCCTTATTTACCGCTGACGAGCGGGCAACTATTGTGGATGAAACTATTAAGCTTGAAGGGGAGGACAATACAAACAATGCCAATTGGCCAAGGACAGACCCTGGGTGGGATTATAATGATAATGCCAACTGGAATTTATTTGTCCGTGCTCGGGAAACCTTGTTTAAAGCTATGGAGAAAGTAGGGCAGAAACCCATAAATTGGGAAAAATTCCATGAAATTGTTCAAGCCCCTGATGAAAACCCAGATGCCTTTTATGTGCGGCTTTGTGAAGGGGCAACTCGATATGCCCAGCTTAACCCTGATGATGCAAAGGATTGTAAGGCTATTGCTGCAGCATTTGTAAATCAGTCAGCTAATGATATACGGAATTATTTTTACAAATCTTGTCCAGGATGGAACGGAAAAAGCATGACAGAAATCAGGGGGATTGCCACATATGTGTTTGAAGGACGAAAGGTAAAGGAACAATTGAAAGAAGGGAAGAGAAAGCAGGATGAGCTCAAGATGTTAGCTGTGACCATGCAAAATGCAATGTTGACCCAGAGAGGGAGAGGAGGATATTTCCTTAGAGGCAGAGGCCGAGGCAGAGCAAGAGGAGAAAGGGGGGGGCAAGCTGCAAATACAAGAGAAACGCCAGTATGTTTTTGGTGCAAGCTGCCAGGACATTTTAAGCGAGATTGTCCAACTCGCCTAGCTTCGGAAGCTAATTCCTATGCCTATGCCATGCCAGCTCCATACAGCTCATCATACCAGCAAGGGGTACCCCCACCTCCTCCTCCACCTCCCTCTGGTGGGCAGCCAACTGTGCCTGACCAGGGATACTCTTATTCACAATGACGTTTAAAGGAAAACCTTGAGCTTCAGGATGCTGAAAGTGCATGTGATGATAATTTGTGTTGTTTAAATATACCTGTGTGTTATAAAAAGGGGGGAGAACCATATGTAACCATAACTGTGGGGAATGTAAATTATGAATGTTTAATTGATACAGGGGCAACAAAGTCAGTTCTGGCGGTAGATGCAAATGTAGCAGGGTACAAACTTGATGGGAATGAAGCTATAGTGGGGGTGGGGGGAACAGTTATGCAAGTTCCTAAGACTGCGCCAGCATTAGTTACTGTGGGACCTTTAATTGTGGAACATCAGTTTTTGTTGACCGATTCCTCTCCAGTTAATTGGTTGGGGAGGGATTTGCTGTGTAAACTGAAGGCCACTTTGCATTGTGATTCCTCTGGTGCTGTGAAATTAGATATGCCCCTAGACGAGTTGGAGAATTTTGTGATGGTATGTAGTGCTGGAATCAGGAAACTAACTTTGCCTAAAGAATTACAGAGCCTGCCTGATTCCCTGTGGGGATGGAATACTACTGATGTTGGACTCCTTCGATCAGCACTGCCAGTAACTATACAGGTAAAACCTGAACCCCCACCTGCTGTGGCTCAGTACCCAATTTCTAGAGAGGCAGAGAAAGGCTTGGAGCCCTTAATTGATGCTTACCTGGAACAAGGAATTTTAAGGCCTTGTATTTCACCTTGTAACACTCCGATTTTTCCAGTTAAAAAACCTAAGCTAGATGACCAAGGAAATCCTGTGTACAGATTTGTTCAGGACTTAAGAGCAATAAATGCCTGTCATTCCACGACATGCAGTCGTGCCCAATCCTGCCACCATCGTGACTGCTGTCCCTGTCAAGTCATGTTGTTATTTTGCAGACCCTGGATTCCTGCTTTTGGGGAACTTGTGAGTTAACTAAAGCCTCTGTCCCAGAGCCTAAGCTAATGCATGTGTTAAGTGAAGCTCCAGCCTTGGGACTCCCTGATTACAGAAAGACGATTGCAATTGTTTGTGCACGAACGAGGGGGGGTGGCCTCCGGAATCCTAACCCAGAGTTTCGGCTCCAGGAGACAACCGGTAGCTTATTACTCTGCCCAGCTAGATCCAGTAGCCAAAGGAGCTGTGGGTTGTTTAAGAGCTGTTGCAGCCACGGCTGAGATGATTACCAAGAGTAAAGATCTTGTGTTGGGCTATCCTTTGACTGTATTTGTGCCTCATGAGGTGGAAGCCCTTATGACACGAGAGAAGACCCAAGTATTCTCCCACCAACGAATTGCCCAGTATGAAGTGATTTTACTGGCAGCAGAAAACATCACCCTTCAAAGGTGTTCCATATTAAATCCAGCAACACTATTACCAGAACCTGACCTGATAGAAGAGCCCCATGATTGCTGCAAGGTAGTAGATGTGGTTGAGCAGCCACGATCAGATTTAACAGATGTACCTCTTTTTAATCCAGATCAGATTTTATTTACAGATGGCTCCTCATTTGTGCGGGAGGGTCACCGATATACCGGAGCAGCAGTGACCTCCCTATTCGTAGTGCTGTGGGCGGAACCACTACCAGTGTCACTCAGCGCCCAGGCTGCAGAGATAGTAGTACTAGCTAAGGCGTGAGTTAAGCAAGGATTTAGCTGTCAATATTTATACTGACTCTAAATATGCCTTTGGAATTTGCCATGCTGTAGGAGCCTTATGGAAGCAGCGAGGGTTTCTCACTTCTACAGGGAGTAAAATTGCTAATGCCAAACAGGTTGAAGACTTGCTGAATGCCATTATGTTACCCAGAGAAATTGCAGTCATGCACTGTGCAGTTCACACCAATGCTACGGATGACATCAGCCTGTGGAATAGACAAGCCGACTACGCAGCCAAGGAAGCAGCTCTACAGCCACTGCCCCTGAGTGTGTCTGCTCCAGTGTTCGTGCCAGGAGTACAAGAGAAGGAAATATCAAATGCCATAACTGCAGAAGAGAAAGCCCGGTGGGTAAGGCTTTATGAGGCAGTGGAAAAGGAGGGATTATGGTGGACTCCCCAAGGTAAGCCCATTTTACCTTTTCTTTTGTTAAGACCCATGTGCCAGAAGATTCATAGCCAGGGGCACTATGGGGCGGCAGCCATCGCAGATACCATCCTGCGTACATGGTTTGCTCCTGGAGTCCATCAGGTAGCAAAAAGGGTAACCCAATCCTGCCCCACTTGCCAAGCTTTTAATGCAGTATCCCGGAAAGATCTAAAAGAAGGTGCCCAGCCATGGACAGTTTTACCATTTGAAAACTTGTAATTGGATTTTATTTCCTTGCCAGCCTGTCAAGGTTACAAATATGTGCTGGTGATTGTTGATCAGTTAACCCACTGGGTTGAAGCTACTCCTGCCAGAAGTGCAACTGCAACTGTTGTAAGAAATTTTTTGTTAAAGCAGATCATCCCTAGGTTCGGGCTCTCTCAAGTGGTTAACTCTGACCAAGGCAGTCATTTTACTGAAGAAACCCTGAACGAGGTGTATGCAACTTTTGGAATTACCAGAAAACTACACACCCCATACCATCCACAAAGTTCGGGACAGGTGGAAAGGGTAAACCGGGAAATAAAAACCCTATTGGGTAAACTTTGCCGTGAAACACAATTAAAGTGGCCTCAGGTCCTACCTATTGTTTTGTTTCAATTAAGAAATAGGCCAAGGAAAGATATTGGTCTTAGCCCATATGAAATGTTGTTTGGACATCCCCCTGCACTGGCAAAACAATTTCAGTTTCTTACTAGAACTCTTATGGGAGGGGATCACCAATTATATGAGTATGTGAAATCCTTGCATAAGCGTTTTTTTTTACTCCCCAAGAAAGCAGTAGCTCTACTCCAGCCAGTTTCCCTGGATTGTGAGGTGCACCCTTACCAACCTGGTGACCGCGTGTGGATAAAGATTTCCAGACGTTCCAGTCCCCTAACGCCAGTTTGGGAAGGACCATTCCAGGTGCTGCTAACTACCCATACAGCAGTAAAGGTTGCAGAAAAGTCCTCCTGGATCCACCATTCCCAAGTGAAGCCAGCAGTATATGATGACAGTACCCCGGCTGTGGTACCACCTTTGAAGCTTACCTGACAGCCAGACTCTAATGCATGGACTATTGCTCTATTTACTGAACCAACCTAGAATGTGTTTATTGAGCTAAAATACTAATGAGTTTTTGTTTTGTTTGTATAATTACTGGGCTTATTATTGACATTTTATTTTTGTGCTGGAAAATAGGAAAAATGGTGAAAAGTCCAGGGTTTTGAGACCTTTGCCTCCCATCTGGTTTTCACCCTCTGTTATTTTTGGCGGTTTACAGGGCATGGGAGCTCCACCTCAGACTCCATCCCAGATACCCCTTATCAAACCCGGATCCATCCTTCCCATAACAATTGGTGGGTAGAAATAACTCGTACTGCTTTAAATTCCACTGCGTTTTGTATGATGGGGGGAGATAATGTGGAGTCATCTTTGACCACTTGTTTTATTGGGGTAGCCTGTAATTTTCCAATATTCATGCCTATACCCAATTAATCGACTACAACAATTCTACCTGGGTAGTGGGAGACCTACCCCGATGGGGATGCACTCTTAAGCCCCAGCCACACTGGACCAATGCCCATCGATTCACCTTTCAGTTACCTAATTTAACTTGAGCCCATGACTGTATTCAATTTGTTAATTGTACTAAGAAGTGTGTTAATGTAACCACTACTAAAGAATTAGAATGTAGTAGTGTTAGTTATAGTAGCTATTTTACCACTTCCCTTTATTTACTTAAGGGGGGTTTTTATGTTGTGGTTTAACTGCTTACACTTATGTTCCTGCCAACGCCACTGGGGGTCCCTGTGCTATAGGCAGAGTTACTTCTGCCTTGGCAGTGTTGCCCCCTAATCGTTTCTATCCCTCTCGCCTATGGTGTACCCTGCAGCAGTTGGGTCCTGATTGTGATAATTCAGTTAATTTGCTTTCTAAAGCTGAGGCCATTTCCCTAGCTACATCCTTAGTGGGTGTCCCTGGACTTACTGTTATTAATTACAAGGAAGTATCCAAGGTGGCATGTGCCTTAGCAAAGTCTATTAATTTAACCTCCACTTTGATTCAAGCCATGGCTGAGGATTTACAAGACGTTCGCCATGCCACCCTGCAAAATCGGCTTGCAATAGATTATCTTTTGTTACGTCATAATCATGGATGCCAAGAATTCCAAGGAATGTGTTGCTTTAATTTATCAGACCATAGTTCATTGATTGAGAAATGTCTAGCTGATCTCCACCATTTAGCAAAAAAAATCAAGCAGTCTGATGGTAAATTTGATTTGTGGGGTTGGTTAACTGCTTGGTTACCAGATATGCAATGGCTTAAGTCTTTGTTTTTTTATATTGTTTTGTTTGTTGTAATTTGTATTTTTGGATGTTGTTTTTTTCAATGCTTAGGTAATTTGCCCTTTGTGTGTTCTGCTTTTACCAGATTTGTTAAACCCAGCGCTCCTGCCCTGCAAATGTTGACTCAGGTTGACATTGTTGCGCTTAAACAAAGAGTGGATCAAGTTTTTTAGTGAGCCAAACTGGTGATACAGTATGGCTCAAAGGGGGGATTGAAAGAAAATAATTGGTTGCTTGACCACAGTTACTCCATTTTGTTGTTTTTAGTGTTCTGCTTTCGATTGGGGTCACCCTCCCGCTTCTTTTAGATATGTTTATGGTGCTTATCCCTGCCAAGGTTAGAGAGAAAGATTAGCTGAAGAAACAAGGAGTCAGTTATAATTTAGTTTTTGTTTTTTTCAGTCTTGGGACATAGTCTAGACAATGTTGATAGATAAGTTGAAACCTTTTGCCCTTGTTTTTATGTTATGCATATGTTTATAGTTAGAAGAAGTATAAAGTGTAACGTTAATAGTAATAATAATAATAATTTGAGTGTACCAATAAGCATTAAGAATTTATGCATATATAATTTCTTTGTTTGTGTTTGTATAAATATGCAAGAGAGCATGCCTTCGGGGTCTCACACTGACCACTTGTTGGGAAGTGTCCGACCTCTGCAGAAATAAAACTTGGAGACTGCCCAACTACCTGCGTGGATCTCTTTTCCTGGTGCAGGGCAAACGAACCTCATTTGGATATTTTTCCAACAATTCTGGTGTCAGAAGTGGGATTGCCTTGCAAACCGACCCTGAGT
>VOCO01026081.1:0-15047 GCA_007922225.1 Emydura subglobosa
GTGTGTGTGTGTGTGTGTGTGTGTGTGTGTGTGTGTGTGTGTGTGTGCGCGCGCGCACACCAGCACAGTTTTGTGCACAAAAGCTAAGTTTTGTCGACAAAACTCTCTAGTGTAGACCAGGCCTCATTCACTACAGGTGTAAGCAGGGTCTGAATGAGCTCTCCCGATATCTAGTGATGAACTGGGGGAAAAGACCCCAAGAGCAGACTGTATTTGCATAGACACGCCTACTCTCCCGAGGCATTCAGCAGGCAGACCTGCTGCGCCAAAGGGGTCGATGTTGGCTGGTGCTGGGTTACAAATCGCTCTAGACTCAAATACCTTCCACTCCACCGACAGGAATGTATAGATTAAAGGACCATCTACACCACATCACTGACTCAGTGTGGGACAATCCACTACTATGGACATACCTGCTCCCCATGAACCGCATCCTATGTAACCTCTGCCATAAGTGATGTTCCCAAATTACCGATCGTCTTTTGTTTTTTCAAATCAAAGCCATTGACCCCTGTGTCCGGGTTACTGCAGATTCTGCATTCCTTGCACTGGTTAAAACTTCTCACCCAACTCTGCTCTCGTCAGTAATCTGGACACTGTACCCGGACGTCCAGCAGCTCTTTGTGTAAACTCTGTGAATTGTTTGTACTTTAAACATGACCTTTCATAAAATGTATTACATTGAACACAGGGCAATGAAAGGTCGTTATCCCGACTGTACCGGGAAAGGGCAGCAGAACTGTGCTTAGCCTGCCCTGATTGAGGAGCTCACTGTAACCTGAACCTCCCCTGCTAAGCAGGGGGTAGGGATGCTACATCTCTCTGTGGCTCAGAGTGGGGAGTGGGGGTTAGGGTTTGACGGACGGACGGTTGGTGGAGTCTGCCTGAAGAGTCAGGATATGTCTACAAAGCAATTAAAGTGGATTCAATAGAGAGTCCTTGTTTCTATTCAGTGATTACTAGAGCTGAGATCACTGGAGCAGGTCTAGGGGCTGGCCAGACCCTTAGGCCAGGTCTGAGCACAGAGTTGCAGGGAAAGCCAGGGAAGAGGCCCTAGCAATCACTAACAGCTGAAATCACTCAGGGCTGGGTTTGGGGGTGGGGGAATTTCAGAGCTCAGCATCGCAGCAGAAGTGGCCATGAGCAGCAAGCAGCAGCAGAGATGAGCAGCAGCAGCCATGAACCGATTGCAGAGGTGGCGGCAGTAGCAGAAGCATTAATCCATGGCTCCCTTCCCATATTGGGGTGGGAGGGGCAGGGAACCCATGCGAACGAACCTTGAACTCTGGGTCTTCACTGACTAAGGACGAGTGAGTGGGGTGCAGCGGAGGGAGTGGCACGGTAAAAGGGATATTTGTTTGTTGGGCTTTCACACCGCAAGGTGGTAAACCGAGGCAAGGACACTGCCCAGTGTATGGTGGGAGGGAGGAGTGTTTGCCGATACCACCTGGCAGAGGGGTTACACACAGTCTGGGTGTGTTCCACTTCCTCTGCGTGTGTAACAGCGATGCTGTCCCAGTCAGATCATGTGTGTCCTGCACTACGCTCCTAACTGCACCTGTTTGTACAAATAACATACGTGTGGCTGTGCAAAGGACTCAGTGACCTTGAGTTACTCACCCCAAACAGCCAGCGCTATCACAGCCCCCAGCAGGATGAGGATCCCAGCCCCGGTCAACCCTAGAGTGACCCAGATCCAGCGCGGATACCGATGGGAACCTGTAAGAGACAGTGTTTGCTGACCAGGGATCCTAGTTTTCCGGGTTAATAAAGCCAAAATTCTCTGATAAAAAAACACTAAAATCTACATATTTCCTTGATTAAAATGAAAAGCTGAATTTTAGTTTCCCGACCCACAAATATATATATGTATCGATTGAACACAATGTTTTACTGATAAATATTTAGACGTTTTAAATAAGTTTGACGCCTACCAACACCATCAATCATTGCAATACAATAAAATGAATAGAATTGCCATTTATATTTCTGACACATACCAAATACTTCAATGTCTGTATTCTGTATTTTCAGCAAATTGTTTGTTTTTTTAAAAAAAAATGCAAAAAAAATAAAGTGAAAATTGCTTTTATATTAACTTTACTCACTTTCTGAATTAGTCCTAGAAGCTGAAGTGAAAGTTGAGATGCATTAAAACAGGAACACCCATGTGCCATTGAGTAACCGTTATAGTCCGAGAGCAGTTTACTGGAGTATATTTAGCTGTGTACATTTAAAACACGTTCAAAAATCAACCACAAGAGGGCGAGGTAGCATGTGTTGAATAAATGACCCTGGTACTTGCAGTAAAATTTAGTTAATAGTTAATATATCTTTTTATTTTTTTCACAAAATGTAAAAACGAAAGATTCTGCATAAAAATTGCACAGTCTGTGTTTTTCCCTGGCAAATGGATTTGGCGGATCCCTGATGGTGATGCGCCATCAGCCTCCAGCATGAGGAACAATAGGTTGGGAATGAGTTAGACCAGCACCAGGCACCTTTGCGCCTGGCTAATCAGGTCCTCCCCAGGAGTTGCACCAGTGTAATTATGCTGGTTTCTAATAAAAAATCACAGTGGCACCAAATCTGTGGGCCCATCAGCCCTCACTCAGATCCCTGAAACGCCATCTCCAAACTTACATGTCTACACTGCAACTGGGAGGTGGGAGCGTGTGTCTACCTACACGACTGAGCGGCACCTCCCAGCTGCAATGTAGACCTGTTCTGTGTCGCTCTAGTCTGCTTCCTTCTGCCACTGCAAACCCTGAGAGATACATGCAGTGACCAGCCGATGGCGCTGTGCTACACTTCCGCCCCTGCCCCCTACACACCTCTTTCCCCCACAGACTGGAAACTGATCGTGCCCTTTGCTGTGGAACGTCTCCAATTTTGGCCTAAAAATTCCCCGTTTCCAAGACTTCAATAATTTTCCAAGCAATTATTCCTGCCCGGCAGTTTGTCAGCAGAAATATTTGCACAAAAGGGGCCCAAACACAGCTATAGTGAACTCGTTTCAAAATTCAAGCCAATACAAGGGCAGATTTGCTGCGGAATTACCCCACTCCTAGCCTGGGAAGGAAGGAAAGAATTGACAGCTGGGACTACTGACGTTCACATTGAATTGGTGCAGCATTGTCTGACTCCCTTGGCCTTATGGAAAATGCAGCATTAGTCTTCGTTTAGACCAAGATCGTAAGCTCCGGGAACCTCCAGAATGAGGATGCACATTTAGATTTCATAATAAGGCTATGGCACATTGTCCATTGTCTTTCACAGCAGTGTTGTCTCATCCAATTGTTTGTATTCGGTGTCCTATGAAAATACACTTTCTGGTGGGCAGTCAAGCACCACACCTGTGGATTTGTCATAGCCCTAAAATTTACTGGGGCCTTTGTTGGGTTGCTACTTTCCCCCTGTGCAATTACACTGTGCCATGCTGCAGAAACCGCCAGACGTCAATGGTGCTATTCGTGGTGGTAAATTCTACACCTACGAGTCAGAACAAGCCCTCATCCCCTCCCTGAAACGCTGCACACAAAGGCCCCGGGTGGGGTTTTCAGAGGTGTCCAGTGGAGTTGGGCGCCCAACACCCCTAGTAAATTTCAGCTCCGTTGGGTCTCTGTGAAGCCCCGGGCACTCCCTGTAACTGCTGTGTAGGGAAAGTAGACACCCTGGAAGGATGCTCAGTCACTTACCTTGGGCCCCAGCTCCAGAGGGTTAGCTTGGTTGTCTCTGCTTCGGCTGGCGGTTTAATACTGCGTAGCCCTCTTCGTCCTCCATTACCCAAGCTCGTCCCTGGTTTGATTTCCCAGCAGGTGCTCAGACGGGGAAAGGGGGCCCACTAACCGGTCATCACACTTGGTCTGTGCAGCTCAGGGCTACCACCAGCACTGACTGTTCTTCAAGAGAAACCAGACAGGAAATGCAGCCACCGAGCGCTGGTGTGGTCTGCGCTACATCTGTCTCCTCTGCCCTCCTCTGAGCTGGACTGGAGAACTGAACTGGTTAGACAGGACGGCTTTGAGCACAAGTGGCAAAGCAGAGTGCTGGTATGTGTGTGAGTGGTATTCTGGGGCAGGGCTCAAAAAGGGCAGAGTTAAGGTTGTTTTGTGGGTGGGCAGTTTCCCTCTGAGTGTTTATACATCAGTGACCTACGCTGGTTTGCTAGAACAGCTGCATATCACATTGTGTTTTGTTTGACCAGCCCTTGGGGCTACAATCCGGCCGCTAAATAAAGAGGTTTTTGGAATTAGTGCAGGCAGTTTAACACTAAGAAGAATTGCAGCCAGCCAGAGACCTCGCTGCCAGCTTGACCTGCTGGAAATTGATTGTAGCCACATCAGCAAACACACGCACATGACACCAACCAACGGGCTCTCACAGGAAATTGCCTCTGGTCAAGAAATCTCGTAGCACCAGGGGGGTTGTTCAAACCAACAACATCCTATGATGCTGCGAGCTGTCTCAGATCAGCGCTTCCTTTCCGTGCTCAGTGCTGCCCTTCCTGGCTCTGAACTCCCACTCCCCACGCTCCGCCTGTGTCCCAAAGACCAGACTCACTCACGGCGTAGACGGGCAGGACTGCAGGGGGAGGGTAACAACAAGAAGAGGCCAAACAAGTGTTGTGTAACATGACAGGGCAGCTTATTATCGTGGGTTGCCAGTGGTATTTCAGCTTTCTCAGAGGGCACATCCTAGAATCACGCCCCCTCAGCCCAGTAGCTGTGGCAGAAACCAGCTTATTTTTCTGCTTAACATTTGCCCCTGCGATTGATACAATCAGTTCCCAATCCCATGTTCCTAGTGTTGTTCCCGCAGCTCAGCAGGGGCTATGTGCAGAG
Organism: Emydura subglobosa; assembly: GCA_007922225.1. Lineage (NCBI taxonomy): Eukaryota > Metazoa > Chordata > Testudines > Chelidae > Emydura > Emydura subglobosa. The sequence goes on from VOCO01026081.1 coordinate 4,845, forward strand.
GGAAGCAGAAAAACAGACGCTGGAACGCGGGTGGCAGGAGTCGCTGCCTGCTTCTCACCAACTGCAGCGTGAAGACATTTTGATCCCTTGTGCCAAGGGCTTTGCCTGAGGCACAGATGGGCTTCTCAGCCTCCATCGAATGCCTGCAGAGTCCTGAGCGGCAAAGCTCTTCTGAGTGACAAAGAGGCCTGGGGGATCTGGGTTGTACCCAGTGACGTACACAGTCAAGGGGTTTTCACTGGGAGGCGTCTGTAACCCATTTCTGAGAAAGTAACACGCAGATTCAGGCAAATGTTCAGAGTCCAGAGCGATGGGCTTATCTTTGGAGGACAAACACTGCCAGCTCTGTGCGCCCCCTCCCAGGGCAGTGGAAGTGCCTGCTGCACGTTGGGTTATAACCTGGGCGTTGGACTCTAATAAATCTATCTGGGCGGCACTGGGCCATTTTCCAGTCACAGTGGGCTGTGGGGCTTTTGTAATTTTATGTCTGATTTTGAAAGCAAGTAGTTTCTAATGTGAGGTGAAACTTGCGGGTTCGCAAGACAAATCAGCCTCCTGAAAGGGTGTCAGTCGTCTGGAAGGGTTGAGAGCCGCTGGTCTAGTCCCCTGAGGGCTGTCACACTTTGGTCTCATTTCAGTGGTTGGGTGGCGTGTGCGGGTGCTGGGTGGTGCTGGTGGCCTGTGACACACAGGAGGTCAGACTGGATGATCTGGTGGTGCCTTCTGGCCTTGAACTCTCTGACTGTGACTCCGTGAGGGGCAGACAGATTGGCACTTGGCAGTTAGTCCAGGACATCACAGAGGTCTGGGAGCGCTGAGGGGGACGTTTATAGCAGACTGGGGCAGTTAATTGAGAGAGCAGGGGAAGGGACAAAATGCAGCCATGTAGGCCACCACTGGGGCCCAGTCAGGGACGTCAGAAAGGAAGAGGGAAGGGCCAGGAAGAGGGTGGCCTCAAGTCACCTTTGGCCCATCTGCTTTACACCTTCCACCATGCTTTTAATTAACTAATTAAATTAATTAGTGGGGTTGTTATGTTGGTTTGCAGGTGAACTGCTAGTGTGGGGAGAATAGGGGACCCTGGTATGAGGAGGGAGGAATGGGGGGGCACTGTCCCCCACTCTCCTGCCATGCCCTGGGCTGTATGGTGTGGGGAATGGGTTAGGGGTGACACAGCCTGTGCCATGGGGGAAGGAAGGAAAGGGGGGACACACAGGGCTCCTGTCATGAGGGAGTGCGGGGTGGCTGCAAGGAGTCCCTGAAACAGAGAGGATGGGAGGGGGCACACAGGCGGCTTGTGGGGGGGAGGGAGGGATGGAAGAAGCCCCTGATGTGTGCAGTGACTTTGGCCTACAGAAGCCACGTGTGTGTGACCCTCTAGCTTATCATTTCTTCCGGGTCCTGGGCCACCAGGATTTGTGAATTCTTTGCTGTACAGCCACCCTGGCTCCTATTACAGGTTTTACTCTCTTACTCCTACACTGAAGCCAGTCCTACTGGCAGACTTTGCACCCAGATCCCGTCAGAGGAGACGTGTGTGAGGGGTGTCACCGATTGTTCTGGGTGCACTGAATAACAACAATCACTTGCCTTACTGTAACGAGAGGAGCAGTCGTATGTGTTAATTCAGACTGGATGCAAGAATTAATGGGTGAAGTCCCATGGCCTGTGTTATGTAGGAGGTCAGATTAGCTGATCAAAGTGGTCTCTTTTGGCCTTAAAAGACCCAAAAAACTATAAATCCTCTAAACTGGATGTTTCACTAGTTGTATATTTTTGCTGTAGAAAGGCTGCCTGTAAGGAAGGGGGAAGGTGCGTGGGAGGAACCCTGGGCACCGAGATTTTGTATTCTAGAACCCATAGAGTGTTCTGAGATCCACAGGGAGAAAAGATGGATGAATACATTTCCATATTGTGGTATGTATTCGATGCTAATACTCACACCTGTGGTGATCCAGACATAATTACAGTAATTCAGTACTAAAATCTAGAGCCACCGATGCTTACCCTGCCTGGCCTCTAGATGTCATTGCTCCCGCTTCAGAAAGTCACGACTCAGAGCATTTATCTAGTGACCCAGCCAGGACTGACAGAGACAGAGAGAGATCTCACACCACTGACTGATGAGCCATTAGAAATGAGCTAGTGTAGAGGTGGCTGTACCTGGACATAGTGTAGAGGTGGCTGTGTTCTGTGGAGCTCACTTGGGAGGAAGTGTTAATAGAGAAGTTTTACAGCAGCTGAACGCTCCAATAGGTTTCCCAGATGACCTGCCTTCACGCTGCCAGAGCCCTCCCTGATCTCAGTCACTCACTCCCCGCTGGCAGAAACCCTCACTGATCTGGTGTATGCCCAATGTGAGCGATCTCCATGCTGATAGTTTATCTGGTAGGGCCCATGACAGTTACAGGGGAATAACTGGCAGACAGCCAGAGCCAGCCTGATCAATATTCAGTGCTTCAAACACTCTGAAATGCTCAGTATTGTAATTGTAGCTGGGAGTGGGTAGCTGGAGTTTCTCATCTTGTGCTGTAGAGTTCATAGTGTAACCTGCTTCATCTCACATCTTCTAGTCTTGGGTTTTATCTTCTGGCAAGTGATTAGGAAGCACTGGCAGGACCTGTAGTGAGATTGTCCAGTGTAGGGCATAGGCCTGCACAGGGGAAGCAATCACGTCTCCATAAGGGAGAAACCACACGGCAGCTTCGGTGCTGTCATGGACACAAGGGGAAAGGCGATAATTCAGTGTGTCCGTAGACTGGACCTCTCAGAACGTAATCATTCAGCTGGAGACGGGCACCTGGCATGGGAAATTTTAATCCAAACGGTTCGGTTGGCAATGTTGTAAGCAGCTGAAAAGAGGCTCTTGTAACAGGAAGCATCAGGCAACCTTAACTATAGCTCAGGGGTTCTCAAACTGGGGGTCGGGACCTCCTGCATGGCTACAGCCAGAGCCCTTCAGAGCTGGGCTGCCGGAAAGCAGTGGCTGCTGGCTGGGTGCTCTGAAGGCAGCGCCGTGCCCCCCCTTAGGGGGGAAGTTCGTTGACCCTGACATCCGGATTATCACCGGGACAGACTGTAGGACGCTCTGCTGGTATACAAACAAAGGGCAATGTATTGTGGTGACAAACAATACGTTAAAAACCACTGAAGTTAAAGAACACACACAATGGGGACAAACCCCTGGTCCCACAACCAGTAACACAACCCCTGGATCCCCAACGTCTCTGATATTTACGGTTGGTTTTCACTCCTCCCCAGGAGCGCTGGGCACGACCTGGTCTCCGTCTGCTTCGGCTCCAGATCCGCAGTCGGCAGCTTCTGGTCCTCGATCTACGACTCCCGCGCAAACCGATCGTGTCCCTCCCACTCTGCCACTCGGCTGGACAGCCCCATCTGTGCTAGCGAGTGCCTTAAATCAGCTTGGTCCACTTCCCCTCAGCCAATCACTGGCCAGAATCATTTCCCGCTCTTTTGGGGTGTGCAGGTGGCACTCAGTTTGTGCACATGGCACGCTAGTTTACTGCACACGGCACTGAACCCCAGGATTCCCGCCTTTTTGCTCCGTATCTAGGCAGACTTGCCTTTGCTGGCGTCCTGCCAAGCATCCTGGCCTGATCCCAAGCCAATCTGACTCCATCTTTGATCTGCCATCCATATGGAGTCTGGCCTCGTCGGCTCCCCTCTCTTAACTGGGGACTCTCTGAACCTATTTACCTACATATAATCATTCCCCAACACCCCCCCAGCAGCAGCGCAGAAGTAAGGGTGGCATGGCATGGGGGGGCCATCACTTTTTGGGAGCGAGTTGTCACAGTCTGAAATATTTTCAAAGGGGTCCCAGAAAAAAAAGTTTGAGAACTCCTGTTAATGGTGCTGCATTCTCCACCCATAAGCATAATTTTACACCCACTTTGACTAGTGTAAATGAGTGCGTGTGGCATAGGGTGATGGAAAATCAGACCTTTAGAATTCAGCTTCCTCCTCGGTACAGTAGAACCTCAGAGTTATGAACACCTTGGGAGCGGAGGTTGTTCGTAACTCTGAAATGTTTGTAACGCTGAACAAAACGTGACGGTTGCTCTTTCAAAAGTTCACAACTGAACATTGACTTAACGCAGCTTTGAAATTTTACTATGCAGAGGAAAAATGCTACTTTAAATCATCTTAATTTAAATGAATAAAGCACGGAAACAATTTCCTTACCTTGTCACATCTTTTTTTAACTTTCCCTTTATTTTTTAGTAGTTTACATTTAACACAGTCCTGTGCTGCATTTGCTTTGTTTTGGTCTCTGCTGCTGCCTGATGGAGTACTTCTGGTTCCAAATGAGGTGTGTGGTCGACCAGTCCGTTTGTAACTCTGGTGTGCGTAGCTCTGCGATTCTACTGTAGCTGTTGCTGGCTGTGCAGGAGGAACATTAATAAAATCCTGTTTTAATCCCTGTTGTCAGCAGCTCTGATTGATACATGTGGGAGCTGATCCTGCTAAGTGCAGAGGAGTCAGTCCACCTAATAGTGCAGCTCTGCTCTGAAAAGTGACTCTAAGGGGACCTCTGCACTTGGAGTTAGGGCTGTGCTTCCCAGCTCAAGGAGACAGATTTGCACCAGATGGGTATGATTAAAATCTGAATTTAATAAACTATGCCATTGTAAGGCACATTTTTTCTGGTAATACTGCATCCACACTAGGGTTATAGAAGTAGAAGTATATTGGTTAAAAAAAAAATACCCCCAAACTAAAATAGTTATACTGATACAAAACTGTGTAGACCAAGGCCTATTATTAGACACTTATGAAAATTGCACCCCTAATTAGTATTAAGTGCTTTGAAAAATGTCAAGTGCTAAGTACAATAATTATTCTTCCTTGGATCCCAGCTGAGTTGGACAGTTGGTGTTTCTCCTCTGCAACTGGAGATTTAGTACTGTGTAATCATCTTCAGGCTGCACTCTCTGTTTTGGGTTTTGTCTCCTAACACATGATTAAAAAATTAAGGGACGTGCTAACCGCACCAGTACTGAGATGGTCCAGATAAGGGCATATGCTCACAGCGGAGATGACACCTCCTCAAGCGTCTGCACTGAGAAATCACACAGGAAGCTTAGACACATGCATATACACAAACAGAAGGGCAGTAATTCAGGTGTTCATTAGACTAGGCACCTCAGAACCTTAAGATGAGGAAAATTATATTGTGTGGACAGAAAATAAAGTTAAACCAAAGAATCATAGATGCAGATCACGTGCTGAAACAAACTGTGGCCCCAACTTTTATTCACTTTTAAAGATGGGTATCTTAGGACGGCTTCTTTTAGTTCCCCATCTGTAAAATGGGGATAATCCTCTTTTCTCCCACCTTTTTGTCTATTCCTATTGTAAATACATTGAGTGCAAAACTCTCTTGGGGGAGGGGGAAGAGGTGTGTGGGATTCAAATTTGTCATTACATTTTCAAGGAAACGTTTCAAAAAAAGAATCTTTTTATTTTGGAAAAATTGTGTACATTCTTCGAGGGGGGAAAATTTCTTTACTTTTCTCTCAATGGAAAGATGTGGTGGGTGGGGAGACTATTAAAAAAAAAAAGTAGGATTTTTTTTCCCATCAAACCAAACAAAAAAAAAATCAGTTTTTCTCAAGGAAAAATAAATTAACCCAAATGAACACTTTCTGTGAGTATTATCGTTTTGGTTGGAAAGTCACTTTTTGTAGAAAAACCTTTCAATGAAAATTTGTTTACCAGCTCTAGTTCAAAACAGCTTTGGAAAATGGCCACTAAACTTCGTACATGTAACTGTGCAGCAGTAACCCACGCTTACCTGGTGGTGTTCCAAACTATTGGCTACACCACAGATGTGTGAGTCCATTACCTCTCTGAACTGCAGAGGTTTTTTAGCTCAGGCAGTAAAGGTCTTTAGATCAAGAAGTTTGCTTCAACAACCCAACCTGCCAACAACCCACCCAGAAGTGTTGTTTTACAATTACAGACCACATCCGTGTGTACAAATAGCTCATTCTGTACACAGTACATTTGTTAATTACTGTAAATGTCTTTTGTACGGATTACTTGTGCATAAATAGTTACTTGTAAAAAAACCCAGCAAGTTTAGAAGTTTGAAATAGTGACTCTACATTTATTTTTCTATGAGTTTTATCTGCATAATTATTGCAGATTCCGACCCTCTGGTTTATTGTTTCATCGTCCACTGAAATGCAGCTGTTCTGGGATGAAACATGTTGGCTGTTTAACAGCAGCACTTTTAGAACAAGAACTAAAGAAGGATACGATAACGACCTTGCTAGAGACAGGTGGAGTTTGTTTTTGTTGCAGTGCAACTCAGACAATACAATAATGTACATTTTTCCAGTCATAATATTTTTTAAGGCAACTAAGAGCTGGATATTTGAGTGATATTTAAAATTCTTTATCTGACGACAACAACTTCAACCCCCGATATTCCATCTGAACTTCTTGACTTTATCCTGCTATTCCTGTTTTTTCATTCAGTATTTTCCATTAGAAAGTGTTACAGCCCACACGGAGTTAAATATAACCGTACAAAGCATTCTGCTGTTTTTTTGGTTTCAAAGAAAGGAAATGGAGAGTTTTAACTATTAAACTGTCCACTACAAAGCTTTCACACCTTAAGCACCTCAGCCGAGCTGTATTTTTACAGTACAAAGAGTAAGCTTGAAAACCTAGTAGAGAAAAACAAGTCGTCTGCAGGACATCCTAACACTGTTCGTTCACTGCGTTTAGGTCCTGGTTATTTACAGAGAGGCCTCTGCTGTTAACTGCATAGCCCTGTTGGTGTTAGAAACATAGAATCCTAGGGTTGGAAGGGACCTCAGGAGGTATCTAGTCCAGACCCCTGCTCCAAGCAGGACCAACCCCAACTAAATCATCCCAGCCAGGGCTTTATCAAACCGGGCCCTAAAAACCTCTAAGGATGGAGATTCCACCACCTCCCTAGGTAACCCCTTCCAGTGCTTCACCACACGCCTAGTGAAAAAGTATTTTCCAATATCCAACTTAGACCTTCCCCACTGCAACTAGAGACCATTGCTCCTTGTTCTGTCATCTGCCACCACTGAGAACAGCCTAGCTCCATCCTCCCTGGAACCCCCTTTCAGGTCGTTGAAGGCTGCTATCAAATCCCCCCTCACTCTTCTCTTCCGCAGACTAAACAAGCCCAGTTCCCTCAGCCTCTCCTCATAAGTCATGTGCTCATCATTTTCGTTGCCCTCCCCTGAACTCTCTCCAATTTGTCCACATTCTTTCTGTAGTGGAGGCCCAAACCTGGACACAATACTCCAAATGTGGCCTCACCAGTTGTACGAGGAGATGTTGAACAGAGCAGTAAAAGGGCCAAGGACCATGTGATCATGTATCATATTTGTTGCTAACAGCAACCAAAATGGATAGGCCTTTCAGCAGGCCTGTGCAGCCTTGGCATGACTAAGCCAGGAAGGGAGAGGAGCCCCTTTATCAACCTTCGCCTGACTCTGCCTCCCTCTCTGATGCTCTGGTGGACATGCTAGGATCTGTGTTTCAGGAGAAGACCAATAAGCTTATTTATGCATGTCCTGCGGGAGATGTTTGTCCCGGAATATGCAAATTCCGTCAGAACATACTTTGCTAATTCAGTACTCTGGTAACCTTAGGTCTAGCTTTTGAAGTTTTGTTTCTTGTTCCTTGACGTGTTGTTGTACTAACAAGGATAAATGGGGGAGAGGGGGTGAATCTCTGTTTGGGCTCAGTAGTGAGTGAGTGTGTTTTTTGGATCCTACAATGAGAGCTGGAAGATCTGGCCAATTGGAAAGACGTCGCTGTTCCCACTCGAAAGCCACCCCAGACGTCGGTAATTATTGAGGGTTGAGGGTTGGGGTGTGTTACTAAACCTGTTGCGGACGTGTGTAAGTGCTTGAACCTAAGTAAAGGTATAGTTTTGTAGTAAGAGCACTCTCGTGTTGTGGTTGAATCTAAGTAAAGCATAGCTATGTAGTAAGAGCCCTGTGGTGTTACACTGTTTCTACCAGTCCATCTATCGGCTGGACGGCCGTGTCTCCATTTGCCTTATTTTCTGACACCACCTCGCACAAAGTAAAGTTACCACGAGCTTTGGGTTGGCAGAACCCCAGGTAACAAAGTGCCGAATAGAGGGGAATAATCACTTCCCTCCATCTGCTGGCAATGCTCCTACTAATGCAGACCAAATACTCAGAGCCTCCTGTGTCCCTGCCTCCTGCACGTCGTGAAGGGCCGGGCCAGTGCCCTCCCAGTGCCCGGGGGCCTGGCCCATGCCCAAGGCCATTTTAAGACCTTCGTAGGCCCTAGGCACACTTGCCTTTATAGGCTCCCTGACCGAAATAACTAATTTGATTTTAATGTCTGGGGCCACATTAACTGTGAGGTTTTGTGGCCCCTAGTTATGCCACTCTGAGCAAAATGTCAAATAAAAATTGTTCAAAATTGAAACCTGCATTTAATGCATTCCCTTTGGCTAATATTGTAACCATATTCCTTAAAAGCTTAGAAAATTTTAAATCTTGTCACAGAATTAAATTTACAGTGGATATATGTAATAATAGAATAGTAATTTGTACCTGAGATAAATATATTTAATTTAAGAAGATATGAATTTTGATTTTATCGTTCGCTTTTCAAATTTTCGGATAAATTTTATTTTAGTTCACAAAATGTTTCGTAGGCCCTGAAAGTTTCGTAGTCCCTAGGCACTGTGCCTATTGTGCCTAATGGATAATACGGTCCTGCCCATACCCCACTTCGGAACGCCACTGATGGGGAGTGCCCCTCCAGCTGCCCTGGCTCCGAAACTGGATTCGGATGAGAAACATCACTCCTCTTCCTATCCTACTGTCTCCTCAAAGCAGCCAGAACCACCTGAGACTGATAGACGGTCCAAGTCTCATTTTTCACCTCACAAAAAGGTACCAAACAAGTCCTCCAGGGCCGAGCTGAGGTCTGGTTGTAAGGACCAACACCTCTGAGGAGGTGCCATCAAAACCGGTGCTTTCATCTTTACTGGAGAGATCTCTGACCCCAGCACCGTCAGGTCTGGTACCCGTGTTGGCAGCTGTGCACTTACCTGGGCTGTCAGTGCCATTGACACCACAAACATTTGTGTTTATCTCTGCCAGTCTCACCTGTGCTGCAAGTGCCTCCTCTGATTCCAGTCACAGCAGCCTCAGCTATGTAGGCGCTGGTGTCATCGTCTGCCACTGAGGCACCATTGGTTTCTCCTGCATCCTTGCTGCAGTCCAGATCAGCTCTGCCAGCATCCAACACCGACTCACCCTTTGACCTTCCGTCCGCCTCATCTGCTTCCACTGGCGCAGTCAAGTACTTCCATGTCTGTTCCAAAGCCCCCGGGAAGTGCTCCCCTATTGAGAGGAGAGTGATATTTCCTCCTCCTCCTCTTCAGACTCTGCACGATAGACTTCTGTTTCCTCCAAGGCAACATAAATGTTGCCTGAAGAATACAAAGAACAGTTCTTGGCCATAGTCTCCAAAGGACACTTCACTGTGATGTTCCTCCAAGTGGCTATTGATGCATCTGACACAGCTCCATGTTCTATGATGACAGCCATCTTGATGAGACACATACTTTTCTGTTGCAAGCCCCTGGCCTCCCAAGAGAGTTACAAAATCGTTTCAGGGAACGAAGCTATTTTCTCAAAAGACCAGTGATGCCGTGCTCATGTTAAGTTTACTGTGTGACTTTTCTGCGTGTCTACATCCCAGTAACAAAGAGACTTCAGGATGTCTCCAGATGGAGTTCTGAGCCTCCTAGATGTTGCCCAACAACATCATCCACCTCAGTCCCTTCTCATCAGACTTCATCTACTTTGAAGCAGTCGTTCTGACATCGTGCTCGAGAACAGCATACTGACAACGTCCCATATCCAATTTTTAGACATCCCCTGCCCTCCCTTTGGAAATGACCGATCTATCTGTATAGACAGACTGTTTGGGAAGGCGAAGGCTTCCCAGGCCTATGATACCCCCCACCCATGCAGGGGGTTGAGTCAGGAAGATGGGTATGATGGGATGTATCTATCCCACACTCACCCGGCAGGGTTTAATGCAGGACTGCTGAGCTCAGGGTCCCTGGGTAGGAAGCTGGAGAAGAGGATGGGCCCGGGTTCCCCAATCAGCCACAGGGTGAGTGAGGCCATGGGG